>VXBJ01001722.1:207650-296018 GCA_013400055.1 Nycticryphes semicollaris
AGTTTTGTGGAACTTCCTTCACTTACAGCACAAATACTTTCTCCTTTCCCCTGGCAAGAGTATTCTCCCACGGCAAAGACCCCACCACCGTCAAGGAAAAGATTTTAGAAAGGACTGTATATATCAACTCTTACATTTTGTAAATAGTAGCTTAAAACTATGAAACTAGGACAATTTTACCTTTTAGTTCTCTGCAGACCACAGGCAGTAACAGACTGTCTTGGAAACTTCTGCAACTCACTCCAATTCAATGGTTTGGGCTGTGGACAATGTGAACACTAGAAGAGATTGATCAAACCCAGTAAGATGTACCCTACGGTACTATTTGTAAGCAAGGATCTAAGAAATGGCCAGGTCTTTTTGGTTCCTGGCCTGGGTTGTATTTCAACTACACTGCAAAAATTTCATACTAATATAACAATCTTCAGATGAATTACACCTATGTTTAGACATTAGGAAAATGGCAACAATATTATAAAATTGTTGGTGTAAATGCAGTTTATTTCTCAAGATAATCCTGAAGAATATTGTGAATTCAGCCCACATTTCAGCACTTAGTAAAGAGTTTAAACCCAAGCAAGCAAGCAAACAAATAAAACTAACAGCAAGAAGACAAGCTCATTGGCCTGCTGTCATTGTTGAATATAACATCAACACATAATTAGAGTAAACAAAAAAGTAGAATTTCTGAACAGTAAAGTTTTTCTTTTTAAATTTCCAAAATCTCAAGATGACCATGTCTGGTCATGTCCTAAACCTTTCTTCTGTCAAATAAAATATCCCAAAGGCTTTTATTTTAAAGAAGTTCGATTATTACGGTATTTTTCCTTTTCCATCCTAACACCTTACAAAACAACATTAAAACTATTAAATTCACCGAAATTAAATGTATTTAGAAATTCTCAGTATTTTTGATGAAAAAGGTACGTTCTTATTATGTATTTTATGCCCTTTTAAGGTAGAATTTTCTAGCAGAAATCTATCCTGCTGTTAAGGGGCTTTCTCCCTATCTACTTGTATTCTAAGCAGCACTGAACTACAAAATTATTAAAACATACATTGGTACCAATACACACTGCACTTCAGACAACAGTTTGACGAGCAGACAACACGTACCTTTTGAAAAAAAGCTACAAAGCAGTTTCAGCTTCTGACTTGCTGAGGTTGTCATTCTCCATCCCCAAAAATCCAACAAAGCAAATGACAGTAAATGACCTCCAATCTACTCCTAGCCAAAGCTGACTTTCACATCAAAGAAATGAACCAAGTCTCCCCATTATCAAGCAGGGAGCCACACCTTGCACTGCTTTGCAGCAGGCAGTGCAAAGTGCCCATAAGCTCAGTGTCACCTTCTGTCCCACAGATCACTCACATGGTCGATGGAAGGAATTTGAAGGGATGGAGGATCCTTGAGCTACCCAGGTCAGGGTAGCTCAAGGAACACTCCACCTTCAGCACGTACCAATTCTGCAGCTACCAGCTAAGTACCACCATTAAATACAGACAGGAGATATATATGTTTAAAACCACTTTGCTTATTTTTAAAACTTTTAACAACAGGCTTCCACTGGAATGAAAACCATACAGCTACTTGGAAAAGGACACGGTAGGTGGCAGTTAGGATTAGCAGTTCATCCAGACAGGACTTTTAAAGGTTTGGCATCCTTGTGCTTACCAGAGCTTACTTTTGTTGGAAGAACAAGCCAGGCAGGTTCAGAGATCATCCATTCCAGAGTGAACACAACATTAATACAAAGATGCTTTCGTATTTGTATTCTTCAACTATGTGCTTAAGTTAGCCACCTGCACATACAAAGAAGACATACTTGACTGGAACACTCTCATTCTTAAAACTAAAAAGCAAAAAATTAATAAAAGATAATGGCATAAAACATTATATAAACTGCATAAGCCAGGAAGCCTGACTTGCTTCTCAAGTGACAAGAGAAAAGGTGATTAAGCTGCTGGGTTGTGGTCCATTTTTTCAGATAAATACATCAGCTTTTTAACAAGCTTCCACCTAAACCACCTCTCAGATACAAGCAAACTGTTTGTCTATTGGTACAAATTTCTTTACACACACCCCCTCCCCCAAACTTGTTTTGTAGTTTGTGGATTTTGGGGGGTTGTTGTTAGTTATTTTGTAAGACTAACACAGCCACATCACCATGACCTGCATTTTTAGGCCACGGACTAGAGTAAACCATTTTAATGAAGAGATGGCAGATTTCAGATTAGGACCTAGAGGAAGGAAAAATTTGCCACAAAAATGGCAAAAGGACAAGGATGATTAATTATTTTTAAAATTGCTATTGGTTGGCTCAGTGAATTAAGAATAGGGGATTTTCAAACATGAAAAACAAACTGAAGCTGACTGTAAGCATAAGGAAAAGAGAGTTGTCTGCCAGTAGACAAGTTGCTTCAGTTTCTCTCATAGCAGACCAACACCACCAGCATATGCCTCATGGCAGCTTCAGCCAAGCACCAACAGAAACATGTATGATCACTCCAAGATATAGATATAGATATATGCCAACCAGAGCTTCACATTTAAACAAAAAGCTCTTTGTACTTCCCAAAAATCCTACAACTGCCAGAAAACATTGCCAATAGCTCACGTCTCTGGATTTCCAGATCAAACCACTAAGCTTTATAAAAGGATAAACAAAGTTGGCTGCACATCTTAATGACTTTGCATAATTATTTTGTTACTGAAACTTTTACTGCTTTATGAATATCACTATCTTAAAGCGCTTTACGTTTTAAAATTAAAGTCTCCTAATGGTTTTTTTCTTTTCCATTAGTAAGATTATCTCCTTACTTTAGTAAAAATGCAAGTACCCATCATATATCAACAATTTTACTCTCTGTAGATCCATCAATGCCTAAATTCTGCACACAGATTCTTCTGAACCCATTTCAGGTATCCATATCAAGCTAGTCTCTTAAGTCCATAGTGGTCACCTCTCATGAACCAGATTCATGAGGTGGTCAACCTACAGTAGTGGTCCTCTCATGACTCAGAGTCACAGCTGGTAACACCAGTGAGAAAGACTGAAGTGGCACTTTGGGGTGAGGTGAAGATAAAGCTGCATAAGAGATTAATAAAATCAGTGGAGTTAAATCTGATCCTTGATGAAATTAGTGATGCTTCTTCAATTTATTTAAAAGCTCATGATTCAATTCACCAACTACTCAGTATGCTTTTTGGCTTGCACAAAAAATACACATAAGAACTTTTTAGACATGCCACTGGCTATGTCTCTTTCAGTTATTAAAGACTGATACACACTCATCAGTAACATTCTAGAGGTCAAAAACAATTATACACAAACACTTTGATATTTATTACTAGCAGGCAGTAGAATTTATTTTCATTTATCAAACCCCCAAGTTTTTTCAAAAGGATCTTCGTCCTTTAGGCTATAGCACCATCCTGTGGTCATTTCAAAACACAACATAGGGGTGGGCTAAATTAAGTGCCCCACAAAACCAAGACTGGTGCAGAGAGCTAGAGTCCTGTAAAGCTAATATAAAAATCCCAGTCTTCACTCTAACCATGATCGATGTAATCAGTAAAGATATCCCACAAATTACACAATATCCATAATCATAAAAAAGTTTCCAACTGCACACAGTCTAGTCATAAATAGTACTTTCCAGAACTCTGATGCAAAATTTAACACAGGACTTCACAGAAGAAAAAAGTGTTTAAACTATCTTTAAAGCTAAGGTTATTCCTGAACAAGGGCAAAAATAGAGTAGAAATTATCTTATTTCTTCCTGCCTGTAAACGACAAATGAATTCTATGGAGAGTAGTAGCCAATACTTTTCTGCAATGAGAAAATAAATTCTGAGATTTTATATAACTGTGTACTCACAGATGAGATATCCCCTTGATTGGTCTTCATTTACTTAAATCATAAAAACCAGAGTGAATTTAGCAGGCTATACACAAGCACCTGTATAATTTTGTAACCAAAAGTGTATTAGCACAAATCTCTTAATTTGGATATCACTACACAAAAAGAATGTTGTATACAGAGGGAACGAATGCCAATTACAGAATCTCCTACCCCTTTATTTCTTATCTTTTTACTTTAAAGCTTAAGGTAAATTTATATGGGAAAAACCAATGTGTAACAAACTAGTACATGTTCAAATAAAAGAATTATTAATTTTTGACTTGCTTCTTTGCTATAAGAGGGATAAAAATCGGAAGAAAGCATTGGTTTTACTCTTGTGCCCAAATTTAGTCCAGGGAATACAGAGCCTGAACTTGTAGAGCACCGAATAATTCTGAAACACCACCAAACGGTAAAAGTAACAACTTATTCAAAAGCCTGTGGGGGAGAAAAACCCCATAAATGAGGTATTAAAAAGTAGGGAATTGTTTAGTTACAGTATTATGATTTCCAAGTCATTAAATTTTTAAGGCAAAATCTTATAGTAACAAAACACATAACTAATGTGTACTAAAATAAGGTTATTTACTTAAAAATGATACATTGGACATAATCTGTGTACAGAACAAGCAATTCAATGGTAAACTCAATAAGGCACCTTCTAAAGCAGATGCTGTACAAAATACATTAGTGTGTTACATTTTTAAAGGAGTATTCTACACTTCTGGCATATAACACACACAAGAGTGTGACCATTTGTCTTGTTCCACTCTTCTCTCATATTTTATTTACATCTTTCCCTAGGTTAACTACAATGTTATTTATTCTTCTTGTATACAATATGGTACATTTCATTTTGGGCACGGCATGTCAGAGCACAAACGTCACACTACATGATGTGGGCTTCTATAATTGCATTCAAAGGCAAAATATTACAAAGCAACAAGTACATGAGATTTGTTCAAAGATTAGAAGTAACGTGCACTCTGCTTCTGCGACACCAATACACCATGGCTCCATAAAGCACTGTGCCGTGCAGCGCTGCCAGCCTTTTAGAGACATCACCCCGATTTGGGATAAAGATTGCGGGGGAGAGGATAAAAAATTTTGATTTCAGAGGCACTGACAGAAGAATGAAGAATTGCTAAATCATTCTAATAGCTGACAGAAGATGAGAGTGTAACTTCCCTTTAAAAATATCTGCAGTAGCCAAAGAATGCTTTTTAACTCCGTATCTTTGCTTTTCAAATATTTTAGACCTTGAAAATACAGCCTGTGAAGATGGGGTAGATGAAATGTATCCAAATGATTTGTTTTATAAACACATTCAAATGGTCATTTAGATCAAGATTTTAAATTTGATTCTAGACTACTATGGAGGTAACTTAAAATATTGATTTTACATTTTATTCAATACGCCAAAATAGACTATATAAGAAGATAATTGTGAAAAAGTGATGGATATTGGGATGTCAAACTCAGGAAAAGTTACATATTGACTAAAACGCAGCACAAACCCAAAATGTAAGCCTACATTTTTCTGTAGGACTAACACATTTCTTACAGAATTTACAAGGAAACCAGGAACATAGACATTATCCTTTCAGTTACTGTAACAGTAAGAATTATATAAGTGACTAAAATTATTTTGCACCTAACTTAAATCACAAGGAGCAAGTTAAATAAATTAAAAAAAAAAAAAATCCTCTGTATGTGAGTGTTTAGGAACTTCCAAGGCACAGTCTTGAGACCTCCCAAGGTCCTTTCCGTATTTCTGATTCTTTACATTTAAAACAAAAAGAATGAAAACACATTTGTCAGTTTGGGGCAATGATTTTTTTTGGATGAAAAGCGGTTAAAATTTTTACCAAAATGAGATCAATCACACCCCTCCCTGACCTTAAAGGCTTCTGAACTCTACAGTTTTGCATAAAGCAACAACTTACCTTTAGAATCTGCATTAAGAATGCTTAATTATGTAAAAATTAATGGGTTAGCTTTAAGTAAAGATTTTTTTCCAAATGATTGCTAAAATATCAGTATAGACATACTTTGGCTCCAAAGAGTAAATGACTTTGCATGGAGTGTAGATACATGCTCAAGTGCTTTATGCAGCCAGGTCCTTTAGCGGTTACAATTTTAGAGTATGAAGGAATCAAGGAATGCTAAAGACCTAGCAGCTCCTGTCCACAACCATGACAACCGCACACACATGATATGTTTGAGTATGAATCTAGTAACTGAAGTGCTGGAAAATTAAGGGGGGTTTCCCCTCTCAATCATCTTTGCAGCAGTAGCTTGCATCTTGTGTGTTAAAGCGAATGTGCAAATCAATTCAGGTGTTAAGATGTCTATCAAGGATCACAGAATATCATATTGCCTTGGAAATGCCTAAACGATGGAAAAGAAATTGTGTGAATAATTAAAAACTATTGAAATTCACACTTTAAGCAATGGTTTCCTGAAGAATGGGGAAAAATGAATTAAAAAAATATTGCAAAACAAGTTTACAGTTAACAATTTTGTGGCAACTTCTAAAAGAAATTGCAAAATATTCGAAACAGGAATGGGTTAATTTAAATAGACCTCCATTCTCTGAAAGTTTAAGCTAACAGGGTATCTACATAAACACTTTTCCTTCTTATAGATAAAATGAAAGGAAAAAAGACCCTCAAAGCTTAACACTTACTTCTTTTGGCTCATACCAAATATTTTCCAACTACCTGTGCAAAAATTATGTGCGAAGAAATGAGTAACAATTTCAAACTCATATTTTTCTTGGCAATGGACGGAGAAATATTCTTTTAAAAAGCCCTTTATCAGGAGGATTGTGGCACAATATCATATATCTTCTGCTGTTCTCAAATAAGTTAAATCATAGCTGACATGCTTATGAAGTTTTCAGCAAGAATACATATTAATACTTAAAGGCATTACTGAACAAAAGTAATGACTTTATTTAAAAAAAAAAAAATGTCCCTCGTAATAGCTAGTTTTCTATAAAATACGTAGAACTGTTAAATAAAGTCTGTACATCACAATAGAAAATAAAAATACTGCAATCTTTTGCCTGACCATTTACATTATGTGAACTACAGAATTAGAACAAAAAAATAACACATTAGAACATTGTAATTGTTCACAAATCACATTAGTTCTGCATTACATTGTTTTCTATCAGTTGTATTTTCAAGGGAAATTTAAACACTTATCAAAACAACCTCCATGTACATATTTTAAGACAACAAAAATATGGCATAAATCAATCTGAAGTTTTAACATTTTTTTTTCAAATTTAGTATTATTCCGAAGTTTTTTTCTTCAAATCTCAACTATGGCGTATGTGTGTGTGTGCGCACATGTATGTAATTGTACACATGTACCTAGGACTAGGTGGGGTTTTTTTACTAAAGCACAAAACACACCGTATAAATAACTTCCCTTTTTAAAGTTATCTAGAACAAGATTTACAGTACAAAGTTATAGGCACTTAAATTATCAAATAAGTTCAATGGTTCCAATACTGTGATTCACGCATTCAAAACTTCAACTTGAGTTATGGTACTATTTTCTATCTTCAGAGTGGAAGTGCCAAAGGAGTTATAAATCAGTCATTCTGCCTTACAGTAACCTCATGGAGGGGTTCTGGTTTTTAACCAACTTGTCTGGAGCAGTGAAGAAAAGGAGGGAACTACAGTTGCCTGTGCATGCCAAGTAGTGGGCACAACAGGACCAAATTTTGCCATTAGGTTGATTTACTTTATCTTCTCGAATTATCTTTCAATGCCATTCCTCCCAAAGTAGAACTGAAAACACCTCTGATTTACCTTGTCCCAAATCCTGAATCTTGTAACTGTGCACTAAGCGACTCACAGACATGCCCTTCCTCATTTACATTAGGGTAAGCCAGCACAACATCTTCTGCACGTTGTGGATCTTACCTTCAACAGTTCACATATTCAGTTCTCCCACCTGGCCTTGACCTTTACTGCATTCTCTGTTCTTCCAAGTGCCTGTCCTGCCTCTCCTGCCTCCCTCTTTTGTGTCCATAAACTAGACTAGTTCTCAAGCCTTTCAAAACTTATCTTCTGCCTGGTTTTGTCAAATGATGAAAAAGCATGCTCCTACGGCTGACTGACTCCCTCCTGTATGGAAAAAAGTTCAGAGCATGACAGATACCTACCAGCGAGTCCCAATAAAGTATAAAGGCAAAACACCTCATTTAATGGTCTTTCTGGTGAGATGTTCAGTATTCTACAGCAAGAAGACTGGTTGCATGTGGCATTGTGAAAAATATGCCAAATTTCATAATCATTCAATTGCCGAGCAAACTAGACTGTAAGTGAGATGACCAAGGCAGTCTATACATCTGAAAAAAACTGTTTCAAGCTCTCTACAGACTCAGGTAGGCATTCTTTAATATAGTAATGGTTCACATTTTTGCAGTTCTCCTTATGACCAAATCAAGAAAAAAAAAATTAAAAGTGAGATTCCAGAAGGTAACTCAATGGCAAGGAGTAAATTTTGTAGCAAATCTCTGGTTGTGGAGCCACAAAACGCATGGAGCCCTGACCACAAAACTTTGTTCCTTTAAATGGTTTATGTATTCCAAATGATAGCAAAATAATCCTGGCACACACATAAAGGCATAAGGAACTGTTAAACTGAGTAGTATCGCAAACAGATTCATAACGTACAGGCTGTTTCACAAAATCTTGCATGGATTGACTAGGTTTTATCAGGTAGAAGGCAAAAAAAAAGCTTATATCTCCATCGCTGTTGAATCCATATAGCTTGTTAGGCTTTCACAGAAAGCACTGTAATCTGAACGTTCAATTCAGTACCCAGAGTTTTACTGGAGACTTGCTAAGTATGACTGAAGTCTCAATGCAGCTCAAACAAAACCAAAACGTGTATTTTATCAAGGCTGTCCATATACGTAGCATGTAGTGTACAGATGCTCTCAGTATCACAGTCTATGAAGTACTGAAAGATTTGATTAGCAGCCTGTAGAAGTGTGCTGAGAAAATACACTGAATCTCAGTTATTTCCTCTTTCCACACTGGTCTCACCCATTTTTGAGTGAAAACATCTAGGAGTCCACCTTTGCTCTCCCATGTCCATTTACTATGTCAAATCTTTACATCTTGTGATTCCACCATCTTGGCAAGTGTCTTCTTGATCCTCAAGGCAGTGAGCCGTGAGGCGGGATTATGAGCCCAGCATTCAGACATTAATTTCAATATTGCTCTTAAACACTGTAAAATAAGAAACAAAGGAACAGTATTGTAACAACTGACAGACCTGAGGGGTGTATAATTTTGGTTTCCTGTCAAGCTCAAATTATAGAACTCTGAAGCCCAAATGTGCAACTTCTACAACTGCGGCAAAATTGCTGATAGACAACTATTATAAATAGATCAACTGGAAAAAAAACCAACCAAACAAAACCCCAACAAAACACAACCCCAAACCAAAACTACCAATAACCATGTCCCAAACCTTCCGTTTTCTCCCCTTCACTGCCTGGTATTACCATAGCTGGAACTAACTGAAGCATTACTTCAGTTTTACAAAGAGGCATTACCAGAACTTGTCATTACAATTCAAGAACAGCAGTACAAAACTGGTAGCAATAAACAGAAAAATGTCAGAAATGTATGGCAGAAAAACAGCAGAGAACTTTTTCATTGAAAATGAAGACACGACAAAAGTTCTTTCAGCACTCAAAAAATAACATGGAAAAATTGGTAATTCCTAAAAGAAGTCAAGAGTTTGTGAAAGCAAGGATATGGCATAACTAGCTTGCTACATGAAATAGTTACACCTTAGTTACTGTGTTCAAGTTGTGGCCCTTTAAAACCACACTTAATTTTAATATTTTAGTCACAACATTGCTTGCCCTGAAATGCACAGTAAAGAAAGAAAAAACAAAAGAGGAAATCTAAAAAGACAAAGAAATTGCTTATTTCACACACCACCTTAAGTGACAAGCCAATATGCAATATACATTAAGACTAATAAAACCATTTAAAAACTCATTTAAGTTTTAGCTCCAATCAAAACTCTGAAAAATACTCCGCTATCTAAAAAGATCTCAGATACATTTTGATGATGCTTAAGTGGATATTCCCCTTAGATCACTAAAAAGGCAAATAAAAAATACAGTATTTTGAGTTAACTTCAAACATATGTTTTTCCGGTTGTTGCTGTGAGGTTTTCAAAAGGTCTGAAGGTAGTCCCTCATTTTATAATGTTTTAGTATTTGTTAAACTAAAATACCCTTTCATATTGGTGAACAAACTGAACCAATTTTTCCTTTCAGGATACTCACTTCATCACTATTCCATCTATTTGATACTACTGGGCGTAGACGTTTGACACACACCACTTCTCTCATGTCTTCATAGGATGGATCATTTGGCACCATGTCATAATATGGCAACTGATACTCTTCAACAATACCTGGAGATAATTGTGAAAGATCAAGAACCATTAAAAAATAAATCTATATATCTACTTGAAGATACTCCATATACTCTTAAGATTTTCTCAGCCAGGAACTAAAGTTAACTCAGTTTTGTGCCAAGGCAAACCCACCACACTGTTATACTATGATAAAAATCCCAAAATTTCACCATGACAATCACTTATCTGAAAAGCTCCAGTGTTATGAATATTAAGTTTAATAGCTACAATAATTCCTTGCAGTCTCTTTGGCTTTGATACACAATGTAGTCTTTGACACCTTTTAATCTACCTCATGCCACAAAGAAACAGAGGAAAAGCGTAACATGGAAGAAGGGAAAACAAGTAAATATCCATAAGGTCACAAAAGAAGAGTGAAAGAAAAGGAAGGATGAATCACAAAAATATGTGTAAGGAAAGAACTGAATGGCACCAGAAAGGCAAGAAAGTACAACAAAATAATAATATCTTATTAAGTTTTAAAAATTTTATCAGTAATAGAAGATGAAATATATCCCACTATTTCTCCCAGTCACTCTGCTTTTTAAGCAAGGGAAGAAAGCTCGAGGTGCTTAATTGTAACAATCAAAAAGTTCTGTGTTCTTAAAGCTGTATTCTTGACAGACTGTTACCACTGCTTTTAAAGAACAGAAGGCTGTTGATATAGCAGGCTTGTTACATTATTTCCTGGAGAAGTATTGTTAAAGTGAGACAAAGGCCAGGTAGATTTTATACAGAATATTTAAAAGTTTACCTCCTGTGACACAGCGCCGAGCCATTTCCCAGATGATCAGCCCAAAACTGTAGATATCAGCCATGATGTATGGCTGAAAATGGTTTTTATTCAGGCTTTCATCTAGGACCTCTGGAGCCATGTAACGTTTTGTTCCCACTCTAGTATTCAAGGGAACATCAACTTCGTTTGTGTCACTACATGAAAATATTAGGAAGTTAGTGAATTGTGGACTATTACAAGACACGGTATGAAATCCTGTACGATGCAATCATTACACTGCAAAGCTCCCCTTTACAAATTAAATTCTTTCTCTTCTTTCCCTCTCAATACTGCACCTTAGGCTTATGCTTTCTTTCAGGCTTTATTGTAGCAAAAGACAATTCTCTGGGTCCACTGAACTTAAAAAGGTATTCAATTATACTATTA
This sequence comes from Nycticryphes semicollaris, assembly GCA_013400055.1. Lineage (NCBI taxonomy): Eukaryota > Metazoa > Chordata > Aves > Charadriiformes > Rostratulidae > Nycticryphes > Nycticryphes semicollaris. Next base: position 219,187 of record VXBJ01001722.1, read on the forward strand.
CAGTTTTCCTTTTTCAATTAAGTTTCAACTCCCTTTACACTGTTCAAATTTTCTATGAGACAATTTATAATGAAACTACATGACAGCAATTATTATGAAAAGCCATTTTTCAGTAACAAATTAAATAGCCTCCTCTTCCTTTCCTCTACAAAGCTACTTTTATTTTCCACAAGAGTCTTTTCATTGTTCTCTTAACACCCTATTTTCATCTCAATGTTTACCAGTAGTCAAAGGAAGACCAGCATTTTACTCTTAGAACTGAAAAAAAACCTGAAAGCATGCAATCAAGTGACTCCATCTTCCTTTTAAAATTGACATCTGGCCCGTTAAAAAAAGTAAGTTTTCCCATTACAGAGAATTTGTTCATCTACCTGTTAAACTTGACTGCAAGACCCAAGTCAGCAATGCAGCAGGTTCCATTTTTCTTTATCAAGATGTTTTTACTCTTCAGGTCCCTGTGTGCAATAGCAGGCTTGCCTTGCGTCCCATAAATTTCTGTGTGTAGATGGCACAGACCACACGCAGCGGAATACGCCAGTTTGAGGAGAGCCCTGTTGTCTAGCGTAGTGCATTTCAGAAAATCATACAGTGATCCATTTTCATGATAATCTGTAATCAAGTAAAGCTGTGTCCAGGAGCCAGTGCCTTTAATATCTGCAGCTATGAAACCTATGAAATATAAAGTTACCATTTATTTGCACATACTTTTTTTATCCAACAGATTTAGTAAGAATTCCTAAAGCTGTATTATCTTGGACTGTATCAAAACATATCTGTTCCCCTTATGAAAACTAATAATGTAAAAGCTCAGATTTCAACTATATATGAGGCTACCATTCCAGTCTTCCAGCAAAAAGATTGCAGACATGTTTCCATCCAAGAGCAGCAAGATTCTACCCTTACACTAAGAGACACTCATCTGATTATTCCATAGAAGCCGCCACACACTCCCTCAAGCCACCCACTAAAACCTCCTCCTCCTTCACCCTCACACAAGCCCTCCAGTAGCCAAACAACATACTGGCTCCTTACCAAGGATGTTCTCATGACGCATTAGAACAGTTTGGTAAATCTCCGTTTCTCGGAACCAACTGGCTTCTTCAGTGGTGAAAAACACCTTCACTGCAACTTTTTCACCCCTCCATTTACCCATCCACACTTCACCGTATCTCCCTTTTCCAACTTGCCTCACCATCTGAATTTGTTTGGCAATAGTGCGCTGAACCTGGGGGAAGGAAAAAACCAGAAAAAATGAGGGAGGGGAAGGCGGAGGAGGGAAACACAATGATTAACCAAAAGCACTTCAACAAGCTCCTTCTCAAGCTTGGCTTGCTTTCAATTTAGATCCCATGGAAAGATTTGTTCTATATTATTTTCCATTATTCCCATTTCAAATTCATTATTGCTCCAAGAAAGAGATGTATAACAAGCTCCAAAAGATTAAATCAGCTCAATTTCTTATTTAATTCAGGTGCATTCTGTTGCATTCTATTTGTTTCTATTTTATAAAGAGTTACATTCATTGTCTCTGGCTAATTTTCATGCAAGCATTATATAGGATGGTGAATCAAAAATTATGACTCAGCCAATATAAAGTGTTTTTTATCAGACAGTGGACACTAAGAAAAAATAATCTTTGAGTTTGCTCAATTTGAAACTTGAATTATCCATTCATTGCATTTTTTGTCTTAGTGCCTGTGGGCTCTAATTTTTCTTTAGATTTTTCTGATGCCAACAGAATTCCTAACACATAATCTAATTTTGACCTTCATTTTAGTTATGTGTAAGATGGGCTTTTGTACATATATAGAAAACAATGAACATATTGTGTGGAAAAACTGCTTCATTCTATGCAATAGGTACAGCTGATGGAGAGGTCAGTGAAGAAAAATATTAGTTTATGATTTACCAACAACGGTAGCCCTGATCCACTCCCAGAACTCTGTGACTGGTCAATAAGGTCTTTTAATGACTCCCCAGCTGGAATAAATGCTTCATCTTGTTCCAGGTCACGATTATAACAGTGCCTCTTTGCCATTGACTTACAGTAATGCCTGCAAAAATAACAGGAGAAGTTAGGGTGAACCCCAAAATGCTCTTCAAAATACGTTGTAAATTGAGCTAGGCAAAAACCTGTTTACATAGGTTTTTTTTTAGTGCACCATTTTTTTCAGAAATGTAACTTACACAGGTTTTTTTTTAATATTAAGAAGTTGTTGTAATGCATGTAAAGGCGTATCAGTTTATTATGAGTCAGGCAGAAACCCATCATTTTTAATACACACCTGAGGGCCAGTGTTACTAGCATAACATTGCTAGTTTTGCTTTAAACTACCAAACTGAACCTTGAGCCATGGCAGACGAGACTCACACATGCATATTTCTACTGAAACTCCTAGAACAATGGATCATCTCTCCAGCATAGGACCAGAGCTGACAGAAGCAGCACGGTCTCTTACACTGCACCTGCATCAATTTCCATAGCTCAGCTGTTTTTGAAACACGGTAGAAAGAGGAAAATTTATAAAATGCATAATGTCTCTAGGTGTGCAAAAGCACTTCACAAATCTCAGAAGAAGATGGAATTTAATCATCAAAAATGATGGAAGATCCAAAAACATAAAAAGCATTAAGATAATCCTGTTTACTGGATGCTACAGCATCAAAGCTATATGTAGCTTAGAAAACTCTGACCACTTCGTAGCCAAAGGAAAGGATCAAATTCACTTCTGTGAAGATTTCATTTTACTTAGCAACGTAATGCAATCCACAGAAATATGAAATCATATTACAACAGTTTCACTTCCAATATATTTTTGTTGGAAGTACGTGTGATTAACGGAGTTTACAAAGTAAATGTTCTGTTCACACTCATTTGGGAAATTAAAAGTATTGCCAATAAAGTGCTTTCCTTACTTGTAACAAAAGCAGCTAAATAAGATGATCATGACAATTATGCAGACTGCCATAGAAATCAGCACTGCCATCCAACGAATGCTGCCATCAAAAAGCCCATCTATTAAAAAAAAAAAGCAGTTATTTTTCCAAAGTCTTTTAATTACACAATCTATTGAAAACAGTTTATTTAGGCATGATATTTTTATACACTGTGTATGCGAACATGCACAAACTGAAAGACAGGAGGTTTTGTCTGAACATCAGGAAATACTTCTTTACTGTGAGGCTGATCAAGAAGCGGTAGAGGTTGCCCATGAAGGTCATGGCTTCTCTCCTCAGAGAAACTCAAAAGTCTTCTGGACACAATCTGGTGTAATTGACTCTAGGTGAACCTGCCTGAGCTGGGGGGCTGGACCAGATGCCCTCCCGAGGTCCTGTCCAACCCCCAACCAGTCTGTGATTCTGCAACAGTGTGTCTCAAAACGTCAGAAAGGAGCAAGACAGCTGATGCTCATAACATACCAGGTTGAACAAAATTACACAAAATTTATAGTGTTTTAGTATCAAAGCAAGTATTTACATCAGAAAAGCAGGGATAATTTCATTGGATGACAACAAAAAAAAAATTAATTTGAGATTTTGGAGCTGTTTGGTCTAGGCTGACTCTTTTTAGTTTGTTCTTAGAAACCGAAATGAAGGATTTACAGCAGTAAGATTCGGAGACGGTATTAAGCAACACTTAATCCAGTTCAACTTGTCCAGCAATAAATGATTAAATGCATGAAAATATAAATTCTTTTCACTGGGAACAACAGAAAGAAGAGAATTAATTTAGAGCAGATAACAGCTAACAATGTCAGAAAACTTTTTAAAAATAGATTCATAATGGCAAAAGCACTGCAGAGCTAAAGAAAGTAATTTTAAAAATAAAAAGAGCACAGACTGTGGAAATAGAATGAAAAAAGATCAAAGGATCACAGGCAGATCAAGGCATGAGCAAACTGACAAAGGGAATAAAAACACCATGAGTGACTGATGGGAGTAAAAGATGAACTTGGAAGTGGCAGAAAAAGAAAACTGGAAATAAAGAATGACATATAGTACAGACCTTTATATCAAAATTGTTTACTAAGGAAAAACAGATCTTTGCAAACTGCAGTTATATTTTCTCCTTAGTTTTATCTGTTCATAAGGATTAACAGAATCCACACAGCATTTATTAGTAGCAGTGTGAACATCTAGGAGCTGTTTACCTGTACTGTCAAGTGGGGGTAGTGTTGGTTGTAAATCCTGGTTGCAGAAATCAGTCCGACAGCACTCAATTGTTCGTCTCAATTGTGCTTTAGGTGAGTCCTGTTGAAGGAGAATTGAATAAACATTCAGATTTCGAAGTGATCAGCTAGGATGGGGACAGGAGATGCTGCTGATACAAAATAGCTTAGACAAGTTTAAGCTATTTAAAAAAACCCAAACAAACCAACCGAACCAAAACCAATTCAACCTCACCACTTAACATACAAGAAAACTCCGCAGTGGCAGAAAAGCATCACTCTTGGGTGCATATGTTCTATGTTCACATTATTTTATTTTTCATGGAACTTTTTTACTTGGTGCACATAAAGATATGGTTCCTAGTTAAGCTGCTATTTCATACCCTGCAACATTTTTAAGCTTGGTCAAAAGCAGTCAATCATATGTTAAATACTGCTCTTCAGACAAACCCCCAATCCCTTCAGAAGTTTTTCTCTTGTACTCAGAGCTGCACTATTTGCTTCAAAAACATCTTCATTTACACCATATAGAAGATGGAAGGGCATGAAAATTAATCTGAAGGTAAGACTCCCATATAAATACAAGAACAATTTCAGAAGGTCATCATGACACCGCAGGTCTGATCTGCAGTAACCCTAAACATTCACAGCTATAACTGACGTCACTAGTGCTTCCAAAAAACACTGCTGTTGATAGCTACATTATATAAAAACTCAAGTCCTATGGATTTTAAAATTCATTATCCAAATAATAATGTTTTGGAAAGGGCAGGGGAAAAAAAGCAGCAACCAAACTGGTGATTACCTATGTAAGATTTGTTTAATGTAAGCAATGTGACAAAAGAGAAAGCAAAATTCAGTCTTCAAGGAAATATTTATTTGCTCAGCTTGCTATACCCCTGTCTTCTAAACAAATCATTTATTAACTGTTTTCAGTTTAAACTTTCTAAAGGCAGCAGTGTACTTAATTATACCTCTAGAAATCAAAAGTAAGTTATACTCATGCAATTAACAATACATAACTCTTCTAGAAAGGAAAGGAAGTTTTATGTTGGACAGGAAAACATACACATGTGATAAACTGCGTGTAGATGCTCATGAAACTTTAAGGGAGCTCTTGTGTAACCCGTGAAGACAACTCCGTATGATGATGCTTATCTGCCAAATGAACTGAAGAAAACGGGAAATTCCAAATTAAGACAATGAAGAAATTCTGCATCAAAACAAAACCTACGCAGATCCATTAAGCTGACTATGAAATTGTCTCTTCAACTGAGGAACCATCTGGCAGAAGTAAAAGGTTGATGTCCTCTGCTCATTTTGTCAGTGGCTTACAGATATTTAGAACTCCAACGAGCTAAGATTCTGTATCCATCTTTGCTCAAACACCGTTTAGTCACTTTCTGTCACTATTTGCTCATGATTGTTCAGTCCCATTTACCTCAGTGGTAAGTGGCAACATGCAAAACAATGATTGCAGCTGTAAACTACAGAGATTTAAACTGCTCATGCAGTTTCCTTACACAATCACCACAGAGATCTTTGTAACAAAATCTCATTTTTTTTACCTTGCACTGGAAGTCTGAACCTTCATACTTCATGCAGCCAGAAGCAAGCGTGGGTTCTCCATGTTCATCTTCCTCAATGATAGCAAAGCAATGCCCATTAGTTCTGGAATAAATATATCAATTGTGCGTTACCAGCATGTTTGTTGTTTAATATGCAGCATTAGTTGACCACAAACAATTTCAGAATACAAGAATGGCAATGTCTAGAGAAATTCTTCTTTAACACAGTATTTACCACACAGTTTGAGACCAAAAGACTCCTGCGGTATTTTTGAACAGAACACTGTAGGGATGTTTTCTCCTGAATATTCTGTCTTCTCTCTCCTCAACCCCCTTCAAGAATACTCTTATCCAACCACACCTACACAGTTGTTCAGAAACAATTGGGTGGATGGAAGAGCCAAGATCTGACTAAAAGAAAAACTACATGATCTGATCAAAATTACTACCACTTTATAGGGTAAAAAAATAAATTCAAAGTCACTTGTGTCTGTCCTTGAAATTGCAATGATAAACTCTCGAAGTCCCAGTATGTGAAAGGTGGCTATTTCAAGGTCAAAAGCTCAGTTTCACTTTTCCTATATAAGCTCTGTCAAATATTCAGCCTTTAGGATAAAAAAAAAAAATCTAACAAATCCCCAAATCCATTTTCTGAAGTTGACACTAAGAGATAGATTACATTCTTTTTAAAAAATAGCACTTCGGTTCCCCATTATCTCTTTATCCAATGCTTAGATTTCTGTACTGCAGGGAATTGCTGACAATATTTGTAAGGAATCTCAGAACAATTCACAATGGTAGGTCTGTGCTTTCAATACCTGTAAAATTAAGATTTTAAGTAAATCAAAATTCATTCGTTCCTTCAACATAGATATTAAGGAAAGTAAATCCACAAATATTTTTGCCATTTTTTTTTTAAATTAAATGAATCCGGAGAAATGCAGATTTGGGAAGCATAATGCCAAAAAATACCCTGCACACGAACACTGCCTAAGTGTTATCGCTTCTCTAACAGCTTTATAATCAGAATAACGTCTATACAGCTGTTAGTTCAGAGGCAAAAAGTTCAGTAAAGCCTATACTGACTGCATACACTAGAGGGCGATAAAAAGCAAAAAAAAAAAAAAAAAAAAAAAAAAAAAAAAAGAAAAAAGAAAAAAAAAAGAGAAAAAAAAGTAAAAAGAAAAAAAGGAAAAAAAAGAAAAAAGAAAAAAAACCAAGGACTTGAAAGACTTGGATTCCTAACTGAACACTTAGGTGTAAAACTATGTTTGTCAAACACTACATGTGTTTACATTTAAAAATATAGTAGTGTATATTCCACGTCCTTCGGTTGGACAAACACTGCTTTATCTGCCAAGTCATAGCTTTAGAGAGGCTTAATATTATGTGTTAAAGCAAAGACTCAGTAGCAAGTAATGTTTTCTATTATGTATCTTTGTATTAATTATTAAGGAAGAAAACAGAAAGGCCTTAAACATGGAACTAGAAATGAAGAGAAAAAAAGGAAATCCAAGAATACCTCACAATGAAAAAAAACATCTTAAGCAAGCACATTAGGGCATGAGTCTGTTAGGATTCTTATGGCTAACAAAGTTAAACCATCCTCCCGCCCCTGTATGTTCAGAGGCTTTTCTTTTTTCCTTCCTGCCTTTTCCTCATACTCTACAATTAATGACCATGTAGGAAGAAGAATTCTCAGGAAACAGCTATGTGGTTAACATTACCTCTTTGACTACCAGATGAAGAAATATTAGACTAAGCAAGCAGGTAATCACATCAGAATGTTCAGATTTGGGTCACTTAACGCTCACTCATTTATAAAATGCTGTAAGTTACTTAAAAACTCAATTCTTCAAAGCAGTTGCTGGGGGCAAAATGACTGATTGCAAATAGTTCTAAGGTCTGGTGAAAGCAGAATTGTTTACATACAGACGACTGTGGGGTTTAGTGCTCAGCTCTGCACAGAACCAGTGAGTTCCTAATCAATTATGGTCAACTCACCTAGCAGAATCTGAAGTCAGCACTCTAGAGATACCTTGCTTGCCCATGAGAAAAAAATGAGCCTCTTCAAAGAGCCTCTTCTATCCTGTACGTAATACTCACATGCACGTGTTATTAATAGCATCATCTGGACAATGTCCTGAGCAGTAGCACTTAAGAAAAGGTAAGGTGTCCTCCGGAGCAAGTGTTACTCCATTTGCTTGTTTCTTTTGGTCAGGATTTGTCTTCATTCCTGTGCCATGAAGCACGCTGTCTAGATTTTGACCTGGACATTTTAAAAACAAAAATAAAATGCATCTCTGATAACTGTTCAAGAGCTTTACAGGCAAAACACAACAATAAAATAATTAGGTTCACAAATAATTGAACTATACAAGACATAAAAACCTCTTCTCCCAAGATTATGGCAGAAATGTGAGTTAATAATTTTATTTTAGAAATACCTAGCTCAAATATTTTGTGTCTTAACAGCAGATCTTTCAACCAAAATCAACATAAACAGAAAGGAGATCTTTTTTCCCTTACTGAGGTGGGGCAGAAAAGTAGTGATGCAACCAGTAAGAATTTTCTGAAGAAAGGCTCTCTCATTCATGTGTTCAAGAAAACCAAAATGCTGACCGCTTGATAACCACAACAGTATAATTTTATGCATGACTGAGCATACTTAATATGCAATTTTCTAATTTTCTGAACTGAAGTAATTTTTTATGGATTCACGGTCCCACAGTAGAGCAGTAATAACTCCAAAATCTCTTGGGTTTTTTGATCTCTGTATGCATTAGTAGTTCAAAACAGAACTGAAGTAAATCTTGTTTGCAAATTAAATTTCAGTAAATGACATAAACATCCACACAAACAAGCTTTCAGAGAATAAAAATAGGGCTAAATTACATTCCAAGTAGCCCTCAATTTCTCAACAGGAGGAGAAGTTGAGCATCATTTGTTCTAGTTTATAATATTAAAGTGCTTTTGTGAATATAGGCATTCAGAAGAAAAATTCCATTTGTTTTCTTTTTAGTGAAGGGCATCCAGAAAAAAATAATTTAGGAACATTATCTGCCTCATTTGGAATATGCTTTGTGACCACTATATGAGGTGAGAACATCTTCATCCATCCTTCCTCCGGCTTTATCACATGTAATTTTACCAACAGAAAATTGCTTTCTGTCCATCACCTAACAGTATTCTTGGCTCTAAGTCCTCAAAGTGGGAACCAAATAAAGCCAGAAGGGTTGTGAACAGACCATCGCCTGCACTGACACAATTTGCAGCGAGTCTGAGGAAGGCTCAGTGTGCAAGATAAAGAACAGCCAGTTCTTTATCTTATAACAGGACCAATAGAAGCTTTTGCAAATTCAATTATCATTTTAACAGTGGAGGTACCTCAGTACCCCTCAAAAAGATCTGAGTCACAATAAAATTTCCATTTATCTAAGAATTTAAAAAAAAAAAAATATTTTTACTAGGAAACTCAGTCTCTTTTAACAGATTCTTGTGGCTTCCTGTGAAACCCACCAAACAGGAACTGTAGACTAAGGAGAACATTATTCTCATATTGTACCTTGCCTGAAAGATGTGCAGAAAATCTTAATTAAGACCCTGTGCAGATACCACCCTCTGTATCACTCCACTATAACATCCACATTCAGCCAAATGCGCAATTAAGTATTTGTGAAACTTGATCTTACCACTCTGAAAAAAAGCAAGACTTGCAGATTTCCTTATCCAAGCACACTTAGTGCATTGTCCTGAAAGTAAGGACACTGGGCCTTTTTCAGACACAATCAAGAGTATATTCTAAGAAATACAGCACCATTTACCTAAACCCTCAAACCACTTCATCATGCCTTATTTGAAATGTAGTTTTCAATTCAGTATCACGCCAGTTAAATATTCCCAGTACATTCACTGTTAACAAGAAGGTCTGGTGCTAGGAACACAGTTTACCTCTGCAATAGGCATTTCTAATTTAATCAAAAGGAATTTTGCACAAGTGAAATAGCAGCACCTCCATCTATCCCCTCTCCCTTTCTACCATTTTCTTACCAGCAAGAACTGAAAGCTCATTTTAATACTGTGCTACAGTTGTTACACAACATTCTGTAGTCACATTTAAGAGATCCTTACCTGCTCAGAGAACAGGTAATTCTACTTAATCTTTAAAGAAAAAGCCATTGCATATGTACAAATATTGTCTTTCCTTCTAATTTTCTTGACCTACTAAGGTATCTTTCCTCATTAATGTTATGAAATATGCTTTATCTTCAGGGACATTCCACATGTTAGAAGTCTGAATACTTTATAATCTACGTCTCAGTCACTCATCCATCTTCCTACTCTGAAAACCTAATGCAACATTTTTTCAACTCCTTAGAGGAGAAATGAAGGAACGCTTAAAGCATGGCTTCTCCTAGCTCAGAAGGGAAAGAACAAAATTTTTATGATCTGTGATCTTTTAAAGCAGTATTATTCTTTGTAAACTAACACTGATGCATGACTACAAGTATACCAACCTATTACACTAAAACTGAGATGAAATACATTTTTCCTCTTAATTTATTATGATGGATTATATAACAAGATTCAAGAATGCATACAAAATAAAATCCAAAAGAGCTAAATGTATTTTCAAAGAACCATCATCTTTGCCTTCTGTACAGTTTATATAGGCAAAAATTTTTATGCAAAGCAAGCAAACTACCGTTTCATTATCTTTGTAATGTGAAAGAGAAACAATATTCCACAGTAGCCTGTTTTCATCTTACAGGTAACACCTGAATAGCACAAAGAATGAGGAGTTGGGGAGAAATGAAAAAAAACCAAAACCCAAAAAACCACTTCCCTCTTCCATTTTTACTTTTTAAGACCATAAAGAGAACTCTCATTAAACATGATTGCAAGTAAGTATTCCAGGGAAGGAAGTAAAAGGAAAATACAGAGACTGGGATCACTTCAGAAGAAAGTTTTTAATAGCCCCCCCCATCTAGATCCTATCCCCAAGTGTATCCCTTGCTGCAGTACTACAATTCACCCTCAGCATTTCAAAAAAGATTAGTGTTTATCTTAAAGATGGTAGGTACAGGGAAAGGAGTCGAATGTGAAAATGGCTGGGTTTCCAGTCACCTGAGAAATTAAGAGGGAAGATCAAGATCTGAACGGGGTCACAGGATGTTTCATTACTCTATTCTCTGGTTAACAGATACTGGGTAAATGAAAAAGAGTGAAGGAAGGATATGCCTAAATGACATCTTGCTGCAGGAAACACCTGACCTTCTTGCACCAGCCTCAGAGCTCCACCTCTCAGACATTCACACTGCTTTATCTTCCTCCTGGGAGCAGGACAGAGAAAGGGAGGATCACATCTGAGGGATCTTGTGACACTACACTACTTGATGATGTAATTAACAGCTTCTTTTCCGTGACACATGCAGTTGTCAGCTCTGCGGTGCAGCCAAGAAACACACATATGCAAATGTTACTTAACCTTCAAAGGTGTCAGTGTTGTGCGTTAATACACACAGCTTCAAAAGAAAAATGTTTGCACCCAAGGGATTTCAAACACAGCAAAGCTCCTTTTGCCAGTATTTCCTCCCTTTACCTTACACCTTTACAGGAGTAAACTGCACCGAGCTGGTGAGGCAAAATAATATCCATTAGCAGCAAATAAACTGTCACACATTGAAGGACTTGTTCAAGATTCTGGACCAGTTTCTGTTTGTCCAGCCTTGAGAATGACAGTATCATATACCTTTACACATACAAACTGCTCTATAATGTGTATTTTACAACATTTCAAAAAACTTACAACATTCAATATCAAGAGTGATCATGAGCTGGAATATTCACCTTTTCTCATGTAGCCACAAAATAAGACAATAAAGAGAAATAAGCTGATGGGACTTCAAATTCCCAGTTCGTCATTTACTCTGCCCTATTACATTGTCTCATACGTCTTGCATTGATTTTAAGTTTCTAGAAGTGTGAACAACCGCTACAGAGAAGGCGGCATTAAAATGGCTGTTTAAAATTAAAACTTTTTTTAATAAAAAAAGAACTACTGCCAATGTACCATATCCAGCCCATGACTGAAAACATACATTGTTCAAAGAACTACTTCCTCTAATCATAGAAAGTAAGTCAGACTACAAAATATATTTTAAGTAGGAACAGTACATTAAAAAATCTCACTCCTACAGAAGTACATCTACTTAAAAGTGTGACTTCAAAAACTAGTAGTAATAGGATAATCTTTAAAGGTACGATGCATGACAGTGAAGTGCTGTCAATCACCAAAAACTGAGCCAACTTGGTTGCAACTCAGTGGCAGGATACATATTTCATTAAGTCTTCTGATCTCAGAAAAGATTTGTACAACCCATAGAAAACCATCTCTATTAAGAAATGCAGAGACAGAGAGAGGTGAGTGAAAGAAGACAAATATAAAAGCCAAATTATGCCTAGAGTTTTTTTACTTAACTGTATCCCCCCTACTTCCACAAATAAAATTGCAATGTTAGAACCAGCAGCCTAGAGCATTCAAGTTGTTCAATAGCTTTTTGAATTAATAATGGTATAATTAATATAGATGTGCCACATAAAACATTTTTATTCCAGGCTACATTACCCTTAAAAGGGATTTATTCCAGCAGAACTACAGTTCTCAGCATTTTTTTGTAGCTATTCTGATCCAAGAGCCTGTAAAACCCAATAAATCCAGTAGTTTAATAAAAAGTGTTTGTCAGAAGACCACCTTCATCTGCCTTCCTGCTGATGATAAAGCTGTTTGCTAGTCCAGCTGACACCCAGGGTTTGCCCACACTGGGCTCCTTTCATAAAAGATGAAAGTTGTACCAAAGATCGTTATGTTAGATAGGCCATCCTTATGAAAGAGACATATCTTGAAATTTTTATGTTGTAGTTTTAAAATTCCTTTTATTGATTTAGGATGCAGATACTGCAAAATCATCCACTCCAAAAAACACGTTTCACCTGTCTGTCTCTCACAAGCTTTCATAATTGATTTAACATGTAACTCCTAAATTAATTAATCCCTGCTTGAGTAAAATATTGGTACTTTTTCTATCCCCATAGTGTTTTTTTATATATCAGGCCTGTGATCGCTGAAGACTGGGCATGTTAGAAGTAGCTCCATCTAGCAGAACTGGTTCCTAAAAACCACCGCATGTTCCCAGACTACTTGTTTAAAATCTCTCTACCACCCTCCAGCTCTCCCAGGAGCTACACCCGTTCTGAACACAGTCAGTCCCTGCTCCCCTACCTTCCCAACCAGCCTCTGCTCCCACTTCCCCAAAAAAGTCTTCTGAAGAAGTGACTCTCTTCATATGTATTCAGTACAAAAGCCAGAGACAAGAAAATTTTGATTGTATTTTACTTTAAAAAGTACACTGCCTTCTAATTTAAATTAAATGGACTTTTAAAGAATTAAGTTACTTAAAACTAGATTAGAAATTATAATAAAGAAATACATAACCTTTTAATAATCCATTAAAATATCTTCAATCAAACAAATATTTAACAATACATGTTTGCTACCAATGTTTTGAAGACATTTAAAATTAGAGGCAGCCATTGAGGAAACCACTGGTAAACAGACTACACTGTCCATCCTGAAGCAATAGATCAGCTGCTGACAACTCTTAAATTCCTTCTGCAGATTTTACAGTATTTTATTTCAGATTCATTTATATGTTTAAATTCCATAACTATTTCAACCTGAATTTCAGAAAGTGTATAAAGGTTAAAAAAAAAAAAGTGAGATCCAATGCTTCATTAAAAGCAAGTATGAATGGCAGCAAAATCAAATCTCAACAGATTTTTGTCAGTTCACTAATGGACAATGCCAACTTTATTGAGTCTATTTTAATATTGAATATTAACACTAATTATTTTAAATTTTAACTTTTAATAAACCTTTCTTCACACATATTGAATACTACTAATACATTTACAGTCAACTAATTTACAAGGATTAAAATACTGGTCTTCTGCAGTTTCTCTGAAGAACACAAAGGTGTAATGAACCACATATCTAATATTACATCACATGGTAAACTGACAGTAACAAAATACAACATTTAGGACAACATGTTGAAGTATACGTTAAGTTCTTTAACTACACCATTACATACACTGATTAGTTACACTCATCGATGCATTGTAAGAACAAAGAAAGAACTCTACTCAGAAGTATAACTGGGTATCTGAACTAAAGACCTGCACTAGTGGGAAGACAAAAGCGTATTTACCACAGTCCTCAATCACAACAGAAGCTGCTTAGATGAGCAAAAGTAGGTGGATGAAAATGCAGAGCAAGTAACTGGTCTAAAGATATTGCAAAGGCCTCCCATAGCCAAAAAGCAAGTACAAAAATGTTTTCCTTGAAAAGACTGCTGTCAAATCTAGCCACCTGATACTCAGGTTTTTTTTCAGTCTTTCTCAACATAAGTGAAAAAAATCCTACAAGCTATAAAGAAGATACAGTCCAAAGGGTAACCACTGTGTCTCCCTGCTCTGTAGCAGCAACCTGAGAAAAAGAAGCTGTTCACCAATAATTTCATGGAACGACTTGTGTTTTCTGCTGTTCCTATAAGAATATTTTCAAATGCAGCCACTTGCTTGCTATAGTTATCTATTACGGAATCGGTACATATATATACACATGCACGTATACAGACACACTTGCTATTATCATTCTCTCAGATCTTGGTAAGCCCTGAGATTCCTACACTTTTGAAGAAGCCTCCAAAACAACTGAGGGAACAAACCAGTAAGCTGCATGCCAGTCACTGAAAGTACACACCCTTGGTTCTTCTACTCTCTCTGCTTTTCCCTTCGTTTACTGTACATGACAATTTCTCATCAATTCCTCATGTCTTCTCCACTCCATTGGTTCCTTTATGATACAGTTTTGTAACATACTGCATGTATTTTTCCTTGCTGAAAACTATTTTCACTTTCAATTTCTACTTTGTAGACTTTTCACTTTGGATTTCCTCTTTCCTATAAAAATTTCAAGTAAGTGATGGCTACCAACTTAATTCTTTCCTCTTCCCCCCAAACACAACTCCCCTGTGAATCTAGGGTCAAGCAGAGAGACTTGACTGTTTTTCTACTCACCGCCTCTAGAAACCAAGCATATTTCATGTTTGAAGACAAGCCCTTAGGCAACTTGCATCAAAGAACCAAGAATGTTTCAGCAAGCTCAACTTTCCCAGGGCTTCCAGAACTCACTCAGTATTGATTTGAAAGTCAGAAATATTCCTAAAACACGGTGATTTCTTCTTTAGAAGCTAAAAAAAAAAATAATTTACATGGTCTTTAAACCTTATTTAGCTCTATTACTTGGTTTAAAGACCATGTAAATTACTGAAGCATTATTAATAAATGTGATCACAACAGGAGTTAATGTATTTTAAATTTTAGTCACTATAAAACCTGTATATTTGTATTATTATTTCTATCTGTATGTAGAGAAAAAAAAATGTTCCTTCAATTGCTATTACCTTTGAATTAAAATGCTGAATATTGACTAATATTCAAGGAGTAACCATGATTTCAATAAAAAAAAAAAAAAACAAAGTATGTAATTTGCAACCTCTTCAAGGGAAGAACCTGGTATCTTCTACAAGAGGCAGCAAAACTGCTTGAATACTAGCAGAACAAGCTCCGCTGCAAATTGCTATGTCTGAGAGTATTTTAGAATGTAAGAGACCTCTACAAGTCACCAGGTATGACCACCTGGTCAAGGCAGGACCAGCTTCTAAGTTCAACCAGGTTGCTCAAAGTCACTCTGGTCAAGTTTTGACTCTCTCTACTGGCTATTGCACAACCTCTCCAGGCAGCCTGTTCTAATGCTTAACCACATTGGCAGTGAAAATTTCTTTTCCTTATTTCTCACCAGAATTTCCTTTATTGTAATATGTCCCCGTTACCAACATGATCACCTCACACCAACTCATAAATATTTGTAAATCTGTATATTAACTTCAACTATATTCAAACTAGGCTATTTCTGTCTCAATGAACTGAGCTAGTTCTTTACTGTTAAAAATTGTATGTTCACAACAGAAAGAGGGGCTGGTCTTCAGAATTTCCCTCTCCCAACTTAACTAATGTAGCAGAGATGGAAGAATCCTGGATGTATGTTCATTTGTTGCTTTCAACCTTGAAATCTTTGCTGCAAGGGCAAAGGTTCAATCCGAGACCTTTGCTGTTTCCCACTCCTGAAATACGCGTGTGAATGCCTACCCACATACATAAAGTGAAATCAGCCAAACATCAGCACTTAAAGCACATACCTACAAGTTAGGAGACACTATTCTGAGCCCCTGCAGGCTAAAAAGATGAAAGCACTCAAGTAACTTGGCAATTATACAGGAACACTCGTCCAGTTTTGGAAAAAAAAAGTGTTTACAATTCTGTAGGCTGTACTCAATGACACAGAAGCCTTCAGTGTGTTTGTGGTAGCCTTCCGGACTGATCCTGATAGGAAAGTGTAAAGGAAGGATAGCAGTTTTAAATATCTTTAACAAACTTGCAATTCTGCAGAGATCCGGAGAGAGGACTTGTGTTCCATAAAAGTTTAGTTGTGAATGTGTGTGGGGGATGGTACTCAAAAGAGCTTAAAGATCATCCTTCTTGCACTAAGGCACTATTCATTTCATTCAGGTCTTAGTGTAGCTGAAAGTTCATCCCTAATGAATTCCAGGTAAATATTTTCAGTGTCATTTATATTTACTGCTTAATTGAGGTTTGGGTTATGTTTAAGAGTACTGTCTTGTGCCTTAAGAGCTTCCCCCTACCCAAGGTGGAAGCTGCAGCAATTCCTAAATACATGTTGGCATTTGGTTACAAGAAGATAAATACCAGCACACAGGAAGAGGCAGAATCAAAGTGGCTTGGAAGGTGCAGGTCACATTTGATGCAAGTTTGCTCTCAAAATCTATGTCAAGCTGTGTATCAATCATAGTCCTGATAAGAGACAACTCTGTTAAATCCTTTAATCTAGTACTGCAGGTATGCACCAGAAACAGAATTTAAAGATTGTAATTTGGGTACGTACCAGGCTTCCTTCTCTCCCCATTTTAATGGGTTCATTGAATTGTTACTCTTGAAAGTAAACAGCTCAAAGAATATCTTAAAACAAATCCAACCCTAACCAACCCTAAGCAGTACTTTTATAGTCAAGTATTAAAACGGCAGTACCAACTTAGTCTAGTCTATTTCCCTCAAAACAGATGGAAAGCTCTGTGTACTCAAACATGTGAGGGGTACACAGGTGGGAGAACAAGAAATCTCACACAGACACCAACCATGGATGTGGACATGCAGAGCACTACTGTCCACGTCTCAAGCATGAGAATGAGATACCACTAACAGCTCAGATACCATTCTGCTGTGCTGACACTTCTCTGAACTACAAGCAATTACAGAACCAGATCTGCCGGGGCAGGTCCTAGTAAGGAGTATGGATTAAATAAAATGAGTTTTCCCACAGACTAGTTACAATCTTAACACTTAAGCTTCAATTTCTGATAGAGCTTGAGACAGTTACATCAGTCAGTTCCCAATACTTTTGTTTTGAATTCAACCCAATTTGACAGGAGTTAAAGTCCTAATGGTAATTGGATTTCCAGAAGATTTTGATAACTGGCGGCTGGAAAGACTGTTAACAGATGTATGAACAAGTATCTTCATGAACTGGAAAGCAGGCTACTGTGACTATCACATAGCCTCAGCTCGGCTCATAGAGTAGGCCTAAAAAGTTTATTTAGACTAGTTGTGCCACACTATCTTTTAGCTGCTGGGAGCATCAGGTGCAGGGAACTGCAGACTGCAGTTTCTTCAGTGGGTCAAGTTTAAAGGGATCAAAGATACACACAGATAGGAAACTGAAACTCAAAGTCAAACCTTCAGTTCCACGGCTCATAGAACTTGCTCCAAAGTGTATGATGCTGCCTCTATTTATTTTAGCATTTGCTAAACTAGACATAACCTATAATCTACACTACAACAACACATCACCCGTGTTAACGTCCTTCTTTTTAGAGAAGTGTCTATATGGCATGTCATGCAGATGAGCTACCTGCCTGTAAAAGAACCAAAAAAACCCCACAAACCAGAAAAATCTACGCCAACCACTGGAATACGCGTCTCTGTTACAGATAAAAAATACAAATTTGTTTCAATTGACACATATTTACCTTGAACATGGAGAATGAAAAGCAGGTAGGCTCCAAAGAATCGCTCATAAACTCTCAGTCGAGTCATTGTTCACTTTTAATCCTTCCTGTGCAAGGCAACTGGCCCTTCTGCTTGACAAATGTTAAGCTTAGTCTGTTCGGTGAAGCCTTGTACAAGATTTGGTGCTTGACAGCAAAGATGATTTTGTAACTTTTCCAACTTTGTTTCCTGAAAGATACAGCAAAACAAAATGTTAAGAAACTCCTCGCATTTCTGAAGCAAAAAAAAAAAATCCCTCAAGATTTCTCACCATGCTGATCATAACCATGCAGCTGCGAAAAATAATTAAAATGCTTATGTTTATTAGTAATGGAAACTAATATCCAGATTTACTACTCGACTGAATAGCACGGTTCTTCTGAAACACAAGTTTGTTAACAATTCATGGGAATATTTTTACATTCCTATCAAATATACTAGATATGGTAACTCAGTAGTCACAGCTATACATTTTAGACACACATACAGCTACCACAGGTAAAAAACAACACATTAACACATAAAGGTAAATCTTTTAAAAACTACTTTCTTTACAGAACTTAAAATATTATTTCTCTTAAAAACAAGACTCAGTGGTGACTTCCCATAGCACTGTGGGGAAAAATGCACCACCATATTGAGCCACCGGTTGAAAAATGCTTGCAGAGAGGCTTTACTGCAATGTAACTCCAGTGTCTTTGTGGGCTGAAAGCTAAATTTGTATTGAAATAGTTCTGTTACCTAATTTACTTACAATGTTACTTTTGTCTTACACACTAGTGCTATGCATTTATATTAAAAAAATCTAATTTAGAATTTGAATGAATTAATTTCTCACTTAGCATCAGCTATATTCCAGTCCTCCTTCCTATTGACTACTTTATACAGTGTTTTGTAGAGAAAAGAAAGTTGGCTCAGTTCACAACACCAATAAACATTTATTATTAGTCTCTTTTAACTCCAACTCAAAATCTTGATATCCTCCTGGATTTCCCATTTTTGTGCAAATTAATCCCTCCTGAAAAATGATGCTGCTCTACGCACATGTCATTTGCTCCAAAAGTAAGACGTAATCCTACTCATGTGCCCGTGGATGAGCACATCGCTAAGGCAGCCGAACTGAAGAGGTTACTCTTTCAGACCGCAGTAGCTGCCCTCACGTTCTGCTTAACGACCATTCTCCAGCGATTCACAAGGGAAGCATAATTGGGCCTCAAAGGACTAAAAAGCAGCTCCGAACACCTAAATAGTTAATCGCAACAAAAGCGACGTCGCACAAAGAGGAACAGAGGAGTGATTTTGCCTTTCCTCGGCCTCTTGTTTCGGTGGGCTTGACCCCCCTGACCCCTGTCAGCCCGGCGCTGCTCATGAATGCCAGAACTGCCGTTCGCTCAGGGACGGGCTGCAATTACTGTTGGTGGCCGCTTCCACCATCAATAACTCAATCTGTCCGCCGGTGAGACCCCAGAACTTTTCATTTTAATTAGTGCTTCGGAGGCATTTAACATGGAGGCAAATTAGCGGCCGAGCCGGGAGGTTTCCGTCACTTCCAATTTCGGTGGGGCCGGGGCAGGCCGCCCCCGACCCCTGCCCTACTTTTCACACGTCTCTGACTTCTCCCTAATGAAGCCACAAAGCGGCTCCGCGCCGGGGGGCGGGAGGAGGAGGGCGGACCGAGCTGCCGGCCGGGGGCGGGGGGCCCAAGGCCCAGTTCTGACAGCTGACAGGGAACCTCCTCCTAGCTATAAAAAAAACCCCACCGCAGGTCTGTAAATACTGTTTTATTCCCCCTTTCAACCGCAATCTGAACTTCAATCCTCAATAAAACACGTGGAAGACAAAAACTGCCAACAGCTTGCATGTAGTAAAAACAACAAAGGCTTTATTTACAGTATTATTTTTGCAGTCTATCAAGGAAAAAAGCCTCACCACTAGTCCTTTTAATGTATATTTAAAAATAATTTCTGCCTCTCTTCTCCATGCAACTTCCAGTAAGGACCACACAGTCTTCGCTCTTCCACATTTCCAGAGCAGGATTGTGTTAAACTTTCAGAAAAACGGCGATCTCACTCCCCAGTTCAATAAGGTCAGAGAGTAACACTGGCACCAGAACTTCACGTGCAATGCATATTTACTGCTGTACTACACAGTATGTCATCAAAAAAAGTCAAGAAGAAAAAGGGGGCGGGGGGAGAGAACATTTTAATGCAACCCACGTCCAATTGTATGGTGATTTTATTGTTCAGTGAGACAATCTGAGATAGTTTTCACAAATGTTGTCCAAGCCTGCTCAAGAATACAACACTCTCTGCTTAGAAACAGTATTTTGTATCTGAATTAAAATCTCACTTTTCACAGATATGTATGCATCAAGATGCAAGTATGTATAAAAACTAACACAAAAACCTGTCATAAAATGACACTGAGAGCAAGTTTTGTTATAACCTCCCCCCATACAATCATTCTAATTAGAGAATGCTTATCAGCATTTAAAAGAATACCTCCAAAATGGGAAGGAAAACCCAGCGGGGCAGCAAGTCCCTTCTCCTTCCTCTGTAATGCACATAGCATGCCTTAACACTATTACTTGAGTTTTCCTTCTGTTGCTGCTGTTGTCAGTGTGGAGTTTGCCGTAAGCCCAGGAAAGCTGGAGCAAGGCTTGGGCAGACAAGCCGGGCTGAGCCTTGCTGCACCTACAGCACTAAAGGGAACATTTCACCTATGGGCAGGTGAGCCTAAGCCAGGGATGAAAAAACAGCTATTTACAATAAAACGCCCCCAAATGAACTATGTGAACTGCAGTGTGGACACATCTCCTGTTCTACCGCTCATGGTACAGAAGCGGCAACGCTGTGTCCAGAAACGTGATATGGATGGTTGAGACAGTTTTTTCAGCCATCACAGTAAAATTCAACAAAGCTTTCCAGCCACAGCTGTCAGGAGAGATTTCAGGCATTTTTTTTACCCATCCTTTCAACTGTTCTTTTTTCTCATCTAAGTTTCCGAGCCAAACAAACTTAAGAATTAGTTCTCTGAGCTAAATAAACTGATGTAATTAGTTCTTTGATAGCCCTGCTCTTTCGAAGAAACAGAAACTGAAAACATTTCATTCTTAAAATCACCTGGCACTCCAATATGCCTACAGAGTTTAACAGCTTTTAAAAAAAAAAAACGTTTTAAAAAACAGACTAGTTGTTCTAGTGCTTCTAAGGAATGCCACACCCCAAAGTGATGTAGTTATGAATGTATTTCACTAAAAACAAACCAAACCACAACAACAAAGCCCACAGAAGTTGACAAAACTGAAAAGCCCACAGTGACACCTTTTTCTGAGCTGCTTCTGAATTCCCATTAAAGAGGAAGACTGGAAGCCCCACTAAGGCACACTATCTAAAGTAAGCAACAGATGGAATTTCTCCAAAACCAGCCTGATATTAACAGTGTAGAATGACACAACTGAAGGACTAATTCAAATGTGTTAAAGCACCAGTTAACACCTGGAATGCTACTCTGTCAGAGTGATGCTGAAGAAATTCAAACCCATAAGCCAATCAGATGCTTTCAAAGCCCTCAATCGCTCCCCCCCTGCCATTGTAGCCATGAAGACATGATCAACTATAATCTGTTAAGAAGTAATTTATTCATCAATTGTAACACCCAATTCACTTACAGTGTAATTTATTATCTTTCCTAAAAATAGTTTATTGAAGAGAATGCTTTTGTTGTTAAAACTGGGGTGGGGTGTTCTGAACTGGAACTCAGCTGTGGATTCATGGCAGTATTACAGCAGTCAAGCCTTACACTCCGCATGAATCCAAATGCATGAAGCTGAAGTATGCAAGATTTGTCATATGGTCCAAAACTATTCTGAAAGCAGGGAGTTCAGTAGTAACTGCTCTTTAGATGTGGCTCTGTAATATTTTTAACAGCATGATCCCCAAACCAAATGAGCTGCACTGTCCCAAATTTCAATAAAGAATGACAGTGCTGAACGTAACCACAAAGACAGTATTGTAAAGGGGAACACATGAAAAAAAGAAATGTCAATCTCACACTTCATAAGAATTAGAACAATAAATCAATTTCAACAGGCAAGATGTTTCAAAACATTTGCAGCGGTACATACCACACCAAATAGACGTATTTGCCAAAGCAAAACTGAAAAATATTAAATGTCTTTCCTATGTGTAATGGGGTCAAGAAGTGACTTAGGTAACTGTACACATATTGTTACTGCAGTCACAGGTACAGGTAGTTCTGCACACAACTTCGAGGTGGAACAGAATGCCAGAGATGAATTGGACTGTCAAGACTGTCAATCTCAGCCAGTACGCAACAACAACTTTTCTATTAGAGCTTAAAACCCCCTGATATGAGAAAATTATTATTTGGATGAAGAAAAGAGGGGCTGTAAGAACAGTAAAGAATTCACTACATGGCAGGTGACAAGTAGTTTCACAAACAGAGATTACTGGTGTAGTTCAAATGACATTCAAGGATCTTGATTCTTGAATCAGCTTGATTGAAGAACACTTACCCTTTTCATCAATGAACCAAACACAAAAAGTAAAACTTTGATAAACCTTGCTGACAAACATGAGTTGTCAATCCCGCTGCAGTGCTGTTTTATGCAAGAAGATTTGGACTACATGAAGATCTGAAGTAACAGAAATTGCATGAAATAAAACAGTAAAACAGACAAACACTGTTTTAGGATTTCCTAAGGAAATTTCACAGGGAAAATGGTAAAACATGAACAGCTTGGAAGACAATATGGTTGATACATTCAACATATGCCTAGAAGATAATACTATCCGGAGAACAGGAAAGCCCTATGAATGGAGACGAAAGAGATTAATGCAGCGAAAGCTGGCTGGGAAATTATTACTCTTTGGAAATGTAACATGGGAATAAACACAAGGAAAGACAGACAGCTATTCAACCTGAAGAAAATTACTGGTTCAACAACAACTAGGTATGGATTGGCCACTAAAATTTATTTAGATCAGAAATTAGAAGACAATTCATAACCACTGTTTAGAAGGTTCCAGGGCAGATTTTCAAACTAAATAGAATCCAAAAACTTAATTAGTCTTTACTTTACAAAGGCCACCTTCTCTTATAGCCTCAGGTGACAGGATGGGGACAGACTGATCCAGGAGAGCCCTTACATCCCCATTTTGTTATTCATTACACAAGAAGAGTTATAGCTAGCTTCAGCTTAATCAAAGGCAAGTAGTTTAAGTAAAAGTTTCTGATTCTGTGTAATTCTGTCAAATATTTGTACAAGACCACACCATTTTTAAAGGTGTCTCTAATACTTTTATTGCAAGACATGCCTACAAAAATTGTAGAAAAGCATCATACTGAAACAGCTGAACTAGCTACGCTTAAGTGCTCTCACATAAGTTGAAAAAACAGGCAAATCCACCATCAAAGTCTATGAAGAAATCAAATCAGAGAGTTGATGGAGAAGACTGCGAACTATTGCGAACTAGTTGGCTGCATGGCTATCAACAAGAACTACTTCAACTAAGGGCTTATTTATTTAGGCACTAATCTGTGCAAGCTCACAAAAGTAATTCCATTAAATTGTGCATTGTACTAGAATTATTTAAAACTCCTAGTGACTGCATAAACATAAAAGCCAAAAGATTATGTAAGTTATTTCAGTGTTCTTTCTCCCTTTACAAACTGCTACAAAATCTGGAATGTGAAATGATGTGCACTTGTGTGTGTGTGTATAACATACTTCTCAAAAGACTGAAATGAAAAAATATATCTGAGTTCTATTTGTAGACATTTAAACTACAGGTTTACAACACACGTAATGCAATGGTGAGTTTGTTCATTCAAATATACGAGCCCCTAACATCTGCAGCAAGATATTTCACAGTCTTAACAATGGGCATCTTATTTTTGAAGAGCTGGAAGAAAACTCACCAAAATCCACCTTATAGTCTAACAGGAAAAGAAAAGGAAAAAAAAAATGACTTCACACTGCTTGCAAATATCAGATGTGTGTATATTACGGCAGAATTTAGAGGCCAAACTAAATTACAATAGATCTGTCTGTTTCATAAACAAAGTTGTTACCCATGAAGAAATTAAAGCCTAGCTGCTTTTTACCGTGCCCAGCACAATTAGGTAATTGGGGACGCCACTCATTGGACTCCTGAATGCCCATCTTACTGTTACTCTGGAATCCAATTAACTAACTGCTAAAAAGTTTCTTCCATTAAATTAACAGTAATGAAATTCAGTAAAATTGTTTTCCCAGTGCCATCAGGTATTCAAACATATCCTAGTGTGTTACAAACATGACACATTTTCTCATCTGAATACATTCAAATAGGATTTCACTATCCAATTTTTATTCATCTTGACCCATTTCCCCCCTTCCACCTCCATCACTTTGGTGATTAGCTGGGTGAGAGCTTCTGCCCTTAAGATAATTGGCAAATGGACACCCGTGCTCTTTCTACTATAAATGACATCAACTTCTGCTATTCTACCCAGAAGCTATCATTCTTAAATGTGTTTATTATCTATTTATCATTTTTGCTAGTTCCTTACTGTCATACCAGTCAATGTGAATGAGGAGAAAAGTCTCCACATGTAATACATTCCATTTCTAAATCTAACAAATCCAAACTCAGAATGTAACTTAAACCTTTTAAATTTCGATCACAAAAAATTACTTAAAGAATGCCTTTTGTTCACTAAACATAAGCAGCAAGAGAAAAAGTCATTAAAATTTTTTTACAAATTTCACAAATCGCTATTGAAAATATTGTGGTCATACTATACTGCTTAGAAGACCTATCACCTATTTTGGCTCTGGATTATGATTATTTTATACAAACAATATACCTAGGCTGAGGAAGGGAAAAAGCTGGGCCTCAATCCTGAAAATATACTGGCTTGCTTTTTAAAGAGTGAACAATGGACCTTAAAATCAGGGCCAGTGCCTCCAAAAGTACAAATGCTTTCCTAGGAAGGGTTTCTAAAAGTGCAACATCCCTTTCAGCACTATGAAGGACACTAATGAATGTTTTCACAACCTTACAGTAATTTTTTCATAATTTAAGGACAATTGTTCATTAATCTACGTCAAAAAAAATCCCCAGACCAAAAAACTGTCAG
The DNA here is from genome assembly GCA_013400055.1 of Nycticryphes semicollaris. Lineage (NCBI taxonomy): Eukaryota > Metazoa > Chordata > Aves > Charadriiformes > Rostratulidae > Nycticryphes > Nycticryphes semicollaris. The sequence continues at coordinate 244,316 of VXBJ01001722.1, forward strand.
GGTAAAATTTTATTATACTTAGATCCCATGGTCTTTGCTTGTTTCTGTTACAAGTATAACCTTTGCCCAAGTCGAGGAAAAGAAATTCCCAACTACTTCTTCTCTCCAAAGCAGAAGTTATTATGCAAATTCTGGGACTCATGAAAATTCCTCCAGAAACTGAGTTTCTGTTCGGTAGTTACAGACAGTATTTTTGATTTCATGGTGCCTAAGTAAAACAGCCTGTCGTTTTTTGGATACTGAATTTAATCAATAATAAAGCATGCTATACAAACCCATGCTTTCCCTCCCTGCATTGTCACTGACATGGCTTTCTCCCCCAAAAGAAGGTGGAAGGAGAAAACCAGAAGCGCCCTGAGAACCGCCAGCCTGCAGCTCCAGCTTCCAGCACATTTTCCCATCCCAGCACTCGGCCCGCAGGAGGGTAGTGTAAGCTCATTTCTGAGCAGGGGCACGCTGCTAAAATCTACATCTCTGCCGCAGAACGTTGTTTAGAAAAAGCGGTTACTATTTAAGAAACACATCACTTGAATTTCAGTTTGGGTACAAAGAAGGAAATGGCAGCAGCAAAACTGAGGCAATTCAATAGGGTTTTGGAGGGGGGGTGTTGTGTTGGTTGATGTGTTGGAGTTTTGTTGGGGTTTTTTTTTTTTTTTTTTTTTTTTTTTTTTTTTTTTTTTTTTTTTTTTTTTTTTTTTTTTTTTTTTTTAAGAGGAAAGATAGACTGCGACTGCTTGTCTCTCTCTCCTTTTTCTCATCGCTTCCACCCTTACTTCTTGTTTTCTAGGTAGTTCTGAGTTTTCCAAGCCTCCTGGCGGGCTGCCATCCCCATAGAGCAAGCGGGAGCGGAGCTCTCCCCTCCGCTCGGGCCCCTCCCCGGGCAGCCCTAGGCGCCCTGCCTGACATGCTTTTCAAGGCGTGCTAGACTGCAGAGCAGACTTTCTGGCTCCACTTCCATTGTTTGCACGGCTGCTTTGCTCCTTATCCAGAGCGCGGATTAGCATAAGAATACTGTCTTCCCCCTCCGAGAGCCAGCTCCCCTCTAGAAGACCTCTACCCCTTAAGAATAAACACGGGGTTCGGTTTCTTTTTCTCAGATTTTCTCTTTAAAGCCTCTATTCCTATTCAAGACCTGTAAAAACCAATGAAACAAATAAAACGCTAAATAAGCAAGGCTGACGAGGCTCAGAAATACCCGATTGCATACATTAGTAATTACCAAGGTCAAAAGAGTCAATTTCATAACGCTTTTCATGGAGCCCTCACTCCTCACACTCACGTTGTGGGTATGGTTTTAGTTATTAAAGCATACAGTTTTCAAACAGAGCAGAGAAATGAATTCTAGGAAAGAGTAAGAGAAAGGAGACCTTAAATACACATTTCCTTCCCATCCCCCCTTTTGTTTTTTTTTTTTTTTATTTTTTTTTCTTTTCCAATAAGTGATAATACTGGAAAAGTTCAGTTTTGTAAAAGATCTCTTAATTTGACTTTCCAGAGTTATTAGAGCATTGTCTCATTTTTTTCCATTCTGGACAGNCCCCCCCCCAAATTGGTAGCAGCGATGCCTTAAACACGGGAACCGCTGCTGCCTACTTAGACAACTGCAAACCCTTTCCCCTGGTATCTGACCAAGACACTAGGGTGTCCCTTATAAAGCCAGCGACATGCGACCTAGCATTAAGAAAGGCCAACAGAAGAGCATTTCACAGGAAGCAAACTGTTTGCCCTCAAAAAGCCTAAAACTGTCAACATGGGCATATTTTTTTTCTGCTACCCCACAAGATAACTGCTGTCCAAATTAATTCATACGTTGTTTTTTGAACAAGATAAAAACACACTTGCAAATGTTACTTCATAAACAAGCCACATAATTTTTAAATCATCAAATTCAGCACTCCTCATTGCAACGGGCAAGAGAAAAGCTTTCTTAAACAGTATTTGCTCAAATACAAACAGCAGAGACAAGACTGGCAAGTTCAGCATCATCACGATACGCTAATACAAAAAGCTTGCTTGGCAAGGTAAGCCTTAATCCTCATTTTCCTCACCTGCTTGCCATGCCTGTAGAAGCAGCATGTTCTGCCAATAAGAGAAGCTCATATATTCTCAAGAGTCTTCCAAAGAGGCCTTTTAATAGCTGGTTAGGCCAAAAATATTTAGTAGTAGGTGCTGCTCCTTTACGCTCCTCTAAAACATGGATGTGGCAGGGGGAGATTACTCTCTAAAGTGTTCTTACTACAGAAACAACATTTTAGAGCTGTACTTTGCAAATTCCATTTAACTATTAAGTTTGTTCTTCATGTTATTTATATTGCCCTTCTAACTTTAAATTGCTGAAACGTGCCCTTTCAACCTCTCTTACAATTCTTTGGAATTACATGAATAGCCAGCTAACAGCTCCGCCGTCCTCTGCGAGCCTCGCCACTCACGTTGGGATATTTTTACGAGGTTACAAGCTCCAGGCACAAAACACGAGGAGGTTACCACCTCCACAGCAAGGGCAAGAGAAGGGAGCAAGTATTGTCGGTGGCAAGTCTAGCATAGCCTAAACTAGCATCAATGGCAGTTTAAATTAATACGCCGGGCTCTGAACAGCTGTGGCTGATGAGCTGCCGTTTGCTTGATACCGCCACAGAGGCACTGACCTCCAGCAAAAGAGCAAGGTGGACAGCTGGGGGTAGTAACCTCACAAGCTGTCTGTCTCACTAGGAACTCCCAGAGCTTGGAAGGGGAACCTTGATAGGTACAAGTACGTTAACAAAGCTTCAATAGGCCCAAGCAGAAAACAAGGGAAAAAAAAATAGGGGGTGGGGGAGAAGAAAGGCAAAAAAGAACAAAACCCCTAATCCTTCTGAGACCAAATATCTTGTAATTACAACTTTCATTATCTTACACAGAGACGGCAAAGTGTTCAGGTATTCCCAATATCAGAGAGAGAAATGCTTCTGCACAATGTTACTTTGCAAATACTGGAGATACTAAATTAGATGGCTTTGTTAGGAAAGTGCTTCCACAGTACAAATAATCTAAAATTAATTTTAGGCTGCATTCAGTTTCTACTTTCAGCTGCAATATTTAATTTTTAATTGTGAAGTAGGTAAGAAAGGATTATTGCTCTGGGAAAAAATTTCCAGGACTCTGGATGCATGTGCCTGAGCCTATAGTACCCTGATAGTATTCTGCAAGTTTTGGTGAGATGAAAATACATTTTAATGCAAACCGAAGTCAAACTCCAAATGCAGTGTAGATGCGCTGGGGTAAATAACTACAGAAACAACATGGCACACACATACACACAAACTACTCCTCCCAAGTTTAAACAATGTACTTTCATCAAATATAGCTTCAAAGACATTTCTAAATCCAAACACAGTAATCTTTCAATAAGTAGACAAAGACAGAGTTCAAAGGTAATATTTATACTTCAACAGTTATAGCCCCCTATTTTCCTGCACTGAAGTGCGAAAGCAATACTGGCAATTTTTTTTTTTTCCACAGAAAATTAAAAAAACCCAAACATACACACAAGTAGCATGACTAGAAAGCTTAATGAGATTCAAATATTAAGAGTCTTGTAGTTTTGTTAGTAGTATCTCTCCCAATAATGTTCAAAAAATTACACAACTTTTCTTAGTGCAAAAAGGTTATTTTCACCACGCTAAGAAAAGAAAGATTTTCAACAACTGTTCTGTTCCACAGTAGAGCTAAGAAGAGCTCTACTCTCATCAACAAGTAAGGTAGCAGCTTGGTTTGGTTTTAGGTTAAAGGAAGCTTTACATTCAGCTAATCAAAATCCTTACTTTTTTTTTTTTTTTTTTTTTCAAATCTTTTTTTTCTGTCCATATTGTAAGAAAGCAACTGGACTAAGGAAATTAAAAAGTTATGATTGTACTGTATATTCCTTCTTCTAGCTATTTCACTTGCTTCCCTACTTCTCTTTGACCCTTGTGGTATGTGACCTAAACTGCCCACACTCAGTACTTCAGGAAGGATTTGGACACAATTATTTTCTTATTGCAAACATTTTCCCCATTCAGCCATCATCCTTAAACTTGAAGGTATCTCCTCTGCTGTCTCAACAGTTCCTTAAGCTAAAAATCTTAGAAGTAAATACATCTGCCTCACAAGTCACCTCTTCATTAACTTTGGCAATTCAATTATTCCCAAGTAATTCAAGATCACATTCTTATAACCACCTCATCCTGCTTTTTCTTACATTACTTCTGACTTCTGTCAAGTTACTGCATCTAAGTCATTTATTCCTTCCATATCTTCACTTCTTTCCTTCATGATTCTTTAGACTACACTAATCACCTCAAACAGGACAGAATTAAGGCTGATCCAAATTAAATCTGTGAAGGAAAAACTGAGGGTTAGAGGAAAACCACAGATGCCGAAAGAAGAAGAAATTTTTCGTTGCGAGTTGAAAAGAATAAAGAATTGTTTTCGGCAGAAAGAGGACAAAAAAAATCCATCATTATTGAACCTTCTCTAACAAATGCCATACAGGTACTTGTAATGACCAATCCTCTATCACTTCCTCTGTATTTTTTCCATTCGCTTTTTTAAAGACTCTTAACACATATAAGTCAAGAACTGTACTGAAACAAAACCACTAGATGAAATACTGTAGTCTAAACACAGCTCAGCTAAAGAGACAGACTGACCAATCGTTCCTACACCCTGACCTGAAGAGCAGTCAGAAGGAAGCATTTAGTACAAGAGTATAAAACGCAGAGAACGATTAGAAAGTTCTTTGTCCGGATATCCCACTGCAGTCACTTCCTCTGCTGCAAAATTTATTCATATACCAATATTCACCATGAATGTACCCCCTTTAAATCCATTTCAAATGTTAGTCTCTACAATAGTTTGCAGTAACTGAGTATCACTGTGTAGATCTGACCTATGTTCAAAAAAACCAAACCCTCACAGACCTGGAAACCGATCCAGAACACTGCCTGTGATTTCAAAAACTTTCATGCTAAGCTATCAATTGGCTGTCACAAGGTACATGAACACGTTTTATCCAAATTCCGGTTTTACAAGAAAACTGTAAAACTTCTTCCATAATCCTTAGAAGCTTTGTGCTACTCGCATGCCCTAGGACAGCGTGAAACACACAAGGTATTTTTGTTTATCTACCTGAAGCACAGCTTTGATGTTGTGGCATGGAGAAGTAGTACCGTAGGCTGTGCAGAACATTTTGCTCCCAGATCACAAATCTATAAATGCATTACATGCTAAGTTATAGCTGGTCCCCTCTAGTAACAGCAGCTTAAATATCAAATTTAAGTATTTCTACATAAGTATGCATGATTATTTTTAAAAATACTTTTTTTTTTTTTCAACTGTGAATTTTCTCCTCTTCCTTCAGTTACAACACAAGTTTTATAATTAGCTTTTTCTTTTTGGGGGGCAAAATGGTCAAATTAAGTATCTGCCACCAAGATGAATGTTCTAGCTTTTCTCAGGAATTCATTTCAGCTGATCAATTTACCAGCTGTAAAATCCTCAGATGCACAAACACATTTAAAATTTACAAGGCCAAGGAATTAGGAGACTTACCTGCTTTCAAGTACACAGTACATTTCATACAGGATTTTAAATTCCTATTAAATGCAATTGGTAAACAACAGCAAAAGTAGCCACCCTCACTGGTTCAAGACTTACAAAAGATCTTTTCAGATGCTTTTAAAATTTTCCTTGCCAATCACCGGAAAGGTGATGCTGCCTTTTTCATGAGACTGTATGTCCACATAAGGATTAAGCTACTGCTCAGGCTCTGGCTGAGTAACAGGCAGGAAAGGGGAAAGGTACTATCTACTGATGTATGGAGACAGTAAAAACAACATAACTGTTAATGGTAATTTTGCAAGACTGATAAAGAAATTATTTTCCCTTTTTTTTTTTCCCATTTAAAAATTCTAGCGTAATTTAAAGTGCACAGAACTTCAAGACACCTGTATAAACATCCCTCTGCTCACACGCTAACATCTCAAAGACTTCAGGGAGTCTCCTCTAGATATGCTTTACTTGTCAATTGAAACCAATAATTGTTTTTGAAAAACTTGAAACTTGAAGGAACAGGTTTGAATGCGAACAGGCATATTAGATCTTGGGAGAGAACCAGATATTTTTGAAATATCATCCATCAGTTGTAGCTGTTTGGGGCTCTTCTACACATCTTCACTGTGGAAATTCTTCCTAATAGACAGGACTGAGGACCCCTCTACTATTACTCTATTCTAATTTTCTGTCACTATGATCAATTGCAAACATTTAAAACCTGACTGTGAGATAACCTGTCTATATCAAAACATGGAATAATCACTGCACACGTTCACAACTTCTATGAAATTCACCCGTAAAAATCAGGAACATGAGGCTGTTGTTTTCTTCAAAAGTTTGTACACAACACACACCAATGCAGGCATATGCATAATTTTTTTCCCATGCAACTTATGCATTTGATCATCCACATGATTATTCTTTTTTTAATACATATTAAACATTATTCCAGACAAGTTTTCACTGAGTGGGAAGAACTCAGAGGACTATGTAAACCAAGTACTCAGTCCGAAATATATTGACTTTCTGATTTGTGCATTTGCAGAGCTGCAGAAGATTGAGGCATCCATTTCATTACCTTTATGCGACTACTGAGAACGGATGGGTAACAGGTTCTAGCAGGTCTCTGTTTACTAAGGTGACACAGTCTCTCACAGCTTTCCGGATACGGGTATGCCATCACATTTCTATAACTTCACAGTAACGTCTACTTCTCAATTTCTTACCTATTGTAATGTTTTAATATTTTAGAACTGTCTGCCTTACTAGTAAAACTAAATAAAGAACTATTTACCGTGGCAACACCAAAACCCTTGTTCTGGTGGAGACAGCAGCAAGGCTCCTCATTCCTACCCTAAAGCAACTATTTGATCACAGTCCATCCTACCTAAATAGTTACATTTGCCTTACCCCAAATGCCTACTAAAGTACTGCTTATGTAACTCTTGCCTTTATCATCTTCACTTCATCAGTCATTCTAGAGCTGTGTGCTTCCTTTATTTTTCCCCAAGCTACATTATCTTGCCTTTTTTCCTGGTAGCTTGCTCTTCAGATTACTAGTAAATCCAACTAAAGTATTACTACTTCTTGGCATATAGCTGCCTCACCTGGGTTGGTTTTTGTTTGGTTTGGTTTTTCTTTTGCAAATCATTCCATTGTGAAGCCAGGATATTGTTATACTGTTCTCTTACTAATTTTCTAAGCAACTTCTGCTTATTTCTAACTGTAACCAGCAAACTTATTAGCAGCTGAAGACTTCAAGTTCTGAATACACTTTAAGACTTTTGCACTTGCACATCATAGCTGAACCTGTGTTTTACATCTCTTCTTCCCTAAAGCATACCATATTAATGTTAGGATTACATTACTAGAACTACAGGCGTTATCACATCACATCTGTTCATGACAAAGCATGTGGAAGAACAAAAAATACTGTTTTTAATTAAAAAAATAAATTAACCTGTACCATCAAGAAGTTATCTTCCACTCTACAGTATTGACAGATCTCCCTATTTTCCAAAAATGGCAAAAAAATTAAATTAACTGTCATATGACTAAGCAATTAATGAATATTCCCAATTATTCAGATTATTTTTCACCATAGGTATTTTACTAAAGAAAAGTTTCAGAACAGAATATTTTAACTTTTAGAAGATTCAAATTAGTGCACAAGATCCTGAGATTCCTGTACTGTGTTATAAATGCAAAACATACATATTTTAAGGACACAATAAAAGTATGCATTCTTCATTTTGACTTGGCTGATACACTTTTTTTTTTTTTAAACATTACACATCTGGATTAAAAATTAGAAAACTAGCCAGCTTTTCTCACATTGTTTTTAATAAAGATTAAGGATATCGTACAAGGACCCTATTCTAAATCAATCTCAGATTTTTATGAATTAACAAGCAGCTCTTAATTATATTTAAATACGTTTTAACTGGACACCTAGATGTATTTCCATGCAATTCTGTATCAACTACAACATTTCAGAAACATTTCACCTAACATTTCATGAAACTTATCATAACATCATAATGTTGGAATCTTTGGAGAAGGATTCTTGACTTTTAATCCCAACTCAGAAGAACGTACTCCATAACTGACTTTTTAGGATTGCTTCAAAATAATACCATCAAAAGGAAATGTTTATCTGCTTCATTTTGCCTCAAAAAAAAGGGAAAAGAAAAGCAATTATTGGAAACAAAAATAACCCCTGTATTAATGTTTAGTAGATAACAACATTTTACCTTTCTTAATCTAAACATTAAGTCTACAAAAAAGCAAAAAAGAAAATCTGGTATGTTTCTAATTACATGTCCATGTTACAATAATCTGATTGTAAAATACATTCTTACCAATACAGACATCTTCAGGCAGTACTGAAAATGCATTCCCTGTATACTTTTCTCACATTGAATCCTTTAATTAGTTTTCTATTCTACCCCATAAAATTCCCATCTTCAGATATGGAAATAAGATATAAAATTTAGCTTCCTCTTACTACATAGGAACTCATCTGGGGTTTTTTTTTTGAGATCTGTTACTCACAACAATTTCAACAGGAGTTTCTGAGACAAACACAGCCAACAAAAACTGTAAAATGAAGGAATGCTTGGACAGCTTAACCTGACCTTCTTGAACCTGACAGTCTTGGCCTAGCAATAGGCTTTTGTTTTACACCAAGATCAGGTGGTCACACTACTGGAACCAACTGGGCTAAGCCAGGAGAAATGGAAGGAAAGCACTGTTAGGAGAGTACTGGTCAAAAGCCCAGCAAAACGTGTGACAGCACACCAGAGAACAGAGCAGCTCTGGAGTGGAATCACTGGCACTTCCTGTTTTGATCAACTGATTCAAAAGATGACACGGACTTCTGGTTACTCCACTCCTGGAAAATGCTGTGAGCACACTGACCTGCATTTCCCATTTGTGGTTTGAGCCTGAAGTGGCTCAGCCTGTTTGTTATGGAATTAGATCCTAGCAAACAGTTTGCCACCAAGGAAATTCAGTTGCAGCTAACCCAGCCTCACAGAGTAATTGCTGCCTAACTGAAAGGTGCAGATCTTAGGCAGTCTGGATGGTTAATAGGACAAACCATTGCAGGAAGACCATCTCATTACGGGCAGATTTCGTTCTCTAACACTTGGCATATGTTACAAGCTCCATCACATGACAAAAAGATGGCTCTAGCACAAGTGCTGTGGGAGAAGACACAAAGATGACAACTCTGTAATAGACACTAGTAGCTGAGAAGTAGGAAGTTATTGATAAACTGTCAACTAAAGCTATTGGTTCAATGGCCGTACGTTACAGGTCTTCAATCTCAGTCATCCAAGTCATCCGTTTTCAGTACCCTGAAGAAAACAAAGTAATCTTTCAACCAAAATCTTTGTATGAAATAAAGAGAGTACATGATATAAGAGACCAGTTGCAGAAGGTAATCAAGCATATATAGTCATACTGATTACATGTAATATACTAAGCCGTGTTTCTCCAGTTACATCACAAATTCACAGTTGCATTTAAAAGACAGGCATTTATTAAGTAAGATGTAATAAAATTTTACTGTCTCAAAAACTAGAGTAGAGCTAGCAAAGGTACAGTGAAGGGCTGTATCACAGAGAGATTCCGTATCAGAGAGAGTAAAATAAACCATCTCGAGAACTGTCCGAGAGATGTGTGATTCTCTTCATTGAGCCTAACACGGAGGAGATAACCAGAGATTTAGTCAAAATGTCTCTCTGCACACTCACTAAGAACTAATAAGTAATTATCAGGCTGTAGTTTTAGATGCAAACAAAACACATGTTTAGAACTAAAGCACTCAATTTCACAAGGTTTTGTGGGTATCAAACTTCATAAACAGGCTTAAAACATACACCTGAAAGCAGGTCAGACTATGAAATACAGTACCACTGATCTCTCACTCAGGAAGTACATAAAATGTCTGATCAACACGTGGGACGATGTAATCTGCCCACATCTGGCATTTACAGGTTTTCTCCCTCTTTTGGCCTTGGTGGCAATCTTATTTTTTGTCTTTTTTCTTTGTCACATTGCTATTGAAATGGAAGTGTAAAATTATTAAAACAGGAGGTAGAACATACACGAGAACAGAAATTATTAGCAAAAGGGCTTGTTTTCATTTGGTTCTGATAAGCTCCCTTCTTGTTAATTTATAAGCCTATAACCTTAGTAACAGGACAAACTGTGTCAAGATTGGAAAATTTTGTGGTGGAATGGTGTTGCCATTTTACTTTTTGCCAGCTATTTACATACAGGGAAAGCATAAAACAACCTCCCTCCCTCAACTGTTGCTAATACTATTAATATTTTAAATGAGAGTGCACAAGAAAGAAAAAAGGTAACTTGTGAAAGTGGTCTGGGGGTGGCAATGGGCTTGTTTTGTTTTTCTCTTTTCAAAACAGTATTGCATTGAGAGTTTTCAATCCAACTGCATATGCTTATGCTCTGCCATTAGGCATGGGAAAGCTGTCTAATGAGTCCAGCCCTTTTCTGTCTTAAAGTTCAGCCCTTTTCTCCTTCTCTCTGTGTAACAGAGGGAGCACCCACCCGTTTTTCAGCTCATTTCAATTCAGGATAGCATCCGAAAGACACGTAAGAAAGAAATACAGATGGTTATCTCAAAACATTTACTGGTACTCTTTATTCAGAGCTCACCTATACACGGCATCTCCAAGCATTATCCTTCCCACAAATCTCTTACATGAAAGCAATGAAATTTTTCATTAATAACATTTACAGCACTACTTCTCTTCAGCAGCTCTAAATGCTTGGGAGTGGGATCATTGAGAACAGAGTGATCAAAGAACTGTTCTATGATAACCCATTCTCTAATCCTATAAACCCCTGAGATTTACCCAAACAGAGTTTATCCTTTCACTTCAGCACATCGATGGCTCTTCTACATGGCTGATGAGGTTCCAGTGTCCATGGCAGACCATCTAGGCTACTAGAAGCTATTTAATGCTACAAATAGCTCTTAAAATACACAGTCTTCTATTAGCATGCACATGCTCCCCAAACAATCTCCATTTATGAAATTTGCTTGTAATTACAAGGCTGAGAATAGAAACTGTTCTTTCTGATAGACCAAAGAGCAACCTTTCAAGACAATGCCTCACCTGCAAAGTCCTCTGTTGGTAAACATTTTGTGAATTGTTACTTATTGTTTCAACTGGCTCTCTCATTGGAGACTTCTCAGGGAGAAAAAGGGGGGGAAATTAGTTCTTGGTTTTGTGTCAGTTCAAAGTCCGTAGTTTTCAGCAGTGACTCCAAGTCCTTCACTTTTGAGTAGTACACAAGTACGTTAAATCTATGCTAGCTGTTGCAGTGTTTGCAAGATATGTACTACAACTGGCCTTTGAATTATCCATCATCTTTTTAGGAGTATGTGATTGCATGAGAAGAAAGAGTGCTTGTATGTCTTCTCGTTTTACCAGGCATAAAATGACCTGAGTAAATTAGGAAGGTGGAAGAAGCTAGCATACATCATCAGGCCAGGCATTCAGCATGTAGACTAGACTATGATCTTCCTCATCCGAAGGGCTGTAGACTGACAACAAATTTTGCACTTGTCAACATGAACTCCATCTTTGTAGCTTGTGAATTTGCTTGTGGTACACAGAAGGTTACAGGTTTTGAGCAGTAAGTCAGCTAAGGATAAAATGTGTGTTAGCTGGATTCAATGCTGATCTCTCCCTAGGAGCTGTTTCACTAAAATTTGACCTCTAAAGCAGATACCTGCTTCTCTCTGTTAGTCAAATGTATGTTAAGATTCCTTGACTGATCTTTGTAAGTTAAAGAGGCACAGTCCTGCTGTAAGTAAAATTACCATTTTCCTAAAAAGGGGTTTAACACCTGTTTGTATCAGTTGTTCAAATCTGCAAGATAACATAATCTGAGCTGCAAACTTCCTTTGAGAACGAAGAGATGATGACTGGTGAAACCTGCTAGCTTAAGTCTTTGAAGCTGTCCCATCTGTCTGCAGAGACCTCATTTCTACTCAGATGGGAAAAAAAGTAGAGAAGGACCAACAGCATCACAGCTTAAAACCCATTGTATGCAGGCATTGCCTCAGCTCCAGTTAAGCAAAACTGGAACTGTGAGAAGCTAAATGTAGGAGGGCCATTGCTCACTGTTTCTTAAACAGCTTTAATGTTGCAGGAGAGAATTCTGAAATCTGTCAGAAACCTGAAATTTCAGGATTATTCTACTTAGCCTCTTAGTTACATAAAGGAAAAAAAGCTTCAGACACCAGAAAGGAACAAACTATGAACAAAACACCCCCATCACTCATGATCAGTCACAGAAATGCCTTTAAAATCCTAAGACCAGAAGGTTTTATTAATAGCAGTAATAATAAAAACAGCAGTGAATAACATTTTGTACCAATCAAACACTGTGCCAGAAGACAAGATTCCCAGCAGGTATGCCAGTTAGTTGTGTTACCAGTCCTTTATTTCAACTACAGCATTAGTAATAATCATGACTAGACAGACTGTACCAAATAAAATTTGCCTAATACGGTAACTTTCTTCTAATGTATCTTTCTGCAACAGACGTCTGTGTAGTTTATGCTGTTATATCTTTTTTCATAACTGAAGCATGGACAGAAAGCAGATCAAACAGCTGTTTCAATATGGTATTAACGACTGTCACTAGCATAAAAATGAAGGCTCAGAAAGATAACGTAGCTGCATATCATATACTTTTTATTCCTCAAATACTTGAAATAAAATTTTGCATGCACTAACCTTACCTCAGAATTAAGAAACTGAATGAAACTGTATTGTACTTCAAGCTTCCTCCAGACCGTTTTCATCTGTACTTCCACTTCATTAGTTCAAAGGTGGTATTATGGAAATGCATATTTCTATTAATCTGTAAAACAGGAAAGAGAATCTGACTTAAGAGACATACAAAGAAATTGTATTGACCATTCACAGTACACAATGTGAATTCCACATTGCAGATACTGGTATGTGGAATTATGGAAGCCATCTGCTCCTAGCTACAAAATCTTCTTAGACTCCTGTATTTCTAGTAGTTGCATGATTGTAAAATTATGCATACTTGTAAAATTATGACCCGAAAAAGCCTTTAAAATTTATTTTATTTATATTATATCATTAAATCATTCATTTGTACTCTTTAAAAAAAACGTAAGAAAAGAAACATTTCTATCCTTTAGTTCAAATACAGGTTTGTCTTAGATGGACAGTGATGTCAGGGAAGAAGGGTGTTAAAAATCCCTGTAGAGAGTCTTCCTGTGAAAATGCCGTTCTGATCTCTCCCAATCAGTCTCAAATTGACCCAGTCTGTACCAGCACAAACCTCCAGGTACCAGGTTTTGCCCATTTTTTATTTTATTTTATTTTTTAAAACAGTTAGCAGACTAGAGGAAGGACACATTGTTGGTGACACCAGTGGGAAAACCAAACAAACAATGCACAAGTCAATCTTTATAAACACCAGAGAATCTGTAGCAGCTTCACAACAAAACCCCACTGCATCCACCCCATTAGTTCCAGTACAGAAGGAACTGCAATATATACTGAGAAATAATCAATAGGTTTATTGTAGCTGCACACAAGCACAATTACTCCTGGGAAGAAAAAGCAAGTCAAGAATTTGGGGTAAAAAGTATTGACAATAGGGTGGGTTTGATTTTTTTGTTTGTGTTTTTGAACTGGCACACATCCAAGCATTAGAGGAAAACATGGCACAGGCTCTTAGCTGGCACGCTAACAATTGCCAGCAAGCCTGACTTGTGTCAAGTCCCAAAGTTTTCTGTGGATAACTTAAGCTGGGCTGATCAGATTTACTACTTAGATTCCACCTTGAGCATATGCCACCTATTGCCAGCTCTTCCCATTTTATCAGTCACAATTTTTTAATGTTTTCATCACCTGAGGCTTTCAAAAAAGATCATAAAAGAATTTTATCATTTAGAAATTCCAGTGTTATGACTGCAAGTATAGCATTGAAAGTAACCCAAAGGCTCAAACACAGGTAATCCAGCTATACTGATAAAAACCATACTACCAGTCACCAGTGTAGAGATGTGATGACTTATTTTTGAATTTTAAGGCCAACAGTACTGGGAACAGGGATGTGCAAAGGAGCAGTTTCAGCATCCACCTTCCTTCTCTTTTCCTTTCTATGCACCATAAAGACCTTTACCGTTACAAGAAGGTCAGAACACTTCTGTCTCCATGTCCATTTATAAGCACTGTTCCTCACACACTGACGTTTAATAGTCTTAGTAATAAATAATAAATTTGTGTAAAATGGTAACCCGAAACCATCCTGAATATCAGATAGCCCCAGTTCTTAAAGACAACTGTCTCCACTGAGCAGACAGGCTGACACTTCACTATTATTTCTTCCACAGTAAAACTGAAAAAAACCGTCTTGCCATGCAGACGTGTTTGTGGAAATGTTTTTGGTTGGGTTTTTTTGTTGGTGTTTGGTGGTTTGTTTTTTTGGTTTTTTTTAGTAAAGAATCTAAAATATATCCATTGCTACATGTATATAACCAAGGAACTTGGGTTCATCTATTGGACTCCAAATGAAACCGCCATAAACAGATAAAAGCTGGTGTGCTTTCTGTTTTTACAACACCTCCAACCCCTCTGTATCTAGTATCTGATTTATACAAAGGCCACTTTGTATTATTTAAAGAGGCCACTTTACAAGGGTAAAGACATTTCTGAACAACATGGATCTTTTTGTTTTGTTTTTAAAATTACGTCTTCCTGGTATTTTTTTTCCAAACTCTCCAATTGATTAAATTCCTAGTAACTGTTAATTTCCGTAAGCATTCATTGCATTTCCCGATCACACTCCCAGATATTAGATATCCAGGCTGTCTTTCCAAACAAAATTATTTTAGTGAACTTCCTGATCTGCATGACTCTAGGTATGTCTACATTAGCATTTTAATTCAAATCAGGACTGCGCTTTTGAAATCCATCTCCCAAACAACTCTCTTTTCCTTGCTTTGCTTTACATTGTGCAGCAGTCTCCAAGTACGTGAACCAGATTTCTTTTGAATACAACTAGATCAGAGAATGAGCTTCAGGCGTGCATTGTACACACTCCAAGCACTAGCAGAAATCCAGCCACAGAATCAGATGAGGACCAGCTTGAAATAAAACCCTCACAGCCTCTACAGCGTGGATGCCAGGCTCTCAGCACCTGACAGATCTGATCCTATTACACCACGCTGCTTGGTTAACGTGGACACAAGCCCCTTTTTATGACTTACTGAATTTTTGTGTCAGTTACAAATTAATCTCTCCCCCTTTTAAACAGAGAACTACAAAACCACTGCTAGTTGGGACTGAAGTTAATTATAATTATTAATTTATGCGAGTGACCTCACTGTGTTACTATTTATTCACCAGCATGAGATGCTACTTAAGAACATACTTAATTTTCTAAAAATCAATTGACTTAAATATTTATTTTATATCATTATTCAAAATGCTTAATAATTAATGGATTCGTTTTTCAAAATGTTTAGTGCCATTCTTGATGGCATCCTCCAGGTAAGTGCTATCAAGAACAAAATAAAACTATGAATAAATCATTTGCACAACTCCACCTCCACTGTATTAGAACTTGGGTCTACTACAATGACTACAAGACGCACAAATTCAAAAGCACAAAGCCTTACAGTGCTCGTCACTAGTTACACGTTAAATCCAGAATTATCTAGGAATTTTAATAAGCGTTAAGATTAAATTCAGGATCTTCATATACTATTAACTCAGAAATATCAGCATCCAATCTGGGAAAAGAAAAATCTGAATTACATGAATACACTAATTACCTATCTAAGCCTAGGGAACTAAATTTTCTGCCACTGGCAGGTCCTAGGGAATAGTCAGAATATCTGGAATGAACTGAGATAAGCCTCATTCTGTGTTTGTGTGTTAGAAGGATTGCCCTGCTGGCACAGGGCAGCAACCAACAGCCATAAGCAGGACAGACAGACAGGAAGGACTCCCAGTGGCAGAGCTCAAGTCAGACCGACTCACTTCAAGGAAGAAACTGTACTCAGGCTGTGGATTCCTTTTTCGTGTCTTCCCACTCATCTCTAGATCCTGCTTCCCTTCTCAGCAGCTCTGGTTCCTCCAGCTCCCAGGGCCACATCCAACTCATTCCCTCACCTGCCTCTTGATGGTAAAACCTTTCCAGGCACTTGACTCTCCCTGCACACTGTTCCTCCAATTAATTCCCCCTTGACACAACTGCCTGGCCAGTTTTCAGCTAAATTATTTTATTCACGTTAAATTGTATCTTCCTCCTCAAAAGACCTTGCTACTTGTTACAATTGGGGACAGATGCCAAAATTTGAGAAGCGCCCTTTATTTGGGGGATGAGGTGGGTAAGACATGTAACTCATTCCTTCAGTATGAATTAGAAATTCCACAGCAGAATAAGACACAAGAAGTAGACAAAGGACATTCCTGACGTGGCTACACACATCCAGCACCCTGACAAACCTATAGCTGAATAAACACCACAGCTTTTAGCCCAGAAACAGACAGGAAAGGTCAGTACGTGGGAAATTTGCAATTGCAGGAAGACAGGATGCTGAGAAAGGCTTTACCCTTTATTAAAATTGACTTACCACAGTTTTTAGAAATAGAAGGGTGCAAATGTTAAATCTCTGTGCTATCAGACATCTCTAACTTGGGTGTGCATTTTAAATGCAAAATTATATGTATTTACAGAACAAAATTGGGAAAGTAACTTTAATTAAAGTAATATAACAGTTGAAGTAATTCAGTTGTAATTAAGTACACAATCACAGGACTCATTGGTACAGACTATGGGTTAAATTCATTCCAGCTTCCAGTTATTTATTTCCTGCTTTTTTACTTCCTCAAGCCACCAGCACTTCACTTCTGCAGAGTTAACTGTTCAGTTAATCATACCTTTACCCCAATTTATGTAACAGAATGTGTTTTAAAGCTCCTGTAAATTCAGATCATGTCACAGATAGGGGCTAGGGTGATAACAGACAAATCAGAAAAACATAGGGGCAGTAACCTTCAGCATCTGATTTGGGGCGGGAGCAAAGGGGAGAAAGCGAAAAGCCGATTGTGCTCGCAAGGAGTCTGTTTGTGGTGTCAGAGAGTTCACAGCTGATGGCTCTGTTAACCAGAGATGGGAGAGGCTTCAGAAGTGGAATTATTCATTTTTTGGGTAAGCTACAGTCCTAAACAAAAGACTTTTTGTTAGAAATATACTGCAGACCCAGACAGCAGCCCAGAAGATGCTTCAGTTAACAGTCTCATGACTGCCTGTCCTGGTTTAGCCAGAGCTGCTGAAACCTAGAAATCGTTTCAAAAATGAAATGGTGAGGACACTGCTTTTAGAAGTCTACTATAGCTGTGAAATGAGTGGAATTTTAAAGCAAAAGCAGCCATACCAAATTTCCAAGTCCTACTTCAAATTTCATGTCCAAGGATATTAATTTCTTAAAATCTTTTCAACAAATTTACACATGAGAAAAACCCTGCACCATGCTGTAAAGAGCAAATATCACACCACCTGTAGCACAATCGGGCCTTGCTGGTTTTGTCTGTGGAACACTGAAGGTATATGAGCAAGAACATCTCATTGCACCAAATGACGCTTCCAGGTGCAGTGGCAATGAAATAAAATTAACTGGCTGAGCAGGCATATCACATTCCAGCAACTTATCGCCAAGTTTTCTGGGTAGCAAGATGGGAAATAAGAGCCTGAAGTATGGTTCAAGCTCATTTATCCACCTTGAGGTAAGCTAGTGCAAAATTATTCAAAATCACTTAAATAAAAATATACCTACATATAAACCAATCTTAAAAAAGTTAATGTTACGACTGCTTTTCTTTAAGTCATATCTCCTCCGTTTAAAGAATTTTCTTCTCTATCAGAGGCAGGCAACTTTCTTCTTACTGAGACAGAATTTTCATTTATTTCATGAACATTGTGAGTCAGAATTTAAATCAATGGACTAGGCCTAGCACATTGTTTTGCAGAACAGAGACAGCTGCTAATTCCAGTTTCTTAAGGAACTTTTCTATTCAGGAGGTACAGGAGGACTCTTCACATGTCACATCATTTGGTTCCTTTACACAGGAGGAGAGAATCCACACCCAAGAACAACCTGAGCTTTTTCTTCTGAGGCTTACAACCATGCAAGCTCACACAGACAGAAGACCCTCTGAACAGGTAATATCTGAAGGACCAACAGGATGCTTCACAGCTTGCTACACATTTCTGTTTTCATCATCTGAGTTTCCTGCCAAAAGATAAAGTGTTCTACATGATCAAGCTCCTGCAAATCAGTACCCCGAGGTATATCTAGAAGTATTAGGACACAAATGAATTCCTAAGCAAGGCAGGACTGTGCAGTACCAGACAGATAAACAGGATGCATTTTCCAGAATGACATGAATCTGCATAAATCACAATGCACTGTACTCCCCAGGAATTCATTACTGGGACCGTGAGAATCCAGACGCAAACCTCCTTAGACCCAAAATGAAATTCTGCCTTGGCTTTTACTTTGTCCTGGCAGATGTAATTCCCTGTAATAGAAAGGGTTTAAGCCTCCTGATTTCTTAGAGGATATGTTGAATCTTTTATTTTGGCATACCCAGCTACATCATCTGGAGTCATCTGAAGGACTTCACAGCCTACCGAAGCACAGGCTCTGCACCCCCAGTGAAGCTGTGGTATTCCTCTGAGTCATCTTAAGCGTTCTCCCTTCAAGGAGCTAGTAGAAACTGAAAAATCAGCTGACTCTCCATACTTCGGGGCTAAAAGGAATCTGACAATAGATTGCTATTAAAACAAAGGCAGTTCTATATTAGGCCACCCTGCAAGGCAATCCCATCACCCAGCAGCACTGGTAGCTGTGCATCAAAGCCAATCAGTTCATTCAGTGTGGAGAGGTCAAGTCAGAATCTGCCTTGCCAAGCTCTGTCAAAAAACAACTGGGCTAAAGCCTTTCCTGTGCAACTCCTCCTTCCACCATTTTCCACAGCTCTCCAAGTATCCAAAACGGTTCTCTAACAAGTACTTTAGCTTTTTCAAGAGAGATCTAAAACTCAACTGTTCTACCTCAACTTTGGAGGTAACCAACCCAAAGCTCCTTCATACACAATCTGAACTTCCTCTCAGGATACTGGAGGCAGACTGCTCCCATGATTAAATGTCATCTGCTACATTTGACATGCCTGAAAACATATGGCTAGTTGTGATACCATGGACTTTGCAAGCCTTCCTGATTTTCAAAAATTTATCAAAGAATATGTAGGCTCTATGCTGTTTAGACATTACGCAAATGTCATATTCAACCTTCCCAGCATCCTACAGACCCTCACTGGTTCCTAATAGCCACCTGGCTAATAGGTTGCCTTGTGTAGATGGAAACAAGAACAAAATTTGATCACTTGGCACACAGACCCGGAGGCATGCATTCTTATCATAATACTGGTCCTGGGAATGCTGCCCAGACTTCAATTTCTCTCTGACAAAAGAGCCAATGAAATCCAGCTTCTGCCTGTGCCGCAGGACATATTAGACCACATTTTGATAGGTGATCCTCTTCTCCCTCCCCCTAAGATTCTTGCAAAAGGTCAAGTATTTCTTCAATTTGTCTTTTTTACAGAGTAATTCAAACAGTGAGGAACATTTTCAGGAGTCCTTTGAATGAAAAAAAGAATAAAATAAAAAATGTTCTACCATAACTTTAAAACCCCATGGTTTTGGCCACTATCAAAATACTATAGAACAAACAGGATCCCAAAACTGTACTGATGTTCTATCACACTGACTTATACCCCTGCAGGTGTGTGTAGGATTAATGTTCCATTTCTTTCATTTTTTTAATCAAATCATAATGTGGTGAGTTGATGCTGACTGGACACCAGGTGCCCCCAAAAGCCTCTTGATCATTCCCCTCCTCAGCTGGACAGGAAAAAAAAAAAAATAAAGAAAGGCTCATGAGTTGAAGTAAGGGCAGGGAGAGTCCAATGACTGTCACAGGCAAAACAGACTCTACTTGGAAAAATTAGTTTATTAGCAATCCAATCAGAAGACAATAATGAGAAATAAAAACCAAGCCTTAAAACACTTTCCCCCTACTCCTCCCTTCTTCCTGGGCTTAACTCCACTCCCTGTTTCTGTACCTCCTCCCTCCCCAGCGGTGCAAGGGATGGGGAATGTGAGGCTGTGGCCAGTTCACCACATGCTGTCTCTGCTGCTCCTTCCTCTTCAGGAGGACTCCTCACACTCTTCCCTTGCTCCAGCATGGGCTCCTCTCCGTATGGGGCCATAGATCTTACCAGGAGGCTGCTCTAGTTCTGGCTTCTCACAGGGTCACAGCCTCCTTTGGGCATCCACCTGCTCCAGCCTGAGGTCCTCCACGGGCTGCAAGGGGCCAACCTGCCTCATCGTGGTCTTCAGCACTGGCTTCAGGGGAATATCTGCTCCAGTGCCTGGAGTACCTCCTCACCTCCTCCTTCACTGACCTTGGGATTCTGCAGCGCTGTTGCTGTTCTCCTATTCCCACTCCTCTCTACCACTGCAATTGCTGTTGTGCAGCAATTTTTTCCCCATCTTAAATATGTTACCACAGAGGCACTAACGCTGTCACTGATGGGCTCAGCCTTGGCCAGCAGGAGTCTGTCTTGGAATCAACTGGCATTGGCTCCGTCAGACACAGGGGGAGCTTCTAGCAGCTTGTCACAGAAGTCACCCTTATAGTCCCCCCACTACCAAAACCTTGCCATGCAAAACCAATACACGCAGCATCGTATTAAACGTAGCTTGTGGGGTTGGCAACTTCTGACAAGGAACACAGGTGACAGGAATACATAGTTGGGAATGAGAAAACCTTTCCAAGGAGATCACTGCCTTCATCAAACCACTAAGTCAGAACCATCATCTCAACAGTTCTGAACACATGGAAGTCTGACAGCAACTTTAAGGAAATCAAGATGCCTCCTTCCTCTCCTTGTGGTTGAAGGCCTTCACCATGAGCAGACTTATCAAATACATACGTTTTCGGGCAGAAAATGGTGTGGACTATAACATTCAAGAGAGTAAAATAACACTCCTGGGGGAACATGTGCTGGAGCTCAGAAAATTACTTTTTTAATTCAGATGTAAGGGTACAAACATATCTAGACATTTTTGGCAGTTTAAACAGACTTGAAGTATTAGGAGTCCTTATAATTAACGTTCTTCTAAAAAACATAAAACCACTGCTTTCTTAGCTCAAAAGTGTTCCTTCCCAAAAGCAAAATAAAGACCTTTGTCTCTGTCATAACCCTGTCTTGCACAACCAAACACTCCAAAGTATGAATGGTTCCCCTATTGGATCTGACGCACAGAAAACAGTCAAAGGTCAGTCATCGTCATACATGTTAGTTGTCAGCAATGAGAAACATTTAAAAGGAATATGAAAAACTTAATGTCCAGAGCTGGCATAGAGGAAGAGTTGGAATTCCCCCCGCACCCCAAGCTATAAAAATGCATATATTCTATTAAATGGCCTGTACTGAAAACAAAGTTATATTGGCATTAGAGGCACAAAAGCACATAATTCTTGCCTCGCTGAATAAAATCTGTTTAAGTTTTGCTAAAACATATAAGCCTTAAAATTTGCATTTGTTTCCACCATAATAACGTGAAATAAATGAACTGGTCGATTGTTATTAAATCTTAAAATTGACAGTCATTACAATGGCAATGAAAGTACATTTAGATAAAATTCATACAGTGTGCATCACATCAAGAACAGAGAAAAGCATTCATATTTATACACCAGACCTTAAATGTAGGCTCCTATTAATGCAATCCTTAGTGATAAAAAAACATAATGCATACCTTATTTTCTATAACGGATTAGTCATACTTTAATCAACACTAGAATTTTATTAAATTGTATCACAAAGTGTTTTCCTTCAAACTAGTGATGACTTATCAATACTGCTTTGGGAAAAACAATAAAGATGCTCAAATAGGAAGCAGATGGGGCAGCTTAGAATTCTGCAAAAGATCTGTGCATCTTTTGGAGATTCCAGCTGTTGACAATCATCTATAAAAGGATATGTAAATATATAAAGCTCAGTTCCCAGTAGGCCCATCCATATTCCCCAAAATACAACCTCATTTCTGTGAAATAGTGATAGGAGAATTGGAGAATAACCAAACTCCCTAAAAAAAAAAAAAAATCTTTAGGATGACAACCAAGCACAGGAGCCTTTTGCAGACAACAGCTTTTAAAGATAAGAAACGTTAGACCCAGTCTCCAGCTCTCTAAATAAAAAGAAAGGCATATAAAAATATTTCAAATTGTACTAGACAACTTCAGAATTCATTTGGTCCAAGCGGAGTGTTTAAAATTTAGCTATTTCTGTGGTATATGCTTTAGATCCTTTCTGATAAAGCTTCAGAAAAATCATCATCTGATATTCTTCTAATGCAGAATTTTCCACACGGTTATCTAAAGGCATGTTCAGGCTTTCTGCAATTATCTGATGTTACAGAAATAACTGTAAATCTTCAGCAGAGAACATACAGAATTAAAGTTTTACTGTTTAGTTCGGTTTTTTTTGTAATTCAATGATACAAGAAAACCCTTCTCTATTGGAAAACGTGAAAGATTGCTTTATAATCCAGAAACCTGTACGAAATTACCTCGGTAGCATTTAATTGTCTCTGATCTCAGTCAGACTGAACATTCCTTCATCTCTTTAAAAGAGGGTAGTAGTCTTCCTGATACAGTAAGACTGATTTTTTTATTCAGACAACTACTAGTCCCATCACCAGAAAACACAGGTGGGGTTGTCTTTTTTTTTTTTTGCAAAAGAGGTTACATATTTAAAAAAAAAAAAAAAGGCAACTCAAAAGAAAGCTGTAATAATGGAATCAGAAGTCTTTTATTAAGAACTTTGTACTAAGCAATTATACCTGCATACTCTGTCTCCGAAATTTCTTCAAACATTGGTATTTCAGAAAAAAATCATTAGGGGCATTAGAAGAAAAATCCCAAGTAATAAAACAAACTGGACACTGCTAAAGTATCCTTTCACTCATTAGAATCTTAGAAGATAGGACCTAAACAGAATTTCCATCCTTACCACTTATATGACAGTACAAAACTTGATTGCAATCTGCACTCAGGCCACATCGGCTACAGCTGAGGTGAAGAGATTAGAACGTTGCACCACACTGAATGTAAAACCCATGGGCAATTCAGTGTAGAGACTAAGCTGCTCAAAAATCCTCAGCCATTTCAGCTATTAAGGCTAACAATTATACATTCAGAATGCGAGAATGTTATACTGCCTGCAGTTCTTTGGCCACTACATCACGGACCCTTTCAACTTGACCTAAGATTTCTAATGACCGATTTGTGAAAAAATTACTCCATACAGAATAGACCTGAAGCTCACAGACAAATACAAGGCAAGAAAACTCAACACCAAGGTCTTGGACAGACCATATAGTTACCTAAATATCTCACCTGGCCTCTAGCATTTCCTACCAATTTATATATTCAGAAGGACTACTGGTGCATGGTTTGTTTTTAAACTCACAATGAAAAAAAAAAAAATTGTGGTAAATACTGGTGACAGGTCGCTTAGAGAGAGTACAGATCTCTTCTGATTAACTGCATGGGAACAGGTTCATTTTATACAGCAAAGTCACCTTCTATGAACAAAATACTGGAAAAGATGGGAGGCATCCTGAAAAAAAAGGTCTTTAAAAAAGAACAACTAAATGAAATCCCTAACTTCTTCAAGCCAGGGAGAGGTTTTCATCAACAAAGCTCTACAGGCACCAGAGGTACAGCTACCACCCAAGCTAAAAAGCACCCATCTCCTTAAGCCTGCCAAGAACTCCAACACACTTGGTATTGTGCACGTAACTGTAACCACCGTGACAACGCTGATGTGCTCTAACAAACTTAACTGACAGACTATTTCCTTCAGACACATTTCAATATACCAATACAGAAGTCAAAGCATCATCCTACAAGTTATGGATGAACAGGGTGTTCCAAGTTAGACCTGATTTGTACAAGTGATTGTTCTCTGCTGTGTTTGCTGAACATATGCAGCTTTACAGAGATGAGCACAAGACTCATGGAAGAAGGGGCAAAAGGGATAAAACAGGCATGAATTGTTTTTTACACAATTAAGCATTCTTAAGGTGGGAGAAGGCTCCTGAAATACAACCACATTGTAATGCATGCTTTAGAGCAGAATACACTCCAAGTGAGAAGTTATTTTGTTCTTGGGAGGTAGAGAAAGTAGGTTAGACTTTACTGGCTGTGTTCCAGAGTGACATAAAGAAAAATACAAAAGCTTTTCCACCAACATTGAGACCATCAGGGATATAGGTATATTTGTGATAATTACATTGTTCAGGAACGTTTTTGAAAATTTTGTGTTTATTTAAGTTCTGGAAAGCTTCCCATGCTGCAAGAAACTTAAGATACTTGACATTGCTGCATTAATGTGACTTCTAACAAAAAAAAAAAAAAAAAAAAAAAAAAAAAAAAAAAAGGAAAAAAACCCCAACAAGCCAACCGCTCTGACACCAGCAGCTTTTTCTACTTAGTAAAGGCACAAGAGCCAGCAGCTGACATTTGATTCTCATCTAAATTCAAACAGGAAACACAGTTTAAAGACTTATCAAGTATAGACTGATTCATCCGTGACTGCAGTGGATTCTCCATTGCAAGCAGACTGCTAAAGGCATACTGGATATATTACAGTTACGTGCATTTATGTGGGATTCCTTTTGCCCTGAAGTCCATGAACAATCTCAAATAAAGTTCCTCAAACCTAGCACCACCACCCATAGCTCTGCTCAGAGTAACCAAGCAGAACACCTCATGTACAGGACAACTTTGAACTTGGAGGCGGCAAAGGTCCACTGCACAGAGCATGGACCATGACAGGAAGATCATCTATCTTTCCACGACTGTCACACTTGTTGCTAATTAATAATATTTAAACTTTAAAAAGAAAAACACTTTGAAAAAAGATGGAAGTAGGCCTATTTCGGACATATACATTATTACAACATGTAATGTGTATCTTTTAACAAAAAGCTAAAATAAATTTTACAGGTACACTTTAAATTATTCATTACCCTAAGTAATTGCTGCTCCTTTATTATTTTCTGAGATACTCAAGAGAAAAGAAAACAGAGCATCTTTGCACTGTTAGGTATTTCATTTCCTACCCAAATAAGTGAATAAAATTCTTATTTTAACCCAGAAAAAATGCAAAAAGGAGTTCAAGTATAGAGGTAACCTCTGTCTCTCTACACTGAGAATCATCTGGATTCTATTAAACTGCCAAGCAAGTACCAAAGTTAATAGAAATAGAAATGAAAGAACCAGCAAAATGTTTAACATTGGTAGCTTCTTTATAGGCTACAATTAAGCTCTGTATGAATCTCAGCTGATTTAACACTTCAAATGTACGACATCTATTTCATAAAATTATAGAGGGAAAACTGCAGGTAAATGTTTTGACCTACTATCCTACCTGCCTCCTCCCCCTCCTCCTAAACAACTTCTAGAACTAAAAGAGCAATCAGTACTGTGAAATTTAGGGGAAGGCAACAAAGGCTTGCACATAAGGTTATCAGATTATATTATGTGTTATGTTTTTGTGTTTTAATCTCCTATGTGACAGAATACAGACTATACATAGCACTACTCAAAGACACAGCAAGAAAAGGGCTCAACTGCAGAAGAGAACCTCCCGGGCTCTAAAGAAATTCAGCCTCATCGAGGCATACGCTCAAGTGACAAACTTGCATATGACTTAGAAACCTCACCAACTGGAGCACTCCTTGGAATAATTTCCTACTTTAAATAGATAATAACAATGCAACTGAAGCGTCAGTCTTCAGGTAGGCCTTTTCACCATACATCATTCCCACCGAACCAGAAAGCCACTGAATTTCCTAACTCCTTGCAGAAATAAATTTCAGCCCACTAATGACTGACTGGAACTTCAGCATTCTCTTTTGACTAGAATGCAAGACACTTGCAAGTGCTGATAGATTTCAACACTGGACAGTTTCCAAGAGTATTTATTGAAAATAGCAAAGAATCCCAGTTCAGGATAGCAGGTTCCTTCTTCAGGCGAAGAAAGGTGAAAGCCTGTCCAAGAGCAAACTGAAAGTCAACAACAGAAAAGTCAGGTTTTCTTGAAGTGTTTTATAAAGGATTGATTATTTACATTTTGCCTCTGTTGTCTTTTTAGAGCAAGGTACATAAATTAAAATTCCCATATGTATACCACATCATTAAACAAGATTATTAAAGGAAGAGATATACAGGCGTTATCATGACCACTTTTGCTTGTTCAAAACTAAAATGCAATTATCAGAACAAAAAACTGTGGGGAAAAATATGCAGCTTATGGATTTAAAATTTTTAAGATTACATGTCTTACAAAGCCAAGGAGGAACAAGTTTCATATTCCAATGTTTTTATAACGTTAAAGAACATGAGGAAATGTTACTTGTATATACCTTCCTTATAAACTACAGAATGGTAGGAAGGATGAAACAATCTTCCACCTTTTTAAATGTACCTTTGAAAACAAGTTACATTGACACAAAATTACACAGCCAAGCAGCAGCAGGCTTTGTTTACCGGAGTACCTTTCCCATTGCCCCACAGAACTACATAGCTTTGCTAACTGTCTGCCCTACCAGCTCAACCCAGGGTCAAAACCAGCTGACTTCCTTGGCATTGCGTTAACGGTAGAAGATACTGCAAAAGAAAGTATGTACCCCAGATACGCCCCTGTTATTTACATCAAGTGATTTATTGAAGTATACAGGATTGCACCTCAGGAAACAGCTTTCAAGCACAGGAGGAAAGTTACAAAGTCCGACTTGGTTCTGCTGGCTCTAGAAGAGCCACAATACAATGAAAGTTACTAAAATGAGCACAAATGGATGAATATGTTTAAAAAGAAGATCTGCTGAATAGAAGAAGTACTCTTACACATTCCTTCTCACATTAATATATTCCCAAAACTAAAATAGAATAAATATTTGAGTATATTTAAACAGAACCACACAACAACTCAGTAACAAGCTTACAGCTCTTTGTATTTAAAAAGAAAACAGAACTTGAAAGATCTAAGCAATGCAACTACATCTTGATCAAAGAAGCATGCAATCATGCTGGCAGTCAGCAGAGCAGATGCCTGCCATTAGTGTAATAGAACCATCTCCATAATCTAACTCATCCTTATTTAGGAAGGAAAAGAATATCTGGGGTAAGAACAAAACAAAACAAAGTTTGAAGTTACAGGAAACCCAGGAAAACTTGAGCTCAGAATGCTGTAATATATTTCACTTGTGTATGTATGTCTAGAAGTCAGGTGAGATGAGAAATTCTCAAGTTCTTTAAAACACAGAATGTCTGTCTCTAATAAACCGGAATGTTACGGGATAATTCAGTGACCTGATTAAATAAGTTTTGGACTGTACCACCAAACCTTCGTGTAGACCAGACTATGGGTCTTGGCCTCTCCTAGAATTGGAGAAGGGAGTGGGGAACATAAGGAGGAAACAATGATGGCATTGGACACAGATATGCATGTCCCAAACCAAAGATTCCCGACAGTCCTTGAACAAGACTGCTAGCTCTTGCCAATGTTTGCAAAGGCATTAAACAGCCTCAGGTTATTTTGTGTTTCCTGAGCCAACTTGGGAGGCAGAAGGGACAACCTTCCCAACACGTATTCTTCAAATACAGCTCAAAAAAACTTAAAGATTGAAGCATTCAAGAATTCTTCTGATGAATGAAGAGCTTGTGGGCTTTCCTTGTCCAAACACTCACTCAGGGGTAAGGTTTATCTCTTTGTCAACAGAGCCTAATGCGCTGCAATTTGTACAATGACAGTATCAGTTCTTCTATGCACAGTCCAGCAAACTGGTTTGGTGGAGGTGGGGGTCTTCTTGGCTGATTGGTGGGGGGTTGTTTTGTTAAATAAGCTGAGACCTGCCCATAGTTCCTCTTTATTAGAAGTAGCAAAACATTTATAGTTTATCTCAAGAGGAACATTCTTAGATACTGAAAAATAGCAGCAGTTCAGATATGCAATCCTTACCACTCTACTTGTAACCTGATCCTAGAATTGACAAACTGAAAAGCAGATTCCGAACCCTATCATCTGCCTCAGGGTTGTGTGTCAAAAAAAGACACCTGATCATTTGAAAACTACATGTTCAAGATGCTCTTAAAGATACAGAATATGTTAAGCCAAATACAGGAAAAACACTAGCAGGATGAAGCAATACCCTTCTGTTCAAGTTGATAGGTGAGATTTTCAGACATATATCAATAGGAGGAAGAAGAACAAGATTTTACCCTCCATCAGGTTCAAAGGTCATAACAAAGAAAAGTTTATTGATGTCTATAGGCAGGTATCTAAAATAACTGAGTAACTGAAAAAATTTATACTTTGAGTGGGGTGAAGAGGAGGGAGACTGTTTAGGAGAACTAAAGAGGTAAGGAAAAGACGTACAGAGAAAACAGCTTTGCTATAGCTATTGCTTCTCTGCAGACAGAAGTTAAAATACTCCAGAATTCACCCTAGCCATACAGCAAGGGAAGTACCTGCTCCAAAGCTCCCCAGTCCTGCCATGCTGCTTCAGGTGCACCAACTCTGTAGAGCAGCATCCAAAAAAGCAAGTTGTCTGCTGCACATGAATTAATGACAAACAACTTTTCCATTATTGCACAGTACTAGTACATTATTTTTCTACAGGTCTTTCAGCACCTAGATTATTTTTAAAAATATTTTTTCACATTTAAAAAAAAATGCTGTTAGACTTAAAATTCTTACACTGTTTAGTCAACTGCTCTTTCTTCGATGTGATCAAGAATTCTAGAAGTTTTCACAGCTTAAGCTCTAACTTTACAGATAAGGTTGGATGTATTTTGATGAACTACAAGGGCTTCTTTTTTCTAAAAAGCGTATCAGGATACAGCACTGGAGAAACAGAAAAGCCCATTTAATACTTTAAACTGTTCTGATGTTACATTTTTAGGACAAACAATTGTGTGAAATGCCAATTAAAAAGCACCACCAGGATACACAGCTACCACTGAAAAGCACATAAAGAGCTTTCCAAGCCACTGTCAGCAACAGTGAAACTAAAAATTTATGGAGAATTTAAGTAGTTGAAATCACAATTTCTGCTACTGCAGTACTTAGAAACACTGCACAAGAATTATAATGGGAAGTTGCCTATAATATGGTCTTATCTTTACTACATTTATCTTATTATCTTTATTTTATCATCCTTAAAAAGGCTTCCTCTGATGTTATTCAGTTTATGTACTACTAAAAATAATCAAAAAAGCCACTTTTTATCTAAGAAAATATTCAAATACAGTTGTTATGATGACTGTATCAGGGGAAGAACAACTTCTACTTCTTTCAATAGCTAATCCTCTGCACGAGGACCTCTACTTTTCTGACAGAAATTATATTTAAATTAATCATGCAAATTTCAATGATACACACAAAAAAAAACCCCAAAACACCAACCCAAAAGACAAGGACAAAAGCCCAGAATGCCAATGAAATGAACCAGATTTTAATGCCCGAGTTAATGCAAGAGAAAAAGAAACAACAACAACAAAAACACTTAATGAAAAAACATGGTTGTATTTGCTTGATGTTTTCTTGATTTTTTTCTTCCTTTGAAAAAAAACTACAGCCATATTTGAGAAAGCTTTCCAGTTCACAGATCTATTCTATTCCTTGTTAACTTTGCAATAAATTTTAATTAAAAACAGTAACAAAAAGGAAAACATCAAATGCACAGTTTCAAGTGAAAGCCAAGAAAGATACTAAATGCTTGTGTTTCCACCATCTAATGACCTTTGGTGTGTGGGGGGAACAACAGGCTACAGAAAATAGGTAACAGTTGCACCACTGCTATCAATGCACAGTGCAAACAAATAAAGGAATGTTTTAGCGTTTGGCCTAACTCATAGGCACCATATCTTACCAGCTGACACTGGTCCTTTGAAGTTATCTTCATTCATTTATATATGGCAAGTATAGAAATTGTCATTTTCAAACAGTCAAATCGAAGGAGTAGTAACAAAAGGATAGGCTAAAAGATCTTACTTAATGCCAGTCGACAGCTGATATTTGGAAAATGTACAAAGAACAAGTGAAAAAATCTTGTGTTTAGTATTTGTGGAATTTTCCTAGCTTAGTAATCTGCCTTAAGGTTTCTGGTCCTCCATCAAGTTTCAACATGGTTTCTTTAACAAATTGATTTAAACTTTTAAGATAAAAAGGATTCTGTGGAGTTGACTGATAACATTCACATTTGGTAACATGGCCAAGAAAAATCCAACTGAAAAAATAATTTAATGCTTTACTTGTGCAAGACCTGCAAATAGCCAGAACACCAATTCAAAAACTGCCAGAGTTTATTAGGTATTATTACACAAATGATACCATTGTCCTTTCTTCAGCTGGAAAACTCAATGTGCATAAACTTATGCTGAAAAACTTCACTGTCAGTTTGTAACTGTACCTATTTAAAAATAATTGCTTACAGGCCAACAGTTCCACCTCTAACTATTTCATATCCTACCTCACAAAAGGGAAGGAATAAAACTACTTTTAGTTCACTTTGAAGTAAGCTCCCCCTTTCTAGGTCCTACTATAAGATTTTAACATTTGCAGAAAAATCATGGGATTGTAGTACCTTAAGAGTTACTCGTTTCCTAGCAAATTGTTTCTCATGTTTGTGAACCACTGCCAAATCTAACACTGACAGAAGAAACACTTCAGAACTTTAACATTTTTTAAAGTCTTTCCATTGTTTCCAATATGCTCTTAGAAACAAACAACATTTAACAACCTTCGTATTATGCTCTCTTTCCCAGGTCACAAACACCCATAATTTTAAAAAAACGTCGTAATTGCTGTAGTACAAGACTGTGTACAGTCACTTTTGCTAATACAAATACTAAGATTTAAAATAAAATAGGAAACCAAAATCTATTTAGACAACTAAGTGGTCAGACTGGAGGGGGAAAAAAAAGTGCTAGGCACCCACCCAATAGCTCCCACTGACAAAATATTCAGATTGAGATTTTCAGATACCCTGTAGCACTAAATCAGTTGGCAGCTCTCCTGCCTCACTTCTCTGTATAAAGACAGACTTAAATCAGAGGATAGAAGACTACCGCAAATGGGGGATAAACAGAAAAAATAGTCCACATAGTAATCTTTCAGACCTTTAGAAAGCTAGAACTCTTTGAAATAAACAAACTTTAGTTACAAGTAACTAATTTTAGAATTTAATTGAAAAAAAATGAAAAAAAAAAAAATAATTCTGTGAAGTCTCCTTTTACAGAAAGATCTCCCAGAAAAGCCCACCAACCTGGCCATGACTCAGTGCCACATTTATTAGCTGAGTTCTGCCCTCAACTATGAAACAAAAGGAAGACAATGGTGCACTTGCAAACCATACACCTAAGTTCCGGTTTACAATTTAACTCTCTGACACACAGTGCAAATCAGATTTAACCACTGCAGCCACATAAACTGACACGGCTGGTGTTGAACAAGGTTGAGCAATTTTTGCTCCTGTCCTCCATTCTCTCACTCAGTCGACTAAAATTACGCCAATTAAAAAAGGACCAAACAAACAAACTATTAGACTAGGTTAGAAATCAGATTACAGACTGTCAGAGCTCCGAAGACAAGGTAACCACACGAATTGGGAACCCCACTTATTCAAATTGCTGCCAGATAGAACTTTCAACTCACAGAGACCTCAAGAAGTCACTTAGTGTAACCTCCCGCCCAACGCAAAGCCAAATTCAAAGTTAGGGTGAAGCTGCTCAAGACTTTGTCCAGCAATAGCTTGAATACATCCAAGAATGGCAGTTCTGCATCCTCTCTCGGCAACATGCCTCCGTACCTCACCATTCTAATTTTATTTTTTTTTAATCTAGTAAGAAATTACCTTGCTGTAACTTGTAACCACTAATTTATCATCCTTTCAACATGCACTCCTGGGAAGACTCTAGCCCCACCTTCTCTAAAACTGCCATCGGGTAGTTGAGGACAACAAACAGATCATTCCTCAGCCTTCTGCAGGCAGAACAGACACACCTGGTGCTTGACAGCCTCTCTGCTTCAGGCCAAGCCATTCCACCAGTCTCTCTTGTACTGGGGGACCCAGACCTGGAATGCCAAGCCTGTAGCCTTATGGCTACAATTTCTGTTCCAATTCAGAAGAGTGAGCCAAACCCAAAATGTTTAGTCTTGACCCCGCTACCTTCCCCCAACTTGCAGACCAGAGCTAGTACCCCATGTAACCTAAGGATGAGTGAGGTTCCTCAAGTAACTGATGTGAAGGGTTTGGTGCTGGGGTTTTTTTACTGGTTTTGGTTTTGGTTTTTGATAGGTTGGATTTCTGACAGATCAGCACAATGAAATGACTTAACTTAGTCACCACAATTGCTACATGGAATATAACAAAAGAAGTGAAAGGTACAGAACCACCCACTGTCTCACTGTCCCATCAGATAGGCAAACAAATATCTGAGAGAGCTTTACAGCAAAAGCAACACTGGAAACATACAGCGTATCCTCCATTTGCAAGCCTGTTAGCTCAAATACCATGCTGTTTTAGTGCCAGAACAATTTTGTTGCTTGCCACGGCAGATTAAGGGAAGTGTTCTTAATGAAGATCTATGCAAACATTTTGCAAGGTAAGCGTGCGTGGGCAGATGCAACATAATGCAGATGTGTTCGTTGCTAACTTACAGCGTGATTGCAGCAGCTACACTCGAGTTCTACTCAGGCAGGAGCATGGGTGACACCATTTTATCCACAGCTCTGCATCTGTTAATTCACCCTGGATCTCAGCACAGGAGCTTGACCATCAGTCAGACTGCTCCAAGTTTCTGACCTGGCACGAGTACCTAAATAAAATACATTATCTGTGCATTTATTATTCGTTGTCCTTTTCTCACTTCTAGGCGTTATAAACACAGAGATCTCTCGAATATCATGAACTGTCTGAACTGCACATTATAGATGTACATATTGGAACAGAAACAAAAAGTGGAGTTGGTGTTGTTTAGGGTTTTTTTTCATGTATTTGTTACCTTCATACATTCTCAACAGTATCTCCCTCTGCTGCATACTGCTTTTTTGGAATAAAGGTATTTGTTATCCAATACTAAACACATTTTGAAATGTAGCATGGGACAGACAGACTGAGTTGAGAAAACACTGAGAGGAATTTGGCTAAAAAGCAGATGAGGTGATCAAGTCATTTAGTTTTACTATATATAGTCTTACTGAGAAAGTGAGATAAAGCAACCATTTTCATTATTGCTCTTAAATTTTATTGACCCCAGGGTAAACTCAATCTTTCCCCAAAGTTTACTTTCAGATCTTAAAACTTGTGGAGAGGACAGTACGCAGTCAAGACAAGATTTCTCATGTTCAGGCCAAGGAGAAGAAAAAAAATTCTCCAACCTGTATCGGAGATACTTCTGCTGGGAGATGTAAAAGACACAAAAGACTCCCTACAGGGGAAAAGAAATAATCAGTTTGATCCCTTTGGCTCAGGGGGACTCTGGGATAATGCAGCAGCAACTCTTAGAATTTTCATCAAAACAAGATATTCTCTGGAAGTGCTTCATGCTAACTAAAACAACTGTAGAATTTTGACACAGGACTCCCCATTTCAGTGGGTGACTGCTTTTACTTGTGGGAGGTGGGAGAGGAATATAAGGAATTCCTTTGACAAGGGAGCTGCAGTGCTAACTACAACTGGGATCATTTTACCTCTTTTGCTACAAAGGGGTTACATGCCATGAAGAGAAATCCCGTGATCTAACAGCTTCATTTTATTTTACAAATAATACAAACTCCATGCAGTTGCTAGAGAAGATATTTTTGCAGTGATTTGCTTTGTATATTTCACAGCACTTGATATACAGTAGTCATCATTTAGGCTCCAATAAATGTGGTATCTCAGGCCCTTGCTGAGTCTTCCCATGAACGAAGTTGTACTAAACTCTTGAAGAAAATCTAGTCATTATTTATCTAGCTTTTCAGATACAGAAAAGTAGAGAAAAAAAGATCAACAGTTACAGGCACCTGATTGGCAGAATGATTTACAACCTGAATTAAAGAGGGGGAAGAAGGAGAGGGGAAGGAACACACCAAAACAGCGCAGCGCAACATGGTCAGAGTTGCAACTTGAGATTTTGTCCTTAGTTTCTTTTACCTGAAAATATTTTTTGCAGCCTCAGGAAAGTAAACCAGACACGTGTTAATGACCCTACAGGAAGAGCAGATACAGGCTGACGTTGCAGTATCTTTGCACTGTAACAACTACAATAAATATTCCACAGAGCTTTCTGTTCCAAAGTCGACTTGAAACTTCAAATACAAACACAGTTCTATTATAAAAAGCCTTAATGGTATTCTCCTGCAGGTTTGTTTTGTTTTTTTAAACGGTAAAGGCTTTAAAAAGTGTGCACTAAGTACACAATCATTGTTCTGCCAAGGGACAACGAAGTACTGCTGCAGTGCAAACATTAAATGGAAATTATACAGTCTTTAAAACACATTACTTCAAATTGCTACTCTGTATCCATGGAAAGAGATGGGAAAACAAGTGAAATACACAAATCTGTATCTCCACGAAAAAAGTAAATATTTGCCTAGAATTTACATAATACTGGAAATAGAGGTAGCAACTTGAAAAATGAGAAGGAAATAAACCCATCAGATAACTAACTTTCTAGCTCTCAAAGGAATATTTTAAGCACAACAGTCTGTTTCCAGAAAGTCCTTAAAAACGCTGCTACAGCTAAGCAAAATTAAACGAGGGCTTCTGATATCTAAAAATACTCCAAGCCCAAGTTCTTTCCTAGTGAGTTCTTATGCTTATTCGGAGCCAACCCAAAACCCCGAAATCCTCGAGCAATGAGAGACACAAGACGAGCCGGTGTCTTTCTCACACCCAGGGCGGCTGCGACGGCAAGAGCGGCGCCGAGAGGAGCTGGAGGCGGGGAGATGGGCTCCCTTTCCCCGGCCCCTGCTCGAAGAACCTCCCCGGGCCGGGCCCGACCCAACCCTGCCGAGCGGGGCAGGGCCAACGGCGACCGGGACGGGGCCGGGCCCGGCGGCGGCGCTGGAATGCAGGGCCGGTAACCCGATCTCCCCCCGCCCCTCCTCCCGCCCCGCAGCCCTCACAAAGTCATTTAACCTCTTAAAATGGCATCTCGGCGCTGCCGAGGAGGGCACGGAACTGAAATAGGAAAGAAAACTACTTGCCGTCCAGCCCGTCTTCCCCGCGGAGCGGCCGCGCCGCCGCGCACTTGGGGCCGTCGGTCACAGCGGCCGCGGCCAGCCCAGAGCCCGCCGGCCGGGGGACAACGCCTGCTCTCATGGCCGTTATTCGCTCGGTTCATCGCTACCGAGAGTCAAAGGTCACTGCCACTAACCTTGGAAACGAACAGATCTTACTCGGGAGTAAGGAATTAGCAAGAATAATAGCCCTTCTCCTAAAGAGCCTTGCGTCTCAGAACCAGAACAGCCAAGTGCATCAAAGAGGACAGAATTTCATTCGGAATGCCACCTCATAAACCCACACACAAGGAACAACTTTGTTACGAAGTCACTTAATTTTTCAAACTACACACATACAGTTTATTGCAACAGTACAAGGTCTAAGTTTTCAGGCCAATTACATACATGCACAGAAGTAACAACAAGCACAATAAAGTTATCCCTAAAGAGAACATATCAGCTGATCTGACAGGTACACTAACCGTCCCTATTTTCTCTACAAGATAATGTTTCTGTAGCATTCTGAATTACCACAGCCTTTTTTCCTAAGTATTGTGCTGCGAGCAAACCACTGAGATTTTTACCATTCTGAACATACTGAGATTTCTAAGATATCATTAACTTATTAGATAACAAAGACTTGAAAAAATAAGTTATCGATCATTCTAGTGATGGTACAAGAACAGAGAGAAAAAAAAAAAAGACCTTGAAAAACAGTTTTCAAGCAGTAGTAATTTTACTCATTAAACACAATACCAAATGTTATTTCTATCAGGAACTGAAAAAAATAATCCCTCAAGGTATCTCAGGAGGGTGCCAGTCTCTAGGGCACCAGTGTGGCAGTGAGGAGCTCACACTGATTTGTTCTTGTGTGATGTCCATACGAGGTGGTTTGTACTTTTGTTGGCTTACCTAAACGTGACACTGCAAACACTGGTAAGGGTAGCAATTCTTCTGCGACTCTACCAAGAGGAGACTTTTGGCCAATGAACACACTCTCTATAGAGTCACTCTGTTCATGTAGAAAACATCTTGCCAACAACAAAGGCTGTCAGAAACTCTTAACTGTCCATCAACCTTTGGGCCTAGATTCTTAAATATATTTAAAGAAGTCAAACCCACAAGTTCAGACCTGAAGGATCGTTAGATAGATACAGGGTCCTTCACTCACACAGTTTCTTCTGTATTGGTTCTCAACTACAAAATAGGAATAAATTCAAAATGTTAAGAGATACGGACCGACAGCAGCGTTTTCATGCTAAAAATGCTAAAAACCCAGAATCTAGTGAGAAATGTCAAATAACAACGATGGGGACTTACAAAAGACTTTAAATCTGGCAAAAATAACTAGAGTAGGCATGATGATTAGAATAATCACCCCATCAATAAACTAATACATTTACAAAAAAAAAACCAAACCACACTAGAAAAATTTCTTACCCTTGGTTTTTGGAGATCAAGGATCAGAAGCACTAACAGCTGGCTACTTTACCCTCATATGCAGGGCTGGGGTTTTTGTTATTTATATTTTACAGAATATGAGCACTTTAAACAACTATTTTTGTTTACTGCAGATATTGTCTTACATTTGTAAGACCTCTTGTTACTTTACAGGGGCAAAACACAGTTATTTTGCTTGTATGCATCATATACAGTATGTTTCATCTTTCCGATTTTGCAAAACTCCAAATCTTTTAAATCTTTCCCCAATGGAATCTATTTTATATGTTACTCATCTATAGAATTTATTTCTGGATCACTTATTTCTGATTTTTAATTTGTATCAGATAACCAAAATTCAAAGTAGGATCACAATTTCTAACTGACAGTATTTTCTGGTTTGGTCAGCATTTTTATGTTAACCTCAAGGTAACAGAAAACGCTCCAAATAGAACACATCATCAGCTATTTTTCTTTTAAAATGTATTTAATAACACTTACTCCGTTGGAGTAAAATTTATTCAAATGGTTGGTTAGAAGTGGAAGAGCAGGTATGTTTACACATTAAAACTGAAGCTCAAAACACGATTACCTGACAGCTATTAAATGGCTTGTAAGAAGTTATTACTGTTGATTCTCTTTCAGAAGGCCTATGTAACAGTCCCACCCTTAACACCCTCCCTGTAGTTGTACTTTGTTGTGTTGGCTTTTTTTTTTTTGAAGCATAAACTTCCCCCTCACTCCCACAGGTCGCGTTTTGGACTCCAGACCTATTACTGGGATATTTCACACAAGCACTATATATAAAGAAAATTAAGACAGCTCTAAAAATACAAAGTAATCCTGAAAGCTTCAACCCACTGAGCTAAAAATAAAAGAACCTCCATGTATTTTACTAAGGATTCTCTGCTAACGCATTATTTTCTGAAAGGACAAAAAGAAACCATGACTGTGATGTTTTACGAGGACACTCACAAATGCCTTCAGTACTTCAGCAGTTTTATAACAGCAAAGATTACAACCAGTCACTGCGGAGGGGGCGGGGGGGAACCCAACACCAACCAACCAACAACAACAACAAAACCCCAAACCAACCATGAAACCCAAGAAACCCAATAACCCTAAACTCACGTTGTCAGTGGAAATTAATTGTAACAAATGAAAAATAGTCAGGAAATATACCTGCTTATAACAATTTTTATGTTTTCACAATCTTCTTTGAAAGTTACATATCACAGGAAAATAGAGACATGATGAAACAATTATCTGCAGAAGAGACACAAAACAGATTACATCAAGTATTGTTAAAAAGGAGTACTGAAATGAACAATCTCCTCTAACTTCTTTCAATTGTACTACTTGTGGGTGAACGAACAATACAGAGCCTGACAGGTGTCATTCTAAAGGAACTGTCCTTTTGAACACGCTGTATTCCGTATGAGAAACATGACCATGAACATTATCAGCTGTTTTAGCAAGTTCTGCTTTAGACACTGATCTCTAACACAGCTGGGCACAAGCAGTCCCACTGAGGTGGAGCTCAATTCTGAGTCGAACCGAACAAAGCTATGCCCATGTGTTACCGCTTTTGAGAGTGGAGAAACTATCTTCTGAAAGTTGTGTCAAAATTACTGTTTTAAATAAAATTATTTTTGAAGTATACCTTTAGAAACTTGCATTCTAAACTAAAATAAAAAATTCAACAGTACTGGCAAATTTGTTTGCGTGAGGATCACATATTTCCTAATATACCTTCCAAAAGTACAAATTCTGGATGATAATGCTTCCCGCTGAAAACAAGTTTTGGTGCAAAAGGGTAACATTCAGAAAATCCAGAATTTTTAAAAACAAGTGAATTTGCAACATGCATTTCATACAGAAGCTGTTTTCTATTACAGTATAATGGGTTCAGTAGGTGGAGGAGTGTGGACTGCATGCATACTAATATATAAACATGTGGCCGCATCAGTACTCCTATGACCTTGTCAGACATTTCAGCATTGTATTTTTAGATTATTCTCTCATACCAACTGCACTGTTAAGAAGCATTTAATTCCCTTATGTCCATTGTCAAAAAGCTAGTCTTCTGCTTCAACTTCAGCAGTTCCTTGAAAAATACATTTTAAACAATGGTATTTAATTCTCAGATGTATTTCCCCATTCACAGCTATGACCTAGCTTCATGTAATACATAGAAAGGAGCATCCACGTTTCCCCTTCTTGGTGCTATGTCACTTCAAGCCCCTTTTGACCCCCTCTGTAGAACTCCTTGGATTTAGAAGTAGCATACACATTGTTCTATCTGTCTCTCCTATATAAAGATTTTATTTTGCCTTGTCTCAGTTCCACTAAATTCTAAGTTACATGAGGAAAACAGAAGAAAAAACTTAGCTGAATTGATCCCTTCTGCCCTGGCAGCAATGCCAAACACACACCTATGGTATTTCTGGTTTTTATACTTGAGTGATTCTTTCATCTCAAATTTTCCTCTTCTTTGGTAGGGGGTGGGGGTGGAAGAAGTCATCACACATCAAACAAATTGCACACTATGAGCCTGGAAGGCCTGGTTTCCAAGAGATTTATGTCCTATTTTGTTCTGTATCTTTTCCCAAAGTAATTCCCCCCACTCTCTCCCTATATCCTACGTGATTTCACTCTCCCTGTCCTTCCTAATCCATCCATTTCCCCACTCACAAGCATATTCCTCTAACCACAGTTCTCTCTCTCTCTCCCACGTCCTCTGGTGCCAAACACCATGGCTCATTGGCTGGACAGTCTGTGCATATTGACTTCCCCCTTATCAGGCATAACAAATTTACTGAACACTTCTGATCGCAACATCCTTCACCTCTGGGGACATTAACACAGCTCAAGACCTTTGAAACTGAAACACTGTGACATCCACTCCATAATCTTACCAGACATCTAATCTTCAAGCCTGCTGATACATGCAGCTTGCCTTTGAAGTTTTAGGTATTAGGAATCTGCCAAAATCCAAAACTTTACATAATACATCAGAGACAGAAACACTTAACAAAACTACAAAACAAGGGCATGACTGCAAAAGGAGAAGAGCAATGTGGGGACGGGAAAGTAAAGCTTCTGCTCATCCCATTTTTGCTTTGGGGAGGGTGGAATATACTCAACATACACCCAGAAGTTACATGGGATCACTACCATTCATGCTAATGACAAAAAGCATTCCAAAACAGGTAACACTCCTGAAAGAAAGCCTTACCCACAAGCACACTACACTACAACTAAGCTGTGTCTGGAAGGGGCACTCTTGTTCTCTACGCAAGATCTTTGTCTGCCCCCAAAACCACAGCTAAGCTGGCAGGAAGTGAAGCCTATGAAAAAAAAAAAAAAAAAAAAAGAAAAAATAAAAAAATACAATCAACTTTCAGCCAGTTTAAATTCTTACAGCATCAGGAGTGCCAGCCAGTGCTGCTGTAAAGGAAAAGGCAAGGACAGACAAGGGTGGTGTTAACAGGGAGTAGAACTGGCCCTTCGAGTGCATCCGGCTGCCAGGCTTGCTTATCTGTAGCACAGAACTGCACTCTTCATCTGCTAGTTAGTTAGTCATCTAGCAGATTTTCATTGCAGACATCAAGGAAAGCCTACCTGGCAGCACTACTCCAGTCCTTAGGAAACTATAGTGTCAGTCTTTCCACACTAACCAAAATAAAGTACCTGACAGAAAACGTTCAGGATAAGGTAGACATTAAAAACATGTTACTTCATGTTTGATGGCAATATCATTAAATCAAAGCCAATGAATGTGTCAATGAAGTCAGCAAGATGCCAGTGCAATATTAAAAAAAAAAGAAAAAGCTGTAGGCGTTACAGACACTACTGAATGTAAGAGCAGAGGAGCTGACGTGCCTGGGTACGTGTGGGTGTGATAAAAGGCATATGAATTAGCCTACTGCACTGTAGCAGATGTCTAGCCCAGCACTCTGTTTGTGACACCGCCTGCTATCAGACCAGCTGGGAAAGAAGGAAGAACAGAGCCCTCCTTTGCTCCATTCAGAAGCCTGAGCAGCTCCTGATCTACAACTGGACACAAATGACTGTGCTATTGCCACCAGTGAACATATCCTTCAAAAATTCTGTGTGGTTGCAAACCTGAGCAACACTTTCAACCCCAGCAACATATTCTGGGAGCGACTCTTCATAGAATCATTGAACCGTCTAGATTGGAAGGGACCTTTCAGACCATATAGTCCAACCGTAAAGCTAATACAGCTGCAGTATCTGCTATGACAAGGGAAAGAAACACCACATTTTACTGTGCTTGTAAACTGCCACTCCCTTATACCATGGAGAGGAGAAGGAAAAAAAAAAAAAAAGTGGTGAAAAATTATTCAATTATTCCTTATCAGTTTCTAAATTTAATTTAAAGCTTAATAGATGACCATCACCATTTCCGTCTCTGCTGTTTCTCTTCCCCTGACTCAAAAAGTCAAGGTATATTTAGTACTGCATCCCATGTGGACTGCTGGGGGAAGGAAAAACCAAACAAAATATGTTTAAAAAAATATATATATATAATTACTCTATAGAATGCTGCTATCAACTGTGGTGACTATAAGAAGAGAAGTGCTACCCCTCTTCTCCCCTTACTCTTCATATGGTCTCTCACAGTGAGCTGGAACTACGGAAAACCCAAGGGTTTTTACAGAGTCAGCCAGATTAGCAAACAAATCCAACCTTCCACATGGCCACAATTACACAAATATAAAAGTGACCGTGGAAACACACAGCCAAAGGGAACAAAACGCAGGGCAGGGAAGGGGAGTTTTTAAACACCATAAGCAGATAGGTGCAATCTAAAGTTGGAGCTTCACAGAAAATAACTGGAAAATTATCCAAGATCTCCCCAAATGTTAATACCTCATTTAGAGCCTATTACTGTTTTTCCTCTGTCTAAATTAAATTACATTGCACTTACTGTACCTCATCGGGTATTTTATCATCCAGGCATTCAGTACTGCTACAGCCAGTTTACAACACCTCTATCAGCTACAAGTTTCACCACCTCACCATCCACTCCCCTTTCCACGCTATTTCCAAACATACAGAATACAACAGGCCCTGTCACTTGTTTCCAGTGAAGTTGCTAGCACCTCTCTGCCAAAGAGGTACCTCCCAATTCCTTCCTGGGAGCCCAGAACTGGACAAGGCCCTCCAGATGTGTCTCACCAGTGCTGAGCTGAATGGCATCATCACCTCCTGCAGCCCAGGAGGCTGCTGGATGCCTTTGCTGCAAAGATGTGTTTGCTGCCTCACGTTCTACTTGCTGTCCAGTATGACCCCCAGGTCCTTTTCTGCAAAGCTGCTTTGCAGGCTAGTCAGTCCCCAGTCTGTACCAGTGCAAACTTGCTGAGGGTACACTGTCCCATCATCCAGGTCACCTGTGAAGATGTTGCACTGTACTGAAACCCAGCATCAACCCCTGGGGCACACTGCTAGTGACTAGTCTCTAGCTGGACTTCATGCTTCTGATCACAACTCTTTGAACCTGGTAGTTCATCCAGTTTTCAATCTATCTCACTGTCCATTTGTCTAATCTGTACTTCCATCAGTTTGTTGATGAGGGTGTTTCAAGAGACACTGTCAAAAACCTTATTATTGAAGTCAAGACAAACAATATCCGCTGCTCTCCACTCATTCACTGAACTAGTCATTTCATCAGAGAAGACTGACACCCATCAACACCAGCTGTGCTGACCTGTGGCTAATCCTGACCCATGAGCTCTCAGTGGACCCCTCATCCACCCAAAAGGCAGAGTTCCATGCATTCCTATGGCACTCTCATAAAAAACAAAATCCAACCCACAACACCCTGCACCCCTTGCCATCCCAGCCTGTCCTTCCTTGCGAGCCCACCACCAGCCCTTGCAGCACTTCAGCTGTCCCACCACATCTCTGTGATCTCAATAAGACTGCAGCCACACAACCGCTGCAGACCTCTGATTTCTCTGTTTGTGTCCCGTCTTTTCCACAATGTATGGCAAACAGAGTCAAATACAAATAAAGTATTAAACAGTCTGTGCAGAGGGAAACTTTGTATTTGCTACACTTTAATAGCCTGAACCTTCATTTCACACTGTGACAAAGTCACGGACACTAGAGGGAAGAATCAGAAGTGACAATGGAACCATAACTACTTGCAGTAAGGAAACGTATGGGTAGATATGGAAAGAGATGTTATGCAGGTATATACAGAGAAAAGAGACACACAGCTCTGTTGCTCCTACCCACAGGTAAGAAAGCCCGTTAGAGGAGGGCTCTGGTCAAGCACGAGTCCCACCTCTGCCCACATTGCCCCCCACTGCTGCACTCCAGAGCTCAAAATCAGCAAGCCTTCTCACCACACTTCTGCTCCTCTGCTCATGTTCTCTGTTACCTGAGCCCACCCATGACCCTGCCCCAAGCCCCATTTCTGCTCTTTCAAAGCCTCAGGAGACCCTACCATCTGTATTTGCAGCATACCCACAGTTGCTCTTCTCACTGGAAGTCACTTGAAGGAGAATTCATTTACCTTCAGTTGTTCCAAATACACACAGTAAAAACTATCTTCCTGTAAACAATTACTTTTTCCAAAAACAGGTAACACTTTGAAAATTATATACAACGTTTCTGAAAAACATGACATTTATAACTTCAAACTTTATAATTTTGGCTAAAATTCTTTGAAGCAAGAATCATTTTGGTTGATAATTTTTACAGAGTAATTATCATTGCAGGCTCTTACACTAACTAAATCACCACTTACATCAGAACTCAATCAAACCAACCCCTGCTCAAAGACCTCTAAGATATATAATCTCAGTACCAACAGGTAACTCTGATGAACACAACATTGTCAAAACAATATAAAGAATAAAAAACAACACAAAACTGTAAAATTACACATTTTTATGAACGTGCTTAATAGCTTATAGAGACCTTTTCTAACTAAAATAGGTTAACATTTTAAGATACTGTATAAAAAACATGCTGTGGACATACACTGAGATAAATTCATGTACATTACAGTCTCGGGTAGCTCCTGGTTAT
The DNA here is from genome assembly GCA_013400055.1 of Nycticryphes semicollaris. Lineage (NCBI taxonomy): Eukaryota > Metazoa > Chordata > Aves > Charadriiformes > Rostratulidae > Nycticryphes > Nycticryphes semicollaris. Next base: position 288,337 of record VXBJ01001722.1, read on the forward strand.
CGGGATGTAAGAAGAAGCTTCCACAGAGCAGTGTAATCGCACAGTTGTCTGCTGCAGACTGTCCTGCGCTTCCCTCTGGAGCAATACTGCCGGGCACTGGTGGGAGCAAAGCACTTGAGGCTGGTTTCTTCATTTGTAACATTCTTTTGTCGCCAGTGCACCCTCATTAAATATATTTTTATTTGGTTATTTTTTCTGTAACCAACCTCACCTCTGAAATTAAGTCAGCAGAAATTAAAAGATACTCATAAAGAACCACCAAGAAAGAAAATCATACAATTCTGTTGCAGTGAGCAACCATACACACTGCAGATGTTTAAGGACAAAGAAGGAAACCCTTCCATGAGCTCAGCAGCTCTTCCCTCCACCTCTATTCTTCCCCCAGCCCCAGGATCCTGAGACTATTACCCAAAGTATTACAAAAAGATGTAAATATTATACAACAGCACTTGAAACTTTGAGAAAAAGTTGACTAATGCCATTTCTGCAGCAGAACCTCTGGCTAAGGAATGCACAGCTGCTGAGCAGATGTATAATTTCAGCATTTAGATTCCATTATTTCAAGGGTGATGGTTTTTTTTTTTTTACTAGATGTTTTCAGATTTTCTATTTCCATCTGTTTTTTGACCTCCCTCAGTTTAGTCCCCTCCTTTCTGTTTTACTTCATTATGCCAAAATAATTTTCTAAATTAGAAACATCTCTGCATTTAAAAACTTGTGAATTTGAAGAGAGGTGGGGGAGTGAAGCAGGGCCAGGGGCGGAACGAAAACAGACAGTTCAACAGAGACTTGGGTTTGAATAAAAAAATGTCCTGTCTGGGTTGGGTTTTATTTCGCAGTTCCTGGTTTAACCCAAATTGGCGAGGCTCTAACTGCATTCCTTCCACAAAATTTTAAGAGCAGGAAACTGAAGAATATCAGCTATATGGGAATGTTTCTACACTTCACCAGAGCCCTCTGCCCTAACCTCTGAGTAGGACAATGTTCCAGGTTTTGATTTTTTATTTAGCGCTATATTAATTATAGTTGTAAGCTTAATATATATGTAATTAACTCACCATGTACCAAAAGAGCTTTACAAAGCACATAAACCAGTATCAGTGGTTGTCAACTTACTTCAGTACAGAACTGATTACTGCAGAAGTATTTAAAAAATATTTTAAACGGAGTTAGCATTGTTCAAAAAAATTTCCATTCATCTACTCGAAGTAGAAGAGTAGGACATACAATACTGTCTTAAACATCAGTCCACACTATGAGTTTTAAAGAAGAATTGTAACTATTAGGATCACCAGTTTAACTCAGCAAATATGGCAGACTGGCTGCAAAACCTACTGATTTTTATTTTAATCTCACAATAATAATTTGCCAGGGTGAGGAAACCCACAATCTTCAATCTTAATGAATGGCATACACTTTAGAACACTGCTACAGAAAAACTTCTACAGGATATTTTCACACAAAAAAAAAAAAAAGATGAAATGGTTATGAACTAGTAAATATAGAAGACACAATTGGGAAAAAAAAAAAAAATCAATACATAAAACCAAAAAGGTACTTTTTCATTCTGTGAGATGTATTGTTTGTTTTGTCTCCAAGAAAGATGACCTTCAAAACAAATTTGAAAAAATACTTTAAAGCCATACAAATAAAATTCCTAATAAAACTTCCCATATCCTCTAGCATCAGGGACATTTCTGCTTAACATTCAGTCCCACTACTGGATTTTTTTTGTTATTGCTAAAATCCCTTCAATAATCTGAACAGCAAGTAGTCCATGCTGTGGATGTCGAGTCTAAAAAGAATAGCTGCACCTCATTACTGTTCAGGAGCAGAACGCAATTCTCTGCAGAAGTGAAACCTATTACAAGTTTGGCCCTCCAGAAGTCATTTGGGCTCTACTCACTGATTTCCAGTCAAGTTTGGGATCAGGCTTTTGCAGAGGAATTCTGAAGGCCTATGAACATTTTTTATTTCTTTTCAAAACAAGAAAACCAAATTTAGACCATTTCAACAGCTGAAGCTATGAAAAGGAAATTGCTTCCATGAACTAGGTCTGTATCCTGGTACATAACTTGTGAGATTTCCTTTGATATTTCTCTGACTTATCTCTGCTACATCTGCTTGTATTTTTATCAGCCAAAACACTTTGACACTTTTCTCCTTAAGATGGTGAACCAAGGGAATACAGACACAAAGAACTGCTAGCTGCTTCCATGTTTTATGCTTATAGTTAAATGACACCACCACATAAAGCAACTATGTGAAGAGACACCAAAAAATAATGTGATTTCAATTTTTTGTAAAAAGCACTGTTGCTGTTATAGCATATGATGTTCTGTATATATGAGCTGAGGTAGTAATACTGATTTTTTTTTAAGCACAGCCAAGTTGTCACATACTAAAATTAATTTTAAACCTACTACTGTTTTCCTCTCTATTTTGGGACATTCTATTTTGGGGGGAAAAAAGTGAGATTCAGAGCACTCAGCCACATGCTGCAGGTACCACTTATGAACTACTGCTACACGGGTTTGTCTTATCAGAACCTTTTAGAACGTTTAAATACAGTTCATACCCTTCATGCTACTGAGAACACCTTTGCCCCCTCCAATGAACACAACGACCAGTGAATTTGGTACAGGCAGCAGACTCTGCTGATGACTCTCAGGAAGAGCTCCATCTGTAACAACAGACATTATTGCAGAAGTTCTGGGGTGGTGGCACCTTAAATGAGGCTTTGCTCTTGCGTCTCCTTTCATCATGCATATACAATCTATTGATATTATCGCAATAGTGAGCAAGAGCTTATTTTACTACTTCAATACTTACCTTGAATTTCATTGACCAGATCACTATAAAATGGTAAACTTAACTGAAACACACAGAATTCAAATGAAGCAGGAAGGCACTACAAGACACCCATTTGAAAAGCAGCAAGGAATATAACTATCTGGATTATAAATCTGAAACAGAATGATCCTATTTTTCATATGATTTGCGTACTGCTGAAGCAATGTGGTCATAACCAGAAACTCCTGCATCTTATTGCTACCACAACATGAATTAAGTTCTTGGTCTTCGCAATACTTCAAATAGATTATGGCCAAAACCACTTTAGTGCCATAAACTTATTACAATGAAGTTCAAAAATTGCATTGAAGGTATATTGAAGACTAGTAGAATAATCACTTTGGTTTGCTTTTGGGGAGAGGGGGCATAAAATACACCTAATACACTTTGTAAACACACCTGGTGAGGTGCTGGGAAGCCAACTCACAATGAAGACCATTCTGGCAAGTTGGCAGCTTGTCCCCTAGTTGATTGCCTGGTCAGCAGTGGGCCACCTATCTGTTTCAAACTAAACCCCTTGAGGATTACATACCCAGAGTACAAATCAGAAGCAGGCATTTCTTGACTGAATCCCTCAAAAAAGGGCTATTCCTTACCTTCTCAATAAGAGCATTCGGAACACTAAAATGTTTTCTGTACAATGAAGACAAATGAGGTGACTATTTCAACTTTTTGCCTAATTTCAAGGATCACCCATTCTAGTCTCCATATTATTTTTAAAGGACACAATGTTATGGGTAATATTATGGTTTATGTTTGGTTTTGGGTTTATCGCATTTTTCAAATTGTTTAAAACTACTTTATGTCTGAGAATATCAAACACTCAACAGGCTTCACGGCAACTTTTAAGGGATTACAAGTAAACCTTGCTTTCCCTTCAAAGCAATAACCATCATGAAAGGCACAGGAGACATCTCGAGTGGGGCCCATCAGCCAAGTGTGGTGTGGCAACTGCAGAGGGTTCTGCAGATCTTGTCTGAGAAAGGGAAAAGTGGAACCACTAAATCAGCAGCAGCGAAAGAAGTTTGCTGTCAGTCCACCAAGCACATGCACTCTGTGCCTGCCTCCACATCTTGCATTTTGGGAATATTAACAAGTGAAACAAGGCTTTAAGTGCACCGTCTGCACCCACACAAAACTGCTCTCATGTGATATATCTTTAAATTACTGAGTGGCTTCTGTCATTTATTTACAGATGACCATAAGGCAGGTGAAGAAAGTCCCAGGCACTGAAGACATGCCCTCTTTTTACTAAGGAATGAAGAAATACCAGGCACTTTCCCAGATACCCAGATCGAAAGGACAGATCTGCAACTGATGTTTGACATAAGCAAGGGAGAAACATACACACTTGTAACAAACACACTTCCTGCTGTGTACTGTCTGCTCTCATTCATCCATCTACACTTTTCAGCAATTTACCAAAGAAGTTACCGCAACTCCATGTGTCAGACCCTCACCTGCTCTTGGAAAGAGATACTGTCCTCATCAGAAAAGTTACCAGCCACAACAATGAACAAAAAAAGAAAAGGAGAGGAGGGGTGTTTGGTTGGTTGGTTGTTTTTTTCTTTAGCTTGTTTGCTTTTAAGGGCTTTGGAGAGGGTGGGTTTGTTTTCCTTTGAAAGCCTGGCTATAACAAAATTATCGCAAGTGCTAATACCTGCTCTTTCATTCCTTCTGTGAGGGATGAACTGAGATCCTCCTGTCTACATGTTTTTGCCCCACTATGTTTTGGAAAGCTGTAGAGTTCACAGTTACACTGATTGATGTACAATTTAAGAGAAAACATTTTTATCTTTTAAGAGATGAGTATAGCCTGAACTGACTTCTCCTTATAAAAACACAATTTAATGAATATTTGGCAAGTCTTTCCCTACTTTTTTTTTTTTTTTTTAATATTCCATAGCCACAGAATCTGGATACTGCTTCTTGGGGAACAAATAAAACATTATCATCATTCCCAATTTTAAACCAAGAAAAAAGTAAAAAGTAAAAAAAAAAAAAAAAGTTTTTTATTAAAGTAAAAAAACTAATGTATCTATTAATTGATGCCTTTCAGGACTCTAAGAAGTAGAAAAAACTATTGCTTCTTCAAAATTGTTTTCCTTCTGCAATGCAATACTCCATGACATTTCATACAACAGTGATGCTCATCTATGGCAAACACATGTCCATTCTGAAGGAAGTTGGCAGGCTTTGTTTACTGCACATCTGAACAAACACCACAGTCAATCCCAAACATGATCAAAATTTTATTAGAACAAAGTCAATTGCTTTGGTTACATCACTTACGTTTTAGATCCTCGATTCCTGAATGTTGGTATCCAGAAAAAGCACACAGATCATTTACATACTCTACCACATCCAGTATTTTTAATTCTCATAAAGCACACAGTTCTTACTCTGACAGCCTTGCAGAGTAGCATCAAAAGCATTGGGATTTGGATCCCATACAATGACTTTAAGAAATTCTGTGCATTAGCTACATACTGTTTCAGCAAACATGTATTTGATCAATGAATTCCTAGTAACGTGCTATTTCATACTTGCAATATACCAACAGCTTTCTCCTCTAATTCAAACAGGGGATGAACCAGATAACATCCAGGTCCTTCTGAAACCTAAATTACTTCACAAATTAAAAAAAAATAATAATAAATTCTGATCCAGTCGAATATACTCATTGTCCCTGGAAGAGAGCAGCCAGCAGGACATACTTAGGGCTGCCAGCTGAAGGTCCAAGAAGGTCCTCCACAAAATTTCAGACTAGAACTCAAAGCCTACCAGGCTGTATGTAGGCCAAAGAAAATACATTTAAAATACAGACACACTCAAGAGAACTGAAACGTGGTGAATAACCTAAGAAAAAGTTACAAGAGAAATAAAAGTACAAGAACAAAGGACAAATATGTTGCCAACAAGAACTTTATCCACACTGCTACAAATGCCACAACACGGGGTATTTCTGGCTAAGGACCTGATAAAGTATCTGAATAGAAATTGCTCTCACATAACTTTTTCAATCCAGCACTAGGTTCTACTACAGATCAGGCAACTTTTTCCATTCAGCAGAGACCTCCTGGTCTACAAAAGGAGCTCCTGTATTCCTACAGATAACAGGCCTGAACAATTCCTAGGACACTAACTTGATAAAAGAACTAAAAAATAATTACCTGTCCACAGAGAACAAAAAAATGTAAATTAGAACCGCAATCAATTTACACTGGGAAGAATCATCATCCAGCCTTCGACACAAAGTGACAGGCGACTGCTGAATGGAAATACCACTGCATAGTACCATTCCCTGCTGCTGAATTCACTCTTACCTTTATCAAAATAAAAAATAAAAATCAGAGGGTGGTTGACCGAAGGGTAGTAAAGAGCCATTCAGGTTTTTAAACACTCTTCAGTAGGTTTTGTAATCAGTTATGAAAACACCGTACTTAATCGGTACTCAACAGTACAATCTTCTACTGCTAAGGTACGAGAGACGATTTGAGTTTATTGTTCCTTCAGAGAGAGTTTTTCTTCCACGGCAAGAGGCCGGGAAAGTCGACGCACAGAGAGCTTTGTTTCAGCTCGCACAAAAGGAAGGCGAAGCACCTTATCCCTCGCACCCTTCCCACGACAGGCGCTGCCGCTCGCTCCGGCTGGGGCTGCTCGGCACCGAGCCCGGCATTACAACACCAGGGGCGCAGACGCGGGGGGAGGAAGGCAGGCAGGGAGGGAACGCACAGCGAGAGAAGGCGACGCGGGTTACCAGGCGGCTTGGCCCCGCCAGCGCCGTGCCGGCGGCCCCCCTGCCCACGCAGGAAACCGCCGGCCCCGCGGNACCCCCGCCGGCGGCCCCCAGCCGGGCCGGGGAGCGGCGAGGCAGCGCCCCCAGTGCCGCGGAGGCCGGGCGGTGGGCGCTCCCCAGCCGAAGGAGAAAGGCTGGGGCGGGAGAACCGCCGTCAGACGGGGAAGCCGCAGCGGGTGTCCGCCTCCGACGGCGCTGCCGTGGGGACGAGTGGCGGAGACCGAACGCGGGTGGGGTGGCAGACCCCGCCGTGGGAGGGACGCCCGACAGCGGGGAGCGACAGGGCCGAAGAGCACCCCGCATGCCCCGGCCGGGTGAGGGAGGGGTGCGGCGGCACTGCCCCGGGCGCCCCGACGCTCCTCAGCCGCACGCACGCAGACACGGCCGGGGCCTCCGCGGCGACGCCAGGCCCGGCCCGGCCCGTCCCAGTCCCGCACTCACCGCTGGTAGGAGCTCCTCATCCTCTGCGGCGAGAGGGAAAGCGAAGGGGGCCCGCTCCCCGCCGCGCTCCACAGGCCGTTCTCGGGGCCCCCGACGGCTCCGGTGAGACGGGGGCGAAGGCGGGTGCGTGTCGGGGAGGGAGAGGGTGAGGGCGGGACGGTGCAGCCCGGCCTCGGCGCAGGCTCCGTCCCGGCAGGCGCTCCCGGCGCGGCTCGGCTCGGCCCGTCCCTGCGGCGCGCGGGCGGGGCGGGGCGGGAACGGAGCCGGATTCCAATCACTGCAGCCGGAGGCTGCGGGGGCGCGCGCGCGCACGGCAGCTGAGGGGGCGCGCGGCTGGCCGTTGGCTCAAGAGGGGGCGATCTTTGGGGCAGGACTGGGAGCCCCTCAGAACGGTCGGGTGGGGGCCGCGGTTCGGTCTCCCCACTGTCCCCCGGCGGCGCCCGCCTGCCCGCCCGCCTCCTCCGCCTTTCCATCAACACGTGCCGTGGGCGGGAGGGCTGGCGGGGCACCCCGGGAAAAAAAAAAAGTTGGCCGGGAGGAACTAGCTGGGCCTGCTTTTCCTCCCCCGTAGTCCCTCCTCGGGCGGGAG
>VXBJ01001722.1:296124-427029 GCA_013400055.1 Nycticryphes semicollaris
CGTAGTCCCTCCTCGGGCGGGAGCGCAGGCCGCAGCCAGCCGCCGCCTGAGCGAGCTTGTCGCTAGGCTCTTTGACCCGCTTGGGCACTCACCCCCAGCCCCGGGACCGAGACGTTATGTTATCCTGCCGCCGAGAAGGTCTTTCCCAGTGAAGAGGGTGCAGGAGCTCCTCTAGGAAAGGCCAGAAAGGCATGAGCGCAAAAAATGGCCAAGTAGGTGTCATGGGGGCACTGCTGGCCGAGAAGAGGGAGTGAGACATGAGAAGCAGCTAAGGCTAAATATGGCTGCCGTGCGGGAGGCTCCATCCAGATGCTGGTGGAGTTGGCGCCATGGAAAATGGACACGCTGCCAGGATTCACAGAGTAGTAGGTGGGGTGGAGGATTACCGTTGCAGCTTTGATGTGAATTGAAATGGGGCCTGTGCGTGAGCTGGGGTGGGCAATGAGCAGGCAAAGTGGAGCAGCACAGGGAAAAATGAGGGCCTCAAATGAGCCTTTTAGCTTTGGGAAAAATAGTTCCGAAAAGATTGACATGGCAGTGCTGCACGAGGAATAGAATTCTGTTGCAAAGGACAGAATTGTTTGTTTGCTTTTTTCCATTTCCTGTGTCTCTAAATAAATAAGCTCAGTTAGTTAGATTGGAATACATTTTAACTTCTGCAGTGAGCTGCTTTGCACACTGATAAGGTTGCTGAAGGCCATGATTTGCATTGCATTTCCAAGCTCCTCATCATTAGGACAAATTAGCAAAGTAATAATTTGTCTGTCTGTCTTCAAGTGAGGTCTCCCAGGAGTAGTGCAGAAGGAGCTTTAATGACAGTATCTCATATGATGAGGAGGAGACTGCACAGTTCCCACCTGGGTGGCTGCTTTTAGTCCTTCACTCAACAAAGTAGCAGCAGTTGTGCTGTTGACATGGTCTTGCCTTTCACTTATCCTGTCACTTGGTTATTCTGAGTCAATAACTTCCTATGGAAAGCCAACTATAGGGGGAAATGAAGATAATATGTATCATACAAGTCTACTCGATTTCCCATTGCTGCAGATGAAAACACCCTTTAGGCCTCCAGGACACACCAGCAATTGCTCGTGTCAAGATGTCTGCCCAGATAAACTGTTTCTAGGGAATAACCAATTGGGAAGCAATCTCCCTTATCAGTGCCAAATAGCCACATGTGCATATACTGTGGGAAACTTGGGCTTGCTTATTTTGTTGATGTCTCCGCAATCTAGCTCCGTTTCTGTGTGCTAGTATCAGATAGGACTTGTAAATGTTGTGTACTCCAGAGTGGTCACCTCTGAAGGTAGGATGAGAGTGCTGGCTCTGCAATATCGTTCACGTGTGTGATACCCACAGATATTTAGGGAAGTGCTTAGCCTGTGTGCTATCCTATACAGCAAAACAAAAGAGCAAGTATAATTTCAAACCTATCAATTTCACAGACTCCTTTAAAATGTAAGCAGTTAATGGCACACCTAGTAAGTGTAGGTGGCCAGATACTATAGTGATAGGCATTTGAAAATTCAGGTCTTGTCTTACTAGACTTTTAGAAAATTTTTTCCGATGACCATCATCCAGAAAAATCTGTCAGTGTCCAAAACAAAGACAGCCTGCAAGAAAGACAAAATCACAGCTTTCATGCCAAGCAATACAGAACTTGTATGCTTATGTTTATAATTTCAAAGGAAAATATGAGTCTGCTGTTCTTCCACTCTGTCTACTATCAGATTATAGCAACAGAATAGATACTCAATATGGAAGAAGAATGCAACATGCGTTTGTGTGCTCCCAACCAGAACGAAAGCTGTTAGAGCTAGCATCTCTTTAAGTAATAATCTGTGTGGTAATACAGTCCTGTGCTTTTTCACATGTTGGGTATTGATTTAAATCCAGTAGGCATGAATTTAACAAAAGCCACTAGCCTTGAAATTTATTTGATCCCTTGTGTGAAATAGATCAACTACTTTCATCCAATTGCTGGTGTGTAAATTTGCACATAGCAGAAATTGCCATCTCGGCTAGTACTTCTCAAAGCACTCAGGCACTGAAGATACCACAAGTGATAGTCCCTGTCAGATCAGAAGTAGTGTTGCTGAGGATGAGATTTGCATTGCCAGGGCAACTATGCCTATTCTCTGAATAAACGAGCACTGTGTAAATACTCATCTTAATCACAGAATAAAGTCAGTAAAAGTAAACTACATTATAATGATATTAGGGCTGCAGGAGACAGAATTGAATCTTGTTTGAAAATGATGAATCTTAACAACCTTAAAAAGTATTTAGATTGTGATGAATATCTGATGAAACATCACAATGGAAAGTACTGGTGTGTTTCAAAACAGTGCAGTACTGACGATATGTTTCTAATTTCATACAGGTATAAACAGTCATTTTTGAACCGTACAGATTTACAACAGAAGTATGAAAACAGTGTGAGTAGACTAAAATTCCTTATTTACAATCATACAGCGGCCTGCATGGGAGAAGGGAATTGTTGACCGTTCCTGACGTGTGAGATGTTCGACCCGGTGTTGGAAGAGTTTTCTTTACACACCACCTGGAGAAACAAATTGTGTTTCCCCAATTGAAAGTATCTGTGGAAATTTAACCTAAGAGTTTTGCCAAGTAGACCACAAAGAATCAAACCTGATTTGTTTTGCTTTGTTTACCTTGCAGGATAGGTAGAGATAGATAACTATTTAAACCAGAAGATGAACACTTTAGGTGATAGGCATTCAGAAAGATAGAGGGTTACAGCGAGCTATCAGTAACAGACATCTCACCTGGTGAACATTGTAGCAATCTGCATAAACTCAGACACATCAGGTTTTAGCAACCTGAAGTATTTATTTTTTTATTAATTGAGCAACACTCAAAGCACCATAGTCTGAAAATCTGAAAATAAACATATGTTCGTTGGACATTTGGCTAAGATGGGATGTAGAAGTCCAATGTGAAATATGGAAGAAGCAGTTCAAGTCTGACTGTCATGATGAAGAGAGCTGTATTTAAAAAAAAATTAAATCATGAATTGGATAGTCTTCCAGCTGCTTTCTTTGTCATTTCCTCTCCAGAAATTTCTTATTAGTTCTTGGAATCGCTTGGGAACTGCAAATCTTAAATATCAAAAGATCTTTAAGAACAAAGAGGTATATATAGGGAGAAGGTCATACACGTAATAGGACTTTTATCTTTGTAGATCCTTCTTCCCTTCAGTCTCTGGAATTCATATGTCTTAAATCTGTGGTACAAATATATTTTTGAAAACTGTTTGCAATTAGATGAGTATTTCTCTGTTACTGTTACCAAAATAAATATCGCACGTTACATATTAAAAGAATATTGCCCTTCAGCCAGGGACACAATTTTTTTTACGTAAAATGACATGAATTTGGCTATGGGTTTTTTTTTCAGAATTATTATATTACTTCAAATCACATTCTTTTGATTATAAATTTATTGAGTTCTCTGTTACTTAGGAAAGTCATGGATTTTATTAAGTGTTTTAAGTGTAAGCATAATTAATTCAACAAGATGGAATCAAATATGTGAAGAAATGTGTTTTTTAAAAGTTTCTGCAGTGAAGCACTGATAGTAAAAAGGCAAAAGTATTCATCAGCACTGCAAGCTCTGGCCAACCTTCGGTGCAACAAGCGTGATGTGGAACTGAGCACAGCACAGCACTGGAGAGCACTGTCGAGACACTCCAAAGAATAACAGCTCAATGTGCTGAGAACAGGCACAAAGAAACTAGAAACTCTTCCCACAGCTTAAGCACTTGGTGTGTTTGGGGGTTGCTTCTGGGTTTCTGCAGACCAGATTCTTCTTTAGCCTTGTGCAGGTGGACAAAGAGGAAGGAGAACATAATGGCTATACCTGTCATATGCCTTAAGCAGCTGCTGCAGGATGCCAACTGATTCCTTAGTGAGCTGTGTAGTAGGGAACTCAATTGCATCTTGCAAAGGGCTGTAGTAAAGAGAGCACTTTGCCTGATAATATAAGTGGTGTAAGACACATTTTGTTGGTCAAGAACCAAACTTTCTGTTGCTTTCCTCTTCTATGCTTAGTTGAGCTGTATGCTTCTGTTTATACAGATTCCCAGGTACAAAAAACCATACTGCAGTCTTTTCACCAGAGTGTAATAAATGTTGAGACAACTCTCCTTATAAATACAAAGAAACATTTCAAATTATTTTGTTTTTCTTAAAGCCAATGTTGTGTAGTCAGAACTTCACAAGTCTTACACAGAAAAAGATAATATTTGGAGGCTCAGCAGAGGCTTTACCTGGGTGCTACACTCACATCAGCTTGTTTGGAGCATCAGTAATATGATTTTCCCTAGGTGCATGCAAATAAAATCTTGAAAGTCTTAATTTCCTCTGAGAAGATTAATTATTTAGATTTAGACTCTAGTGCTGATGTTAAAATTTATATTATGAATTAACTATCCATCTGCAGTGCTAAATGATCTACGAGGAAGTTTTAATTATTAGCTTCTCGCTGAGACCAGTTATATCTAAGATATGTTTGTGATCCTCCACCTTTTATTTTGAAAGGTATTGGTTAGTTTCTGTTACAACTTTGAATATCTTTCGATCCAAACCTACATTACATTAACATTTCTCCTACTGAGGCTTCATCCCCTCAAGCCTTTGTAACAAAAAATTCACTTCTTGGTAATGACCCTTTTCAGCAACAGAAGCTGAATCAATGCTGAAAGAGGAAACGTTTTTTAAATCTGCTGTTCAACAAAGGAGAATTCTTTTCCATGCAGCAAATTTCTGTCTTGGTGTATCTAACAGCTTTGTCCTCAAGAGGTGTAGATTCAAGTGGATGTGTTTCTAGCAGCTGTAGTGGGTAGTGTAGAGATTACAAAGATGGACCTTTATGAGACTGAAAATGCTATATTCTTTCAAGCTTGATAGAATGAGTCAGATCTGAATCCTGTACAAAACAAATTAACTGAATAATTTCAATTAATTAAATCCTTAGATTTTTCTCAGTCTAAATATATCTTTAACCATGAATGCATTGCTGTTAAATAAGAACAAGTGCAGCAAAATACTGTCATTATCTTCTTTTTTTTCATATTCTAGCAAACCCAAAATAATATAGGTCTACTAAAGGAATATTAAAAGGATATGCTTGTATATCAGTGACAACAATCAGCTAATAGGTCTGAAAATGCATAATGAAGTTAAAGGCATAGCAATAAAGCTTTCCCCCTTAGTGTGTGAGATACTTGAATATGTACTAGAACTGAAACTTGAACAAATGAAAGAAACACGTATAACTAAAAGCAAATCCTGACTAATAGTCTATAACTTCCTTTGCTTCCAATGAGAAATTGCCCTGTGTCTGCAAATCTCTGGATTTGGCAGCTATTCCTAATTCAGTTTAAACTCCCACTGGCATCAGCAAAAAATTACCTGATTAAGGATGCAGGATTGGATCTGAGATAATAGCATATTAAAATTCCACTGTGAACTCAAAAGCTACTAGTGGAAATTAAATCCCCAAAATATAAAATGCTCAAAACAGTTGAGCAGTTTTCAGTGTACATACTCAAAATGCTACACAATAGTAGCTATGGCATCTGTGACCATCAGGAAATACAGCTGTGCTTCTTTGTGTTACAATTAATTACTTCCGTTGTATATAAAATTGAAAGTATTGGTACTCTGGGGCGGAAAAAGGATATCCTGATACACTGCTCCTATTTCCTTACCGAGGCCTATTACTGAATGTTTCACCATTAATTCAGTTACAATGAATTATCCTGCGATGAATAAAGGAAGGACAGATTGGGTGGTTAATTGCTACGTTAAAAGCTACTTTTTCTTTGCATGTTTATCTCATTTTCCTCCTTTCACATATGCCCTCTTTTGTAGCAATTGTTCACTTTTAAGCAGTTGCACTTAATCATGAATAAACATTTATTTAATTATCCTTTGATTTAAAGATTTTTGTATTAATTTTTTTGTGTCTTATGAGATTAGAAAAAGCAGAAAAAATTGTCACTGCCCTTTAAAGGAATGAGTAAAATCTTCTCAGCTTAAGTATTTGTGGCCAGGTTCCCGGATGCTGGCATACGGAGATGTAATTTATAGCTTTCCGCGCCAGTGAATTTCCCTAAGCTGTAGAGGGATGAGGCTTCTTACCCAGAGTTAGTGAGGAGGAGTAGTAACAGCCCAGCATTTATGTATACATCCTACGTATTCTTCAGTTTTTTTGGTGAGAATTGCATAGGAGCAAAAACTGATTGAGGTTCTACTAAATAGTGCAAATCTAGACCTTAAGGATATACAGTCCCCAGATTTTAATATCTACTTTTTAATAACTCTGACTCTTTCTTTTTAGAGAACTACTGAACAGAGAACATTTTAGGAAATCAAGGAAGCCTCCAACAACCACTAGCCACGTAAGTGTCATTCTGTTGGATAATGTGTTGTGTATTTACTACTAAGAATTTAATCTCTTGGGTTACTCCTCTTAACCTCAAAGTCCATGGTTGTGTGCATAGGTGTAATTAACACCACTAGATTGCTTCCAATCCATTATAAGATGGTGTAACACAAAGCTGAGTAAGGGACATGGGGGAAATGTGGAATACTTAAGTGTGAGCACAGATAAATTCTGCCAAATGATCTTTGCAAGTTTGAATTCAGTCTAGTTGGTGTCACAACAAAGTAACAGAAGAATGGCAACTCAGAAAAGCTGCCATTCCAGAAACTGCTTTACATAATACAGATGGCTGACAATCATCATCTGCATAAAATACAGCCCCATTCTCCATGTGCTGCACCAGCTGGCACTGGGAATACAGTCTCAAAGGCTAAGTATGCTCTGTCATTATTTCATAACAACACAATTTAGATTCAGTTATGCTAAATTTGATGTGATAGCTAGTACCCAAATCTCTCTGGCCAGCTCTATCACATTTCTTGCAAGGATTTTTTGGCCAGAAGTATGTGCAATGTAGCATAGATGTTGTGTAGCATACGTGCAGTAAACCAGAAACTTCCAATTAGTGTCGTATATATTGCGTATCCACAATAAATCTCAGTAAAGCTGGTATTTCCAGGATGCAGTAATCACGCTAGCAGCACAGCACATTATATTATTTTCTACCTCACAGTGTTACACAGCTTACAAGCATGTGTAACAGTAACTTTGGTGAGGCTTCCACATGTGCAGAAATCATAGGAAATTTATGATGTCCTCAGAATCAGTACAGGGAAAAGCTTCCAGGAAGAAAAAGAAAATGGCTCAGGGAACATGCAGGCCTAGCAGTGACATTGGGTACCGCAGAAGAACATTTGGTTGAGAACGATTATACACTGTCTTTCTTTACAATACATAAATTAAATTTTTATTCCTGAATTCTTATTTTTTTTAATATGAAGCCAGATTTTGGCAAGTGTGCCCTTCCCCTTCCTTCTGCTCCCACATCTCCTATGCTATGAGAATTCTAGAGATGTTACCTCATAAAGCACAGATACCAAACTGATAACAATAACTTGGTCTCTACATGCAGTTTAATGCATTATTATTATGCTATATATAATAAAGGGACTATATTACAACAATTTAGGCTCAAATACTGCAGGTATGAAACTCATCTACTGAAAGGAAGTCAGAGCCTCAGTACTGAGTGTAATTTTAATCTACATACATGTTCCATACATGCATAAGGAATGCCTGCATTCGTCAACATTAAAATTTCTTTAAATCAAACTAGACTTTGATCCCAACATTATTTTTCACTCTAAATATGATAGATTTTAAAATCCTGTAAATTATTCTTTTGTTCTGGAATGATCCTTAATTGTGGTTATAGATACTTATTAATGTTCCCAAAAATCTAAAACATCCTCTTTAATGCAACAGAAGAATAAAACATCCTAGAAGAACAGCAAGTTTCCTAGGTTGCTTGTAGCGAGCAGTATTCATTCCACAAGCACTGGAAGGATTATGACATTTATTCAATTCAAAGTTGTACTTTTATCTAGAACTTCTAATTAAAAGAAAAATAAATAATTTCAGAAAGGCCTCAACTTTTTCTCTGTAACACTACACATAGTAAAAGTAAGTGGAAGCAGAAATATTTCCGTAACATCTTTGTCATTAATGAAAATAATCGGAATTCTTAAGTAGTAAGATTGGAAAATACTCTTGCAGCGGGTGCAGATTTATTAATGATACGTTATGCATACTAATTTATTATTCTCTAACAGTTAATATCTGGCAACTTTTAAAGAAAAAAACATGTTTTGTTCAAAAGTTTAGCTTTGTTAAAAAAAATCATTCTGCTTCTTGTCTTTATTACACAGAAAAGTCTTGTGACTCAGCCTGACAGTCCTTATTAGTACAAGACACATTTGTTACTGTTTTCTTTTGATGCAATCTTGCTAAGAGGAGGAGTAGCTGTATTTTTAACAGCTATCTAAGGGCATGTTTTATAGGCATACAGCACAGAATTTGTGCCTGAATATAATCTGAGTCTCATCCTTAACTCTCTGATTTGGCTGGGAGAACAAAGCAATTCATTGTGTATTCAATAATGGTTTCAGCAATCTTATTCGCACATTCCTTCCTTTCTTAATCAACAGAAACTGGCTGAATATAAGATTCAGGATTGGGGAGGGGTGAGGGTGGGGGAACAACGCCAAAGCCTATAGTTTTGAAATCACCATTTTCTTCAGAGCAAATCACAGTCTCTTTTCTAAGAAGAATCTCTTAACGCAACACTTGTCAAGCTATTTTGCACCATGTCCTTTTCTACTGAACTTTGCTCTGCTCGTTTTTTGCACCCAATTAGCTGGCACAGTGCTATGCTTGTGCCTCTCTTGCTTCTACTTCCAACAGCTGAACTCTTCAGGGATCACAGTGCACAGTTTAGGAACCACTGTCTTGTGCAAAGGTTAAAGGACAGAACAGAGAGTCTGAAAACCAGCAATTTTGAACTGACAAAATTTCCTATGATCTGTTCCTTCTTTTGAATTTTCCCTTATTGCACGTTGTAAACAGAAACTAGGGCTGTAAAACGAAATCAAAGTGCACAAAGTTGTGATTCCTGATGCTGTACTTTGTAATGCCATCTAAAGCCAAGCCTGTCAATTTATCTCAACTTCTTAATTAGCTTTAATATAATTAGTCGTATCTTTAAAAATCCTGCATTCCTGAGGGGTGTGGATTAGGAATGTACAAAATGGCTGTTATATGAAGATATCCTTTCATTTGGAAGTATTTCTTGGCACTAGAGCTCTATGAGGACATTTAAAACATTTTGAGTATTATTTGAAGTCACTTCTACTAAGAAATGGAAGAACACCCACCTGAACTTAAGCAATCAAGCTTTGTTCTCAGCTGCATTGCCGTAACCAAAGACAGAATTTACCCATTCCTTATAAAGTTACTATAAACAGTATTTGTTGACACAATAAGGTCTGTGACTATACAAGTCTTGCTAAGTTGCAACACGTACTGTTAGTATATGTCTTTTTAAGCATAGTAACATTTGTTTGTTTAAAACAGCATTATTTGGTTAATAAAACATTCAAGATTGATATACAATAAAGTTGAAACAAATGCTTTTCATTTTTATTTTCAGGTCTGAAGTAGAGAGTACAAGCTTGTGTATGCTTTCTCATCAGTATTGCATGGCTGAAAGCTGTCAGCTGTTCACATGCCATATTAATAAATATGCCCAAACCATAAAGCATTAACTGTATTTGCACATTGCTTTTATTACTAGACTGTTTAACTCATGTTGGCACAGATAATCCATGCAAGGTAGTTACTCACACCTCATAAACCACACTACTTTCTGCTTCTGAAATAACTAGGACTTAGGAAAAAATACGTATCTAAAAGCAATAGCACTTGTGGCATCAAGTCAACATGTCAATATGTTATAAAACCTAGACTTCTAATATGATCACTGCAGGCAAGAAATCACTCAGTTTCAAATTCTGATATTTATAAATACTAAACAAATTAATATTTGCTACCAGGAGACAAATATTGCAAACAAACACTACCGTGCCCAGCATTAGACACTAATGAGCATGTTCAGTTCTGTGGACATTCACATTATTAAACATAAATAAAAATAATCCTTAACAAAACATTTCACCCAAAATACTGACCACTGAAGGACCAAAGTAAAATATTTTTCCTTGTTTTGAATTGATTTTAGAAATGTGGAAATCCAATATAGAAAAAACTGACTTCTAAAAAAAGAACTCGTATGAGTAGGTTTTTTCCAGATAATAAAAGCAGTCTTCTTTGGAAACATTTTGTTTACTCTGTTCTACAAAAAGAACAGAAAAAAAGAAAAAGAACCAAGATCATTTTTGACGCCTTTGAAAAATTATTGAATAATTAGATACTGAGTTATTAATTAGATTAAGGACTAGTCTTTTTATTTGATCATTCAGAGGTACAGTATCTTTGATTTATTATGTAAAACCCCACTTTAATTAGAATGAAAAGAACTATTTAGAGGAACTTAGGACTTATCCCAGGCCTCTATTACAAGACATAAAACATAAGTACACATCATTCTTCTTGCTTATTTTTGTACAGTGTTTATGTTCAGTGATAGTTGAAAGGCCCTATTCTGAATTACACATACACGTCTATGTATCCTTCCCCTTCTGTATCACAAAGGGGACATGTGGCAGTTATGTGGTATTCTACCCCTGTGAAAGTTAAAATACTACATTATTATTATTCACAAATTTCTTGCTCAGATATGTGCAAAAAATATAGATACCAAGGGCGGGTAAGTGGATTCCCTATTTTTGGACCACATTATGAAGCAGCACAAGTCAAAACAGGAAATTTATTACATGATAATCCTGAGGGTATCTCTGTTCTTCATTCAGAGATATCACTGTACCTCATATAGCAATATGTAAACTAGCTTTAATCTCACTTGCTTAGACACCAGCTGGAGTCAGGGCATGTGTTACAGTGCAGGTTATCTGTCCAAGGAAAAATTCAAGACTCTCTCAGGTTAGTATGGCTCCCTCTGAAGTCTGTGCTGCTGCATGTTCACTGTTGCTGCTCTACAAGCCAGCTCAGCTGTGCTCACCTGCGTTCCATTCACCTTTCTGCAGTACTGACTTCAAATTTACTAGATTGGATCCTATATACCCCTTGTTCACCCCTTCTATTCATATTCATATTATCTCTCTGACTATCGCGAGCTACTTGTACCCTAATTTCTTGCTTGAAGCCCTTTCCCTGACTGTAGTGAGTCATCCTGGCTATTTCCCCCTTCCTCCCTCTGCCCCACCCCAACTATCTAACATATCAACTCAAGGAAACTGGCCTTACCTAGCTATTACCCCTTCTCCAACACCAGCTTCAGACCACCTCCTCAATGCCTCATCTTTTCACACTCAACCAGAGGCTCCCAGAACCCCTACATTTGGCTGCCGCAGGTGCTTTCCCTTCTCCGATCCAGGCCTCCCTCTCCTTGCCCATCCCAGCAACTCCCAGGCTGACCTGGACCACTTCAGCTGGTAATCTGGGTTCCCTTGTGATCATGAAGAAGAGACAGCCCCAGCCACGCTGCCTACCACCATCTCCTCACAGCCTGTACCCCTGCCTTCCATCTCTGGCCATCTGAAATGCTTTATCCTTCATGCTGCCAGTGAACAGGGAACTTTTAGGGACATTGAGGGGAAGGTGAAGAGCGAGACACACAGATATGTACGGATGCAGAGTAGAGGTGAAAGACCTCATGACATTCTCCTGAGGCATCACAAGCCCTAGCATTTTGTGTCCTCCCAAGGAGTCTGACTCCCTGATTTGATGTTGACAGTAAGAGACCAGTCCCAGTCAGTGGGTAGCACAGAAATCTGCCTAAAGAATATCTTCAATGCAGTCTTAGTATATATAATACATTGATATGAATTCTCTTAAATAACAGAAAATTATAAACACCATTTTGTTGAATGACATTCAAAAATTACAAGGAAATCTAGAATTGTCTCACTGTTATGAAAAGGTATTTAATGAAGTCAAATATGAGTGAAAAAATATTTAACTTCCATGACTACAATTTTTTCCTCTAGAGAATATTATAAGCCAGATCTTTGGATCTTGTAATCAATGGAACCATATTCACACCAGCCCAGCACTGACTGAAAACAGAAAATTTGTTTGCTCTAGAAAAAAAAGGCTTTGCATATAATGTACTAGTGTTTTAGAATAATTCACACATAGAGAAGTCTGACCCTGTAGAACTCAGATTAGATCACTGCTAAGATCTGCAAGAACTAAGGTACCTACTGAATAAATACAGGTCATACAAGTCAAAACTGCCACAGGCAGTTCAGGTTGTTATTTTTGTCCAAGATGCAGACTGCCTGCAGCTCACTTAACTCTCATATTAGAACTCCAAATTACTTTTATTCCTCCCCCAAGATTTGGGTAATTTTTAGTCCCTGAAAAGACACACCAATTTTCTACCCATAGGAGGAAAAAGGCAGACAATGCTACGTAATATCTTGTTACCTAAAACACAAGGTAAAATAGGGTGCAGATGGCACCAGAATGTGGCCCACAGAATGCATCCTCAGCCTCAGAAATACTAATTCAAAACTGTCTGTACTGCAAACTGTCAACACACAGATCATATTTCTCACTTAAACAATTTCATAAAACTTGGATAGTGATCAGACTTCCCATTTTAACTCTATTTTCTATCAGACAGAACTGCTGTCACCAATAAAAAAGTCATTGATACGTAAAAATTCAAAAGCATCATCAGTACTACAAGTATTGCTGTTTTGAAAAAAAAACAAACAAAAAACCAACAAACCCAATATTTTACAAAAACTGTTTGAACAACTTGAAAGTTATTCTTAAAATTTTAAAAAAGATGACTGTAGGGCTACCCTAATTGTCAGAGCCTATCAACTGTTTTATAATGGCAAATACTACTACAATTCAAGATGCGTTGCATTTAAACTGACAAAAGTAATAACAAATGTGTGCCTGTGCTGTTATGCTGCCTTACGAATTTTTGAATTGATGTTAACTTCCTATAGATTAAAAAAAAAATGCTCTTCTCCTAACTATCTGGGATAAAGTAGGGAACTTTTGCAAGCTATCTCCCACTTCTTAGCTGTGCTAGATGATATGTGTGTCTTCTGTGTTCATTGATGTGAAGATCCAGATGTAGATTCCTACCTCCCACAGATATCAATGGGAATTAGAAAACAAAGCGCTTTGAATATTTTTTTTCCCACATGAGGAAAGGAAAATCAGTTTCAAATTAAAAGCTGGCCTTTCCAGCCAGCTCCGTTCCATCCAATGTAAGAGCAATTTGAAGAAAGCCAGTTGCCCTTTTCCATTATGATTTGAAAGTGAACTAATCTACTGTGCACACCTAAACCAAGTGCACTGGCAAGGTTGACCCAATGTGCTTTTCTCAGTCTTACTGGGCTACGGAAAGCATTGTCATTTCCACTTTATTTTCAAACTAAGGTACAGATTGTCTCCTAGGATTCCCAGCTACATATGGATTCAAGGCAGACTTCTTATTTGGAAAGAATCTGAAATAATTGATGCTATGAGGTAGCACCACAACATAATGGAATAGCACTCACTTTCCATAGAGAAAATCCTAATCTATTTATTTCCCTTAGGAAACCCTAATCTATTTATTTCCCTTTGAAAGCTACGGCCTTTGGTTCTACAGATTATTGTATGTGGCACTTACTCATTCACGTTACGAAAGAAAATGACTTACTACAAAAGGACTTTTCCAGTTGTTCTTAAAGACTAGTGTGTGGTCTAAGAAGTAAAATTGCTGAGGGTAGTTCATTTTTAATTGTATTTGTACATTGCTTTTTATATTACGGTTTTTGCTTAATTTCAATATTTCCCCCAACTGTTGCTCTAAAAAGGGACTAGTTAGTTTGGTAGGTTTTTGTATGAACTTTGCAAAAGCACATTCTGCATTTATGAAAGAGGTTAAACTTAAACTTCAGAAGTATCAACTTTCTAGCTTTTACCAAGAGAAATGCTATCCATGTTTATCAACTTTATAATTGCCCAGTTTTTCATCTGCTTTTCCCCAGCATTACTATCAACTCTTCTTTTAAATATTGATGGCATGGGCATGCTTCTTGCACAGTGGCTTATCCTTCTTGGAGTAGAATGGCTGACCTTCCAAATTCACATGGCATACCTAGAATTAATAATAAGAACAATCAGGAATCATTAAAAAAAAATAAAAGAGAAAGACATGATTATCAATTGCAACTGTATTTGTCTTCTGCTCACACATTTCTTTGATCCAGAAAATCAGATGCACTTCTGCCAAAGTGCATTTCCTACTCCCTGTTGAGGTTTGGCTCTGGTTTGCATTAGGTCTCCTCTAGTTCACTAGTTTCTATTAAAATGAAGTCTGGGTACATGATCCCCTAAGCTTTGGCACGTTCCAGCAGTGCTTGTGGAGACCATCAAAGGACAGTTGTACACTCAAGCACATGCAGCTCGCTCAGACTAAAGTCTGAGAAGTAGCTTCTGATCCTGTCACATATGATTTTATAAAAGTTCTGGTTTAGGTGCTGTGGCCCCAGGACACTTCTAGATACTCATTCCTGTTATTACTTTGTCTTGGTAGAAGTGCTCAAAGAGTGATCAAAGAGTGAGTCATTCAGACAGCTGATATCATTGATAACTAACTACTTATTCTTACCAGGTTATTCTTCAACCTTTAGAGTTCTCTGTCCGGCTGCTTAAGTGTTGGTGTTGACATAACAAAACATGTGTGAGTGTGTGGCCCATGAAGGGCAGCCCAAGTTTAGATCAGCTTAAACTGCCCTGGAATTGTACAGTTACCTACACAGGGTAGTGCAACACCACTACCAAGGACACAGTTGACTAGAACCACCTAAGGAAGTCAAGATGTCAGAGTTGTCCCTAATGCTATGGCAGGCTTAAGACCAGTGAGTGATACAATGTTAGTGATGTGCCACTGCAAGTAGAAGGAAAATCAGGTGAAGGGATATTCAGATAGCATATTAGACACCGAGTCATAGGTTTACTTGCATTTGACTTAACCCACTGAAAGAAAGTTAGCTCCTAACAAAAAAAGCTGTGAGAACTGCATTAACAAAACTACAACCTCCACAGAAAATTGGGTTGCTAATTTAAATAAATACCTAAGAATACAGTTAAATGAACAAACAAAAAAGAACATGAAATATTCCGAGAAAGTATCTTTTATAAGTGACTAGTAGCTATTAGTTTCTGAAGGAAACTCGCTGTCTTAGTATTCCTTTCTTTTAGAATTTCAAAAAGACTTCAAATTTCATGGGATGCTTATGCGCAACTTACTTCTGTGTACCCTCGAATGACCAGTAGCTAGTTTATCTTTAGATACTTATAAACATTTCTATACTTTCTACTCTTCAACCTTAATTTTAGAGTTAACAAACATTAGAAATTGTCACTGTCATTTTTGATGTGGCCAACATACTATTTTTAGCTAATTAGAGGTTCTAGATATTACTGCCTTAGGAATAATATGTTGTAGAGCAGCACAGCTGTATTAGAACCATATGAAAAGTACTGTTTGTCATATGGATTTTACTACTTTGTGTGCAGAGTGTGGGAATATGGCCACACTATATGGCTGTACACACACCACAGATTGATGAGTTTGACCAATTTCTATGCTAATTACTATTCATTCTCTCTAAACAGACTCCTTTTTGCAAGTTTCAACAAGCATTCTGCATGGAAATATAAACTGCACTGCTGTGTAAGTAAGATTACGGCTATACTGTTCAGTATGGTGTTAATTTATTTTAAATTCTGATTTATTTGGTAAACATTGGAAAGAGTAACAGCAATAGTGGTATGTATTACTGTATGTACTCTCTAAACCCAAATGCTTTATTAGAAAGCACTCACGTGTGATGGTTTAAATTTAATAATTGTAGTAAGAGTTCTCCATCTACAAGTAAAAAATGAAATTCAATCCCTCTGCATCCGTAGGCGTGTGTTAGTCATTGCTGCTTTCAGGTTTTCTGATGCTACTTCACAATTTATGGGTATAAAGAAAGGAGATGATATTTGGTATAGAACCTACAGCACAAATGAAGCAGGTATCATGCCAAGTGTGTCCAAGAGCTTCAATGAATTTATCTCCAGCTTCAACAGGATAATCACACCCATGGCATTTTGTGCTGAACAAAGCAATATAATCTAGAATAAAACAAAAAGCAAAGTTAGAACAAACTCTTAACGTAATTGTCTTAAAAGCAAGAGAAACAGCAAGTTTCCAGAGGATGAGTTTTTGGGTGAAACTCCATACTGGCAGGTTAATACATCTTTATTTTGATTAACAAATGCAGTTTGGAAAGACTTAACATTGAAAAAATCAGCAGAAATTCTAGAGTTTTATGGAATTTGTAGGGTCTTTAGAGGTTAGTTGTTCTTTACGGTTTTCATTCTTCACTGAGGAGATTCTTAGTGATTTTTACTCTGATTTTTAAAATTTGATTTGTGGAACCATATGGAAAGAATCTCCAGAGAGAAGTAGACCAGAGCTCATTAAATGGACAAGGCAAGGCTTACAGAGGGAATACCACTTCCCCTGCTTTCTGACCATGTCAGGCAACACACTTGCTGGCCTTTTCCTTTCTTAGTTGGCAAGAAGCAGTTCATTCATTGCAGCACTCAGAAAACAAAATCTGCACTACCATGTGTTGCACATCTGAGCTGAGCTAACTTTTCGTATATTTTTGTTGATCAGTTTTAGGGTGAGGTAGCAGTATCAGAGGTTGTAATTCAAGCAATTCAGTAGAGAGAATGTGGGCAGCCACTCACACATACTGTATAAATGCCCCACCAGAACCCTAGAAGAGGAATTTTTCACTCCATAATATGTAGATTTCTAGTGAGCAGAATCTAGTACCAGGGAAGGGAAGGAGACAGGCAAAAAAAGTGTAGGGAGAGAAATATAAGTATCATCATACATAAGGGAGAGAAAGCATTCTGGGACATAAAGGCATGAGACCAGTGCTCTACCAGTCAATCATATAAAGTGGAGAAAAATACAAAGAGGGAAACTCTTGTATATGAGTGGAAACAAAATCCATGCTGGATGAGTAACTGATTTAATTTTGTTCACCAGCTGATTTATTCTTAGTTTGCTTCCATACAACGTGAAGCAAGTGATTACTGAGCAGAACTGTGTGGTTTGCCATACCTTTCTCACAGTAAGGTTCCCCATCCTCCATGTGAAACAGGCTATTCCCAAATGGCATCTTACAAGCAGCACAGACAAAGCAACTTGTGTGCCAAGTCTGTCTTAGGGCATGCATCACTTCCTGTAAAACAAGCAAACAAACAAAAATCTCCAGCAGAACAGCATGCCCTGCAACTACCTACGGGGAAAAAAATACAAGGCAGAGATGCTCTATATTTTTCCCTTTTGTATCAGCTAATTTCCCTCAAAAGAAAGAAACGTGGCTGCAGCTGGGGACCTTTGGAAAGAAAGAGGAAACAGGACTGCAAACTTTGTAGAACAATGCACTTGCCAAAATGAAACAGCAAAGTTCAGCCAGCTGTTTGCATCAACATGCCCAGTCGCTGTTGCAGGAGAGATTCTGCACAAAGATTCTGATTGTTCTCTGTTTTGTTTTCACATGACTAATATGAACTCTTCAGTGCAAGAGTATGATTTGTTAAATCAATTGTTAAATAAAAATGTTAAATAATTTTGTGCAACCGATGTTCTCTTGAACTGAGTACCCAGATGTTATCAGCTTTTTTCCTTCTGTTCAGTATGGAGCAATCTCTATTACTGCTTCGTTCTTATGTTGTCATACAGAAGTCCTCCAAGTTCAAAAGCTGCTGTACTGAGCTCTGATGCATGGTTACCTGCTAATTTGCCAATCTTACTTGTGCTCAAATCAATATTTGACAGTGTATCTCTGTCAAATAGTCCAGATTTCAAAGAGCCAGCTGCATAACTGGTGTAAATTAATTTAACTTTGTTAGCTTCAGTGAAACAGCAGTGATCTATACCAGCTGACAATCTACATCCTATTTTATGTTGCTTCCAATTATATATGTAGCCTCTGATTCTCTTTTAAAGATTATTTTGAATCTCCATTGACTATGACAAAAGGGATTGAAGTCCTTTCATCCTTTCAATCCAGTGAATCGACAAAATAGTCTAATTTATGTTTGCCATATATCTCATTAGAGAATCACCATTTGAGAGTCATTGACTTCTGTTACTGTTTGCAAAACAGCTATCACTGATAAATAGGCTTGGATCCATTTATGAACCTCACTGAGCTAAGAAGCAAAAAACAGATTGAGAAATCTTATTAATATAAATAGAGGCAGCTGGCATCTTTGCTATTTTCCTGATGAAAATCCATAATGGAGAACTGCTATGTGCCAGCATTAATTAGGTAAGTTAAGTCAGTACTCTGCTGTAAAATTACTCCTACTGCTGCAGTAGCAAACAAGACATGGTTGGAGCCAGAGCTTCACCATAGATTTCTGATGCTGTCATTCCTAATTGGCAATTGCAGAGCAAAACATCTACTCTGTCAATGCCATCATTTAGACAGAGGTCTAAAGGTGACAGCTAAGCAGCAAAAAACCAGTGTGGTACTCTCTGCTTCCTCACTGATGAGAATCGTGTCATATATTCACTGTAACTACACTGCTAGAATTATCTTACGGTATTCCAACCTTACCACCATCTAAGGTATATGTAGATCAAATTTACTTGTGTGATTACATAAAGACAAAACTGCCATCTGTTTTTGCCTTTCTGGAATTTATTTGTATTTATTCTGTATTTTCTTAACTATAAGAAGTCAGCAGAGTTCCTCTTGGCAGCTGCGTTGCTAGCTACCAGCGAGATCCACAGCAAGAGCAATGGACCTCTCCCAAGATCAGTGACTGCTCCACTGAAATTTAGACCAAGTCCTGTATGAGAAAAAAAACCAAACCCAGTTCAAGTCTTTTACCATAAATGTAAGGAAAAGATAGATAAAAGTAACATAGCCTATATCAGATAGCCAAGAACTATCCAGGATGCGTTACTTATTTTACACTCAGTGAAACGGTGACTGGATTACATTGTCTGTCTGTGAGCTGACTAAGGTATAGCAATAGCCAAGATTTCAGATAACGTTATTATAAAATAATGTGTTTCTCATTATGAAATAATCATCAGGCTGGGAAACTAGTATTTAAAATGAAGAAATAGTTAAATATTAAGTATTAAATATTGAGTGCACCCTCACTAAGTTTGCAGACAACACCGAACTAGGTGTGAGTGTTGATCTGCTTGAGGGTAGGAGGGCCCCACAGAGGGACCTGAACAGGTTGGATTGATGGGCCAAGGCCAATTGTATGAGGTTCAATAAGGCCAAGTGCTGGGGGGTCCTGCATTTTGGTCACAACAACCCTATGCAGCGCTACAAACTTGGGGAAGAGTGGCTGGAAAGCTGCCCAGTGGAAAAGGTGCTGGTGGACAGCCAGCTTAACATGAGCCAGCAGTGTGCCCAGGTGGCCAAGAAGGCCAACAGCATCCTGGCCTGGATCAGGAATAGCATGGCCAGCAGGAGTAGGGAGGTGATCATGCCTCTGTACTTGGCAATGGTGAGGTCTCACCTCAAGTCCTGTATTCAGTTCTGGGCCTCTCACTACAAGAAGGACATTGAAGTGCTCGAGCATGTCTACAGGAGAACTACCAAGCTGGTGAGGGGTCTAGAGGACAAGTCCTGTGAGGAGAGGCTGAGGGATCTGAGCATGTTTAATTTGAGGAGCCTGAGGGGAGACCTCATTGCCCTCTACAGCTGCCTGGAAAGAGGTTGTAGAGAAGCGTGTGCTGGCCTCTTCTCCCAAGTGAATAATGACAGGACCAGAGGAAATGGTCTGAAGTTGCAGCAGGGAAGGTTTAGACTGGATATTAGGAAGGAAATAAACACTTTACTGAAAGAGTGGTCAGGCACTGGAATGGCCTGCCCAGGGAGGTGGTCGAGTCACCATCCCTGGAGGTATTTAAGAAATGTGTAAATGTGGCACTTCAGGGTGTGCTCTAGTGGCCCAGACTGTAGGGTGTGGGTTGTTTTTGTGTATGGTTGGACCCAATGATCTCAGAGGTCCTTTCCAACTGTGACAATTCTGTGATTCTGTGATCTACATTCATTGCTTCTGGTCTAAACTATTTCAGTGAACCACACAGCTGGAGAAAGGGTTAAGCTTGTTCTCTTACCCCCATGATCTTAGTGTGGCATCTGGCACAGGTTGGTGCAAAGAACTGCTCATAACAGCGCTCACAGTACACACTATTCTGCTCTTCCACAAAGCACATATCAGCCAAGGATGTCTTGCAGTAAGCACAATTGAATTCTTCTGGGTGCCAAGAGCGACCCATGGCTACCAGGAAAGGACCCCTGCAAAGAATCAGAATTATCTTATTTGTATGGCAAAGAGATTGAATGATCCTGATTACAAACCCACTTTGTTAGACACTATACATATGTATAACAAGCATTCTACTTCAGCCATGGAGATGCATATTAAAATAAGATCCAGAAGCCGGAACAGAAATGGTCAAGATTTTTCAAACACTTTGCCAATTGGTTAAAATGTTTCATTATAGTTCAGTCATAGTTGTCTGTAAATCCAATGTATATTTGAAAAATCATCAATTGTTTACATATCTACATAGCTATACCTGGTCTTTGTGAACAGCTGCAAAGACAGCAGGAAAGGGCTAAGGCTTGTAAGACAGAAGATAATGCTACTATTTGAAAGCATGAAAAAGCAGGTAAATTTCCAAATCTGCACACCCACACCTCACAATAGCTCCTAAAGTCTCCTGCCTTCTTTTCATCTGAGAGAGCACCATATGTGGCATGTTCTAGAAATGTCAGACTATCAGATGACAACTTGCTGTTTGATTATATGGAAGACACATTAAATTAGTTTTGGTGATTTACTCTTGATTGTAATTAGATACAGTGATTATTACTGGAATCTTTCCGTTTCAGAATATACAAAGGGCAATAATCTGCAGTTCCACATCACCAAACTAGCTCCTTTTAGTGGAGGAGACTGTCATTAAACATGGATTACTGAAAGTTGGTTAGCAGTCCACAGGGTAACGATGGGCACTGATCCAGCAGAATGGATTGGGAGAGGAGAAGGGAGAGGCATGCTATGAATCACTGGTAATAGAGTGTAGGCATTATCTTTCTCCAGACACAAAAGCTACAATTACATTTGGCTGCTGTTCTAAAATGATGTCTCGTTCCTTTTCTCTCCATGATCCTCTCCTCACCCCCCAAATTCTCCCAATGAAGTTGTACATACGTCCTTCAAGGGGTACCTTAGGACCAGAAACTTGTTTAAAAAACAAACAGTGATTTGCCAAAGCATCCAAGAAACAAACAATTAGCATGTAGAACTTTGCAGTGATAAAAAGTGAACCACGCAATAGCAAAATGGGCTCTGGAAATGTTAAATTAATGAAACAGACAACAGACCTCCCTGCTGGGTAATTTAACTGAGTCCTAGGCTCTGGTACTGTATATTAATGTACAATAACCAGTCTCTCCTCATGACCTTACCGAATTATGCTGTTACAGTGCCCACAGAGAGGAGTTCGGCTGCTGGCTGGAAAACGCTCGGCCCTCTGAACTGTTCCCCTGGCTGTTGCAGGAGCCTGGGAAGAAGTTGAAACTGGAGATGGGTAAGCAGAAGTTGAGGCAGGAGATGGTACTGGAGCACCCCTTGGTAGGATATGCTTTGTGACAGTGGTGGTGGTTTTTCCAGGTGCAAATTTCTGGGAAAAGTTGTCATCCGTTACCCAAGGAGGGCGACTTGCAGGCTCATCGTTGGCAGGGGTGTAGGAATGAACTGGTGCTGGTGCTGTTTTAAGTATCCCAAAAGAAACCAAAGATTATTTTAAAGTCTTTTCTTCTGATGGCAATACAGCAACACTTACCAAACACTACTCACAAAAAAGAAAAAAAAAAGAAAAAGCTTCAGATGACACTTAATTATGGTCTGTCCTATTATTGCTCATTAATTCTGGACTGAAGCCAAGGATATCAGCACAATCACGGACTTTTAATCCACATGCATTACAGAAGTCTTTGCCTACTGGTTTTTACAGATTTTATGGAGACCACTTTCAAGGGCTTCTCTTCTAGTAGGAAGGGATATGACAATTCTGTGATAATTTCAAAGACTGCTACATAATCTATTTAAGGTCAAAAATAGAAAGGCCAGATTCATGTAACACAGCTTTACATGGAATTCCCTATAATTTCAGTAAGAAGTTATGCTTAAATTTTGATCTCATTACATTAATTGAAATACAGCGTTTTTCCACAGATGTCAATTTTATCTATTGTTTGTAGGTTTTACTCCTAGGACAGATGTCAATTTTATCTATTGTTTGTAGGTTTTACTCCTAGGTTTTTGAAGAAAAATGGGCTCACATAGGGAACACAGGGAGCACTGGAAGCAATATTGAGGGAGCCAGTTCAGCTCACATGACCAGCAAGACAAAGCCAACAGCACTTAGAGGAAGGCCAGACTTGCGGTTATGACTGATCTCAGTTCAGTTCTTGGCTCTGCCACAGACTTCCCGTACAACTTCCAGCAAAGCATAGTATCTCTGTGCCTCAGTTCCCATGTATAAAGTAGAAGTATTACAATTCCTTTCTTCCACCTTTTGACTGTCACATAAAATCTTCAGTGCAGACTGCCTCTGTGTTTGTGTGCACCCGGCTCTAATCTTGGGTGGAGCTTTATCGCATAAAAGTAAGCAGAAGCTAGAGCCTGCACACACTGACAAGTTTTCCCATTGCCCTGCTCTTTTCAAAATGTGAGATCTTGCATTGTGTAGGACTGAAGTCACTGCCCAAGAAACTGCCTCACTTTGCCAAGTACAGGAGCACTAAAAGGAGTTTTTCCTTTGCAAGGAAAACATAGTGAATGCCTGTTGGTTTGTGTGAGGAGGAACAGAAACTTGGAAAGTCTTTTGCCCAAATGAGAGAGCACAGATTTGGGAACAGAATTCAGTTCTCCTGCAACCTAGGCAAACACTCTGTATAGTGGATCCCAGTGCCAATAAGATGATGATCAAATAAAACTTCTACAGTTTTAAGGAGCTTGCAGGTAGAAAAGTATTTCAACCCAGAAGAGGGTTCCAAATGTAACATGGATCTTTCTGGATAATTAAGTGGTGAGAAGATTATATTCCACTTAACACTCCTCCCTTAGCCCACACCCTGCCATACAGAATAGCATAGTCTGATTATTGGCAATTGCAGGTGTTTAAATTGCATATATATCAGTTCACTGTGATTACCCTACTGATCTCGGATTTGCTTCTTTTTATTGAGTTCAGAGTTCAATTTAATTCATCTTGATAAAAGTTTCTTATGCTACAGCATCAACAAAGTTTCTGCTTCATAAAACTGTATCCCACCTTAGCTTGAGGCTTCTTTTTTTTTTTTTTNAATGGTAAACAGTGTTTAAAGATTTCAGAACAGAGAACTTATATGCAATCTCTTTAAACCCTGAGGCTGTTGCTATTTATGTATTACGGTATTAAGCAAAATTAGAAGGCAGTATTTCATCTCTAATTGGTGAGTTCAAAAGGCTCTCATCTATGAGGCTCTCTAATTAAATAATGTGACTTCTAGCTCACTCAGTTTTGTGAAAGGATTCTCCCTCCCCCAAGAGCCAATTCCTGTTCATGCAAAGTACGTCAGCGTATCCCACAGAGGGCCTAACACCGTGGCAGGTATTCACACCCAGAGTTCCAGAAGTGAAGAACAAGCACAGTCCAGGTACTATTTTCAGGGTGTCTTTTTCTGTAATTGCCTTCAGTAAATTCATCTTATAACCTCTTAGTTTTTCACCTTTTCTTCCTTAATCTCACAATGTTGGTGTTTTATTTTTCGATTTTGTTTATTCCAATCTGTGTAGACAGAGTATCATTTCAGATTAATCTAGACTCCTTTGAAGGACAGACTGGGGAAGAATCTTTGTCTTTCATTCTCTCTACCTTCTAGATTTTTTTACTCTTGTCTATCTTTTCTACTTGCCATGGAAAAATATAGCAGCAAAAGAAATGTTTTCAATTGATGAAAGATGATACCAGGGGAATTACTGCAAAATGACAGATGTTGGGTGTTCACAACTGCTCTGAGTTCTCTTTTCAGCCATTATAATTTAATTTTACAGGCTGGATTTATTACAACATATTTTGCCCTTGTGAACAGGTTGGAATTGCTATTGATTTAAAGTGGTGTCATTGCAATGTATTAGAAAGTTTCACTAACTTTGAGATTTTATCTATTGTTATTAAGAGGAAATTATTATCTTGTTATCTTATAGCTATATCCCTAAGCTTATATGAACAACTCTTGTCTTGGCTACTGTCATACAAATTCACCTTGCAATGTTTGTGTATTTCGAAGTCTTCCAACATACATGCAGCAGATAAAAGGTGCTGTTTGCTAGTAAAAAGTACTAAGATTCAGTATATCAGATAACCAATTCTCAAAATATCAGTATTGTATGAGCTGACCCTTAACTGTACAAAAAGGAATGACTAACTCAGTAACCAAGCCTCTATCACCTTACCTCTCTCAGCCCTCAGACTGTCTTAAAGCTAGAGAAAGAAAGGGACTATTGTTATCCAGAGAGAATAGCAGGAGAAGAGGTCTCTCTTAACAGCCATAGGAACAAGCCAATTCCTTGCTTCTGGGAAATTTGGAATTCTCTCCATCAGCTCTTCAATTATAGTAAATGGATATTTTCCCTCCAGAAAAGAAGGCATGTAACCAAAGATTCATTTAATAAAATAAATATTTGTATAGTCTCAAATGCTTTAGTCTTACATACCAGCTCACTCTGTGAAAACAATTTCCTCTTCTTTCTTTTCTTTGTTAGTAGAACACATAATTGTTATTCTTTGTAATACTTTTCCAGTAACAAATGTAATTCATAATCACAACTGATTTGGCTTGTTTTACACTTAGTGGCCGCATCCTTGAAGTCCAAAATTTCCTCTATACTGTTCCAGTATAGAGGACAGACAAAGCTGGTAACGCAACAAGTCTTTTATAAAAGGATACTACTCTTATTCAGAAGTATTTAAAATGAAAGATGATCTAAAACCTACGGTTTTAGTATTGAAGGTGCTTAGGAATCAGTGAAAAGTTCATTGAGATCTGTGGGAATCTTTTACCAATTTCTCAAAGAGTAGATCAGGCCTCTACACTTGAGCAGTTTTACATACTTGAGTAGTCCTATTTGGACTTATGGATATAAAAGGAAAAATTTGCTTTTTTTACTTTTAGGTATCATGTAACTTTGTAGAATAAAACTGTCATTTGAGTTGCTTGGAAAGCAACTATTTAAAGCTTTATTCTAGTCTGGGAAAGCCTGCAAGAAAGCAATACACAAGTATTTTCTGCCATCTAGTGGACCTTCTTCAGAAAAGACGTCTATGCTCCTTTTGACAATGGGGTTTGAAATTAATGGGACAGAGAAGGAAAAAGATTTAAGAGTTCACAGCTTTCCTTAGAGAAAATTCCCTTCAGAGTTAGGTTAGTCAAAGTAGTACTCTTCCTTTGCTTTAAAGCATAGATGTAGGATTAATCCCATCTGAGCCAGATACTCAACAATGCAGTTTCATTTTGAGATTGGTTTCAGCGTAAACAAGATTTAACCCCATTAAGTTTTTCACTCTAAGACAGATTATTCTTGAAAACTATTTTAGTGATGGATTTAGGTTTCTGGATATTGCATATATGAGGCTGTTGGGGGCCAGCAACTTCCAGATTAAAATACCTACCACTTTTAAGGGAAGCAAGTCATCTCATTCCCATTGACACCAAGGGCTAGCATAAAGACCTTCCTTTTCTAAATTCTACATTGCAAATCCTAGTAATCTTTGCTATTCCAGCCTTTTCACACAGTGGATTTACAAAAATAGAAGTCTAAGAAATTATTTGCTAAAGTGAGAGTGCATTTATTGCAAAAGCCTGAGATCACACTTACACTGGAAGAAAAATTTGGATTTTTTGATCTCTTATGTCCTTATTTGAGAAGAGCTGGTCCTCTCGGATTGAGGTTGCATTTTACACTGCAGGATGGAATTTATATGCATTGACAAAGTTGAATGAGGACGTTTTTTAACCGTCTTGATGGTTTGTGTCAAAGTACTATTGATCTTTCCAATCTGTCATAGGAACTGCCTTTTCCTCCTTTTCTTCTCAACTGACAATTTCCCATTTGCTCCAGTCTACAACTGTAACTGTCTCTATGGCCAGCTCATATTACAAAACCAGTATGATGTGCTAGTACATCAAATACATAAAACCTTAAAAAGGTCCCAAAACAAACCCCAAAATTTAGGGTTCAATTATGAAGGTATTTTAGAATCCTTTATGAGACATTTCAAACTCCGGAACAACACAGAGAGATTTACTATTTCTTTCTCTGCCAACTTTAACGCTATTTGAATTTTGTCTTTGTAATTTGTCAGATTCGATTTTAATCTGAATTTTCTCCTGTCCTCTAGAGTACATTATCTCCTTGTAGTCTCTGCAAAATAAGAATTTTCCACACACAGGCAGACAATACATGCAGCAAAAGGAAGTTTGTTGTATACAAAGTGACACAGAACATAGTTTCTGTGTATTTTATTATATCGTTATATGTTTTCCTGTGTACTTTAAGCCTTTATTGGGAGGCAATGGGGATCAAAATCAGTTATATAAGGAATTGCAAAGAAGATGCCTATCACAGTAGAACACAAAAGCATTGCCTCTTATTCCATGTCTAATTCAATAAGCCAGCTTTTTCTTTAACAGATACAGCTACTAATTGGATATAGCTACAGATTTATTTCTGTAGCAGGTTTTTATATTGAGAACTGGAGTTTATTATTCCTCCAAATGAGCATGGGGCTTAGTATCAATCAGTGTATTTACAATATATTTTGACTTGCCACAGTTTGCTCTGTTCTGCATTGTGGAAATAAATACTCTGTCCTCGTCTTTCCTTGTTTTGCAAGACAAAGCTAATAACATTTGCCTTCAGTGAGAACATGCTATATACTGACACATTTAACCAAAAACAAATGAGGAGAAGCCAAAACCTTTATTTACTTTGAGACCCTCAGATAGCTCATGATAGATCTGAACTGGCTTTTTCCACCTTTATAGCTCAAATATAAAGATCAGTCAATTGATCTGTCTGATTGCTTTACGTTTAAGTAAAATTTCAGCATTTGTTTCATTTCAGTAGATCCAGAGATAAAGCATTACAAAAACCAGAGTTTAAGATTGCTAGAATTCTTGGCCTTTCCATATTTACTTGACTGTCAAGATATAAATCAACTTTTTAATTCTCTTGCTTAGACCAGAACGAGCTTAATTTGAAACAGAACTGCATTTAGACTCATATTGCTGCCTCATTTAATTTGTTCATTTTGAAGGTTCACATTTTGGTCATCAATGGTTTTAGAAGTTCACTCCATTTGTAACACATTAATACAAAGGGTATTTAAATAACATCAAGGAGCATATTTTCCACATGAATGAATAATCAAATATATTCCTGCAGTAACTGGATCTGTGGGAAATGGAAGCAAAGCATTATGAGGTACTTTAATAGGTCATTCTTTATTTCAAATAAAAGCCCGAGTTTGAGGAGTTCAATATATGGCCTTACCTATTTTGCAAATCTATCCTACTCAACCACTTTCACTTTCTTTATCTTCTTCCCGAGTTGTGTGTTCTTAAGCTATTTTATCAATTCTGAAGTGCCATTGGGCTCCCAATTGGGTGCACTGAGTTATTTCCAAATGTATTTCTTTTGGAAAAAATCAGGCTACACACTTTTATAGACTTTTCCCTTGTTCTGTTTTCCTCCACTTGTTCCACATTTTCACTCTGAAGCAGAATACAACATAATCTTTGATCTTCAGATAATCTGAAGTAAAACTAGCATTTGGTTCTATACATATAAATCTTTCCAGACATGTGTATGTCCTACTACAAAATGTGCATCTTTGCTCTTTCTTTTAGAAAAAGAAATGCAGGTGCATTTCTGCTCTGAATCCTTGCAGTACTCTGAAGTCATCTTACCTGGCTGGTAGACAGAGGGCTTTATACTGGCAGTAGTAACAATTCTCGGTTTTGAAGTAGCAGAAGCAGAACCTTCACCGTAGCTTCCAGAAACTGGCATTGGTGTATATGGCTGGTTTGTGTTTCTAAAAGCAAAATGATGGCATGAGAAACTTTAT
Source organism: Nycticryphes semicollaris (assembly GCA_013400055.1). Classification (NCBI taxonomy): domain Eukaryota; kingdom Metazoa; phylum Chordata; class Aves; order Charadriiformes; family Rostratulidae; genus Nycticryphes; species Nycticryphes semicollaris. The sequence continues at coordinate 324,476 of VXBJ01001722.1, forward strand.
AAACAGCAAAAGTTCCTGATTATGAAATAACAGATCTGGCAGCTTCCAAAGCACTCCAAGAGGAACTGTCGTTGAGAGCTACAGAGAGAATGTTTTGAGACTCATTAGTCTTTAGCATTGCTAAGAAAGGCTTGAACGGTTCTTTAGAAAGAAAAATAAGCTGAATAAGGATTTTAAATAACACCAAGGTGCTCTAGTGACAGATAATGCCTTACTGAAGGAATATGACCAATTTATTAAAGGAACTCTCAGTTTAGCAAGAGATCAGACTTCAGGAACACGTCCCTCTACAAGCAAATGGGCCTGTTCTTGTCTACAATAAATCAATGAGGGATATCTCGTTGACTCAAGAAGATACTGGCTCCACACAAGTACTATCACAAATACGAACTGCTGTTTAGAAGCGTTGTGTTCTTTTCAAAAAGACTGTAGTGACCTGTAAAAAACGTTTGTGGAACAAAATCTTTTTTCCTATTTAGGCTGAAAGCACAATTCGCATTAATTTTTCTAATGTTCAGATTCAACTTTGCAGTGACTTTGCTTCAGAGCATTACAAACAATGCAACAGAGAAAAAAGAAGCACAAGGAAGGGAAGCAACAGGTAGAGAGATACGTGCAGTTAATAAAAAACATTTGCTCTTGAACATCATTCTTACTCACCCTGAAAACAGTTTTACTTTCTTTTTCCCTTCAGTTTCACTATCTGAACTAGATCCCTATCCAAGTTTAGGGGTTATTTCCATAGTGGCTTTGTCTATAGGAAAACATTTATCAACATAAGAAAAAGTGTCCAGCTTTGCCAGACCATCAGTCCATCTCGAGTTGTACTTTCTTTAACAGTGTAAATAGATGCCATCTGGCAAGAATATGTTATATTTTTTACGTAGGACGAACCCAGCACATGTAAAAAAAAAAACCAAAAAACCAAACAACCAGTCTCACAAATGTCAACTTTTAATTTTTAATTTTGACAACTTTTAATTTTTAATTTTCACAACGTAGCATTCTGCTACTCTGACACTGCTTATATTACAGATCCAGTTTGCATAGCATTGCTGCCTCAGGCTAATTTATTTTATTTAGTTTGACCTAGAAACATAACTATTGCTACAACGACTATAGCTTATTATTTCAGTTCCTAGTGTAGAGCTTAGGGCTGGATGTGGGTTCGCTGTACCATGACAGAACAGGACTCTCCAAGATAACCTGTTTTAGTGGGTTTGCATTGGCTGTAAATGCTCTGGTGGACTGCGCTGTGATTTTGTAACCACCAAAGCTTTCTAAACACAGTAATACTTTTGACTTTCTTATGATCTATTTCCTATTGATACCTCCTCATCTGTAGCGCATAAGAACACAGTGTACTCAGGGTCACTGGACAGAGAACCATTTTTCATACCATAGCAGAGACAGGAAGAGGAATGCTTCAGGTACACTGGCTTCCCATACAGCTTTCAAAATGCCTTAAACTAAATACACACTGTCAAAAAACTTTTCCGTGTTTCAAAATCAACTATTCAAGGTAAACTAGACAGAAAACCAGTAAAACAAACTTACCTTTACAGGATCAGTGATCAATATTTACAATGTGGATTAAAAGTTTTTAAATCATGTGTTATACAGCCTTAATCTGAAAATGGCATACACTCAGGAAAGTCTACTCCCAGATGTGCAGGTCCATTGGTAGAAAGATTCATTTGAAGCTCTCTTAATGCACAAAATACATAAAGAAGTTCTGAGCCAGATAAGCGATACTTAAGACTGTCATGAAGAAAAACGGTTAATTCAAAATTCAAGTGATTCCCAAGGTTACTAGCATGATGAAACCATGCCACTAGATTTCTTTGTATGTTCAGGGAAATTAAGTTGAAAAAACCAAAACCAACACACACAAGAATTGTATTCATAGTACCAAAATCATGGCAAAATTAAAAGAAGTCAACTACTGAACTCTTACAGGTGTGTGAATCATATTATATACAGTAAGAAAGATAAAAGGGCTCGTCAAAGAGATATAAAGTGTTATGCTAAGGATATAAGGATTTTAGTGAAGTTAAAAGATTTATCAGAATTGCTGCTGAAGAGAAAGAAATAGCGTGTGATTAAAAGAAAAAAAGAAAGAAAGAAAGGATAAAGAGATGTACTAAGAATCAAAGATGCTTTAATGGAACAGGAAGCAATGGCGTCTTGAAAAGCAGTGAAAGCACCCTTACTGAATTTATCTGTAGCAGTCAATGGCATGTGACAGGCAGCGAATTAAATACTGGCTCTGAAAACTATTAGTTGTCAGAAAAAGAAAGAGTAAATATTTCTAAGCAGTTCATTTTTATGTTAATACTTCACTAGATGCCTACTAGCAGCAATAAACTGGTTTGTTAAGTGCTTTTAAGGTAGAGTAGCTGCACAAAACATTTTTATACCTCTTATTTGACTGGTAGCTGATGGAGGTAGAAGAATGCCGGTTGAAACTAAAATGAGACAAAAGTTGTATTTGAAAAAAAATTTACCAAGAAAGTCTGGATCTCTTGTCCTACAGTGAATTTCCTTATGAATAAAAGATGCTCTTAAGTGCTAAAATAAACAACACGTACATATTTATAATCACATAAGATCAGTATTACATTGCATTTTGTTTATCTTATTTAAGCTAGGAATTGTAGTGAAACCTGAATAACGGTAACATCAATAAATGAACTGAGTATGTTGCTCCATGAGTCACTTTCATCCAGTTTCGCTCATTCTTTAGTTGTGGAATTCTAATTCAGCCACTGCACTGCTTGCTTCGACATTCACCATTTATATGTATTAGCATAGAAAAACAAGTATGAGTTTCGTTTTGTCAATGTTACAAGCTTAAGTTGCATCGTAAAAGCAAACTTCAAATGAACCAAATTCCAAAGAGCAACTGAGTTTCCTAGGACAAACTCACAGAAGGGACTGGCTGGAAGTCTGATTCTGTGAAGTAGTTGAAGTAACAACACTGAGCCATCCCATTCAGCTTTTCCCTTGCAGTACCATTCCCCTGTTCATTTACTAAACAGAGACTTAGCTAACAGGTGGTTTTGGTTTTTTTTTTCTTGGGGAAACAGCATCGTTTCAGAACATAAATGACTCACTTATCTAAATACAGAAAGTACTTAAAAGCATGCACAGTGTATGATCTGAGAAACAAGAGGATTCAGAGTGAACACAGCTGCCATCTAAATGCAGATCAGTGCAGAGCTACCTGGCATCCCACAGGAGCACAGCCCGCATTTGCCAGAACTACCAGAAGCCTATCACACGCTAGTTATTTTCCTACCTTCTGGAGAGGGGTTTCAGTGATGTGAAGCCAACCAGAGCACTTTCAAGAACGTACCTATGCCTAGCACTTAACTGCTGTTTTCTGCGTCCTCTTGAGAAAGATCATTATACTTCCTGACCTGTGGTCTTTGAACTCGTACACTTTGTTCATTTCAAACATCACCTTTGGGTGACTCCTAACTACTTTTTTATATCAAGATAAGAGAAACATGGATAATTGTAATCTCAAATGTATTGCTGATTTGGTTTTTCCTTATTTCTGAAGATTGCGTTCAGATATTGAATCTTAAAATCTCCTGCTTTCTCCGCTATTAGTTTTGACAAAGCGTTAATGAAAGCAACAAAAAGGTTTAGCAGTGAGGCACTACAACACGTTCTCTTTCTATAGTGATAGATGCTACCTTTCCCTGTCAGTGGTCTTCTATTAGTCATGATTAAGAGTGTAATAAAAGGTCTGTGATTCCCGTGATCCCGTGTTTTCACCAAGAAAAAAAAAAACAACCCAAACCTGTCATTCTCACCCAGAGTCACCAGACAAATATTTTCATTTTAAAATGGGAAAAGCAGCACAAACCAACCAACTGAAATACCTTTGTTCCAAAAGGATCTTTTGGTGACATATCCTAAACCTAAAGCTTAGGTGTTTCCTAGCTCGGTTTTAATGTGAAAGATAAGCAAGGAAGCTGTTCCTTTAAACACACTACACTTTTCAATACTGTCTGCCAAGTTAATCTCTTAAGAAGCTGAAAACCTTAAATGAGAGAGAGTAATAGAGAATAAAACCAAATTAAATTAAAAGAAAAAGAAGAGAGCTTTACAGATATACCTAGACTGAGATGAGATAGCAGATGAAATTGTGGAAGCTGCTAAGGACATGTTCTTGGACCCATGGAAAGGCTTAGGCTGTGAAAGAGAGCTGGGGGCTGCATGGACTCTGCAGAAGACACAGGAAAGCATGGACAAAATAATTTAACAGGGACAAAAATAGTGACATCAGAATCAAGCATTGTTGGAGTTCAGATACAGGAGGAGGACTGCAGAGTTACCAGGAACAGGTTTTCTGTAGCTTACATCTGCAGGCTTACAGAATAGCACAACCAAGCACATTCCTACAGAACACAAGACAAAAATGCACACGTTATGCAAAAATCTTTAAACCAGAGTCTACCAGTAAGTAAGAAAGACAATATTTCAGGACAGGACTGTTAACAACGATACGTAGTTTTATCTGCAAGATCTGAAGATGTTTGAGTGTGAATTCAGGCTAAACTTTTTAATATGCAAGCAGTACCAGACAAAAGATTTTCCTATTTAAAACAAGTCATTGGCACGATTACCTTAGTAGAGTGTCCCAATTGGACTGGGACCTAACATAGAAACATTTGGTTTTTAAGCACATATTAGATAATCCATTTTCTTTGTGTTACAGTTTCAACTAAGGGATGGAAATTACTTAAATCGTGTCATTATTTCAGGTGGAAGCACTTTACAGCACAATACTTTATTCAAACCTCCTTTGCTGGCTGGATAATTGATGCTCTTGTAGTGGAATAAAAACACTGGAGTCCGGCAGGTCATGGTTAGGAAAAAACTGACTAAAGTGAGAACCTAAGTAGTTGGTATACATAAATAACTTAAGTCAACTAGCAAAAATTAAAAAGAAATAGAGCCAAGAGAACATTTCCAATTCCATAGACAAATGGAAGATATGACTGACTACATCTTAGGTCTCAGTTATTTAAAGTAGTTTACATTACTCTAAGCGTGGTTTTCCTTAGATTTTTAAAGCATGCTAAAACATACATCTGTTTGGAATATTTGTGCAGCAAAAACTAAAGAGACAAGAAAATATACTCCAGAGGAATTCACTCTTAACTATCTCCAAAATCACTGTAACGTAACTGACAGCAGTATAAACCCTACGCGTTTCTTCACAGAGTGACACCTTTTAATATACAACTGTATCTCCTACCATACTACAAGTGCTATGAATCCATACCTCCTTGAAATGTACTATAGCTACATCTCATTAGAGAAAAGGGAGTAAATAAATCTAACAGAAATTAGTTGACTTAATACCTTACCGAGCAAGTCAATCATCAAACGTGGTTTTATTGACATATTGATCAGTGTCCACCATGTTTTACCGACATCTGCTGTGATTTGGTAAGCTCAGTCACGTGAGTAAATGGCATTTTATAATTTTTCCATTTCATGTCATACTGTAGAAACACTATTAAAAGACCCTTCATTCAACCACTGTAACTATTATGAGGACTTGTTCATTGATTTTATTACAAGTGGTGAAAAAACATTTCTAGTTTTAACCCTAGACTTGCTTTCTGAAAAGGTAAGCTGTACTGCAGACTTAAAGCTACGTTTTTAGGGCAGTTTTATTTTGCAAATTCTTTGCAAACATGAACAACTTCAAAATCAGAAACCACACCAAAATATATGAAAGCATATAAAATAGGTTACAGCTTTTACATACTCCATTCTTAAATTAAGAATGTGTATGAAGCAGTTCCAGAGCAGTACGGGGCCATATCTGTGAAAGGACAGAGCAGTGAAGCATTACCTTTGGAAGGAGGATGAGAAAGAGTCTTGCGCTACTGAGGTGGCTGCTGGTGGCGTCATCAGACTGGCTGTATTTTGAGCAGCAGTAGCAGGCTGATGTGCTGAAGCATGTGGTGCAGGAGCAGAGGCAGAACTGGTAGACACCGGAGCATGCTCAACGGGGGTACTAATCAGAGTTAAATTAAATAAAACAAGAAGCATCTTAAGAAAGTGCGTATTTAAATGTAGAGCATAAAACCTACTATGTTTGAACCTTACATTGCAAACATAGTAGCAGGCTGTGTTACTGAGGGAAAAGAAAGCACAGTTATGCAAAGAAAAAAAAAAAAAGACATTTGTTAGGCCTTTTTGGATGCGCAGTTAAGGCTTGAATGCAGTTTTGGTCCTGCTTGACTTGAAATTTATCCTTCTCGCTTAAGTCCTGCCCCCACCGAAGCCACTGGTAAGAAACGTGACAGGCAGCACTTAAACGGTTGCAAAGAGTCTGTCACAAACTCTTGTTTGTGATATCTTGCTCAGATAAATTTCGTCCAGTATCGACTCCTGGAGCTGAAGTTTGTTAGGAGCAAACTTTAATTGGATGAAGAAAAACAATTTAAAGGATATTATCATAGCCTTGTGTCAGGAGGTTTCCTGCAAGTTCTGATAGTCTAGAAATCCAGTCCATACAGTTTTGTGTTGGGTTTAATCCTTTTTTTGCAATACCAGTAGAGCAAAGACATTTAAGAGCAGTCCATCCATTTCTGACCTAAATTCACCTTACGTTACACTGGCCAACCCATCACACAATAAGATGCCTTCTTACACACAGAGCAGTACACAAAATACAAGGGGAAGATGTAGCAGGAAGTTTTACTCCACCAGTTTTGAAACAAATTGGGTGATGTGTTTAAGTTGCTGCCCTCACGGCCCTCTTGTGCAATTGTGACACAAATAACGTGGAGCAGAGAGATGACAACATTTCATTCATTTTCTCTTTATTTGATTGCAAAATAGATTAACTGAAATGAATAAAAATAAATTAAGAAATTTTATCTCATATCTTGTGGCCATTTTATTAACTTATTGAACTATGAGTGTCTTTCACCACCTGCTGGAAGAGCACCCAGTGCTCATTAACATATTGCAGCGTTGCAGCTCCCCTCAAACTGGGAAAGTGTTACTTGTCTCTTACAGACGGACGAATGGGGCAAAGTTACCAATTTGACAGCTTTGCAAGATAGTTTACTCAAAACACCCACTGCTAAGAAACAAACGGGTTGTTTGGGAAGTGCAGTTTGTTGTCTTCCACTAGCTCTTACATCTAATGGACTTGCAAGATTCAAGTTCTTTGCTGCCTGTTTCAATGAACTTAATATCAACAAAACAATACAATCTACATTCATTATTCACTTGTCAATAAACTTAACAAAAATCATGAGGTCATTTAAAATTAGGGGTGTGGGGGTAAGAAGAGGAAAAACCAGAAAAGTCAAAAGCTTAATTTTGTGTTTAGGCAGATTTTACTGTGGATTTTCTTAATTATCCCCAGGACAAATAAGACACTAGGAAATGACTAATTGCAATTTGATTTTTTCAGCTTATTGTACTGTTTTGGGGCACAAACTTCAGTGAGAATATAAGCATACGCCCCCCAGGCATAAGGCACATTTGTTTTAATGCCATGTTATTGTGCTGTAGGTTCATGTTCTTTAGTAGTTATCCTCATATATTTATTGCTTTTTTTTTCCCTCAAACCAGAGCATTACTGTACATGACAATTGTCCATGAGCAGTGGTATAAGAACATAATAGATATATTTTAACTTCTTTTCACCTAACCCACAAATACATTGCCACATCTCTGGGTTCTTACAAGTCAGGGTGATAGAATTTGTTGATTCTTTTGTGCTCTATAGAAAGAATGCCCAAAATATTCCTTCCTGAGCACTGTAAGTATCAAATAACAAAAGAATTCTCACAGTTCCACAACTATTTTTCAGCCAAATCTTAGCTCTCAAGCATTCTTTCTCTCAGCTTTTTTTCCTATGCATATTTGCCGTAATGCAAATATTTTCTCTGTCTTTCAGCCATTCTCTCTAATATTTTCTTCTACTTCTCTCAGAACCACTGATTGAACACATTATACTCCTTAGGACCTAGAAGGAGGGCTTGGAACTTCAGAATTTGTGGTACCCGTTACTGTTCAAGGGACTGTCCCATATCCTCTGTCCTCCTCCTCCTCTTCTCTGGTTTCTTGTATGGTTTAACAGTCTAAATGATGGCATCTTATTTCAGCTGAGTATTTTACTGTTTGATTAGCTGAAACAGAAATGTCATTGTTATGCCTGGCAATTTCAAAGCTGAATGTAACCCACAATAAAAGCAGAAAAACAGTATTTTTTCCTGCATGAGTTTCATCTGCAATTATATACATAAGAAGTGAGCTCCTGAAAATACTCATCCTGTTTGTGATTCTGGTTTCAAATCATTACACCAAACGTTTCACAACAGTTTGTCCATCATATTATGCATTTGAAACTCAGATCAGTTCTTCCATCCTGATGCCTTTGCATTATGATATAAGTTCTTCCACTTAATTAATAGAGCATCAATGACAGACTATGTAGCAGAGTAGCTGTATATTACAGGTTACAGCTATGGGTGAGTACTCTGGTACTCGGTTTTAATATGCACTGGACTTTTTTTTTTCACCCTGGCAACAGTGGGTACTGGAATTATCACAGTAAAAGGTGCTGAGTCAAAATTAAGTATCAGACATCTTTGATTTGGCAAACAGGAAAGGACTGGAGGTACACCCTGCATGGAAATGGAACAATACACATCCTAAAAACAAATACAAACTAGGATTTCACCTATTTTCTAATTTCACTGATGCGAAAGGGAATCGGCTACATATTCCAAAAGGATCAAGACTTCATACTTTGAATAAAAGAAAACAATGAAGTTACTTAATTGTTATAACAATTTCCAAAACATTAACCAAAACACATACTCAGTGATATATATTTACATGAACAAAAGAAAGAAAAAAAGATAAGAATATGTGTGGACACAGACCTGTGTGGAGACAGATTTGAACTGGACAAATACATACAGAGAAAATAAATGCAAATATACTGGATAACCTTATACATTTTAAAAGAAATACAAACAAATTTAATCTTGCATGCTGCTTGTAATAGTTATTTTTATGTGATTAAAATGTTAGATGCTCGATCACCTTCCTGCAGAGTAGTGTATAGCAATTCACAGAACAAGGAACTGGAATAGGCATAACTGAAGTGGATAGAATCTTAAAAATTGGGGTGATCTGGTTCCATAAGTTATAGGCAGTTGGTAACTAATTCTCTACTTGGTTTTATAGCAAGAACTCAGACTAACTTGACTGTTTTTACTTCAATGACTATAAGTTTTCAATAACTTTAGTTAGATATTAAAATAAAATATCTTTTTTTCCCTCAAGTTGCCTGCTTCCTAGATTTTTCAGTCTTTTTTTTTAATTCTTCAGATGCAGAAGAATTTTAAGAACTGATAAATATGAATGCTGCTTTATAAATTAATCACCTGTTTTAACAGCTTCATTATTACATACATTACAGAGGGATTTTATTGGATTTTTTTTTAATACAGTTATCCTGCACACTTTTCATCTTTATTTGCAGTATTTGAATTATTTCACAGTATTTTGCATTTTTAGAAAAATCAAAGGAAATGAATGTTCTCAAACATCTCCATATTTGTGGTGACAAATAAACATAAAATGCAGAATGTGAGTAAATTACATGGATGATAACAAACACACGTATCTCTTCTCAGCTGGTTTTCACTCATGAACGCAGATCAGTAGAGGTTAAGAGGATAATAATGGTTAACAATCATAATGAGAAAACACAGCAATGAACACACTCTTAACACGTAAAAAATGAGTACAGATTATGCTTCTTTCTCTCAATAAGGTCCTATGTTACAAGACTTTCTGTCCCAGTAACAACCACCACAAGTGGATTATTTAAGCAGTACTTAGTCTACCTTATGTAATGCTTCAATTCCTTCAACAGATCTCTTGTAAAGAATTGAAAACATAGGGAACAAAAATAAAAATGAATAGGCAAAAATTATCTCTTATTGTGGCATTTGTAGAAAAAATTCCTGGAGGAGGTGTTTAGAGAAAGACGTCAGAGGGAAGAGTTTTGCATTTGAACATGGGAATGTTTGTAGAAAAACAGTGAATAATATCAGCTGTTGCTTTTCTGCAGAAGGTGTTTAATGACTGTTGTCTCTATATTGTAGGTGAGATCCTTAAGAGCGACACCTAAAATGTAAAACCCGCATGACCTAGAAGTTGCTGGAATTTGTAGAACTTGGATATCCACCTCTTAGGTAACGGGCACTTCTGTCTGAAGGAGTTAGAGATTGTTATTACCAAACCATTCCAAAGCTGCAAACCAGGTCAGTTATGCAGTTACACATCACCGTGTACCTTCGATTACTGGATGAAGTAAGAGGGACTTTCTGGCCAGTAGTGGTGAAACTGGCCTCCCTCTGACTTGTACCCGCTCCAAGCCTCACAGAGCCCTTGGAGGCCACTGGCTTAGCATTGTCAGTGTTGGCATCTGTGGTCAGTGATTTAGGAGGATGCCAAATACTTGAGGTCACATACTGTGGCGCATGTGTAGTAGCTGTAGGCCTGGGTAACAAAGATTACAAGGGCATTTGTAAATGAGGTATTTATTATGTCATCAATTTCCTAGGTAAGAGCAGGTAATTTGATGGAGAGACAGAATCCCAGCCACAGAAACAGCTGGTGGTTTAACAGAAAAAGGTTTGGTCTATTTTTTAGTTTTCAGAGATACATGTGCTTACCTACCAAATAAAGCAGCATTTTAGAATGCTGATACCTGGCCCTTTAAGTCAGCAGTTTCTATTTATATGAAGTAAAGCCTTCAGAAAAAATAACCAAAAAACCCAAAATCAAAAGATCAAAATCAAAATTAAGAGATCAAGTTAAGTCTAGGTTTAATAATGAAGGCTTTATCTTTCAGTCTTTTCTTTTTCCTGGAAGAAGATTTATATCTGTAAATATACAGCATCTTCTTTCTATATCCCCAAATTCCTTATGCCATAGGAGATCATCATGATATTACAGCTGAAGTAATGAAAAGTCATGACAATTTATTAGTTTATTAACACTTTAAGAGCAGGAAAAGCTTTAAGAATTAAAGAAGGTACCCTGTGTTAAATCTGTAAACCATATTGACAGGAATATCAAAATAAGACACATAGCTGAGCTGTGATGATAATGGAGGTGGAAAAAAGCTATGGTATGACAAATCATGCACGATTAAGTCAATGCAGTATGACACTAACACCAGTCATACATCAGAAATTGATCCTGGTAAAGTAAAATAAGAAAAAAAATAATAAGAGAGAGATTTCAGTGTAGCAGCTGCATATTCCTGTAGGTGATTATAAACAAATGAATCTGCGAGTAAAATGCTAATGCATGTTGCTTGTTTTTTCAATTTAATTTACATACAGTTATTATACAGGAATTGGGGGTTTAGTTCATTCTTTGACATAATTAATTTAAAAATCAAAATCCATCTTCCCTACTGTTCCAAGTGCCAGTTACCATTCATTGTCACTAATAATGATAATACTTGCACTTGGAATTTAACTCTGTGCAACCTTTGTTCAAATGTGAGCAGGCTTATAAGTAAAAAAAAAACCCAAAACCAAACAATAACCAAACCAAAAAGAAACCCACCAAAAATAAAAAAGCAGTTGTAGGAATCAAGAAATCAAGAAGAAAGAGGAAAACAATGAGATAGAATTCTTTTCATGAGTAACTAATAAAAGAGGCATTTCTTTCCTTCATTAAATAATTGGTCAGATTTACTCAATAAGCGCCTGCGTTGCAGTACTTGTGTGTTTTAGTATTTGAACTAAGAGAAAACAATGAATTTCTATATGTAACTCTATATGTATATTTCTATATGTAACAACATTTGAAATGAAAGAACTATGATTTGAACCTCATAACTCATTAAGGATCAATCCAGATAGACAAGAATAATATTTAGGTTTTTAAAACATCTTGAACCATCTGGATAAAGTTTTAAATGGAAATTGCTCATAAAACTTCACCACAAAACTACAATGTTCCATTTCAAGACCATTTGATAAAAGCTGCTTATTTTCAGGTCACTAAGTTCTGAGAAACACGATCCCTGCTTGCCCCATCCCACAGAGCTTCTTGAAGTCTACATTAGAAAGTCTAACAAACCCACTTTGTCCTACATTGTCTACATTTACCATCTGCTCAAACTGGGTAGAAGGTTCATGTTTTTGAGGTAAGAACGATACGAGGAAAGTGGAGGTAAACCCTGAGCAGGAGGGAAACCAAACACACACAGCAAACGTTACCTGTTTTCTGATGCTGCTGCAACATTTTCCTTGTCTCTGTGAAAGGAGGGGATACAGTATGAATAAAGCGATTGCAATTGCCACTGGTGGCAAACATAAAAAAACCCCAAAAACAGAGAGAAAGAAGATGGGTTGAGGTGAAATGTTTGGTTGCAAAAAGCATCCTAGAGTGGTTGCTTATAAATACAGCGGTGAGAAACTTCAGCTCTCCAAGTGAAACCCACCAAATATGCAAGTTTACTGTATGCTGCTTCTCAGTTGCAAACAACTTTTATTCAATATTAAAGTAAAATGAAGGGAAATTATCAGTTATGTACGTACATATAATGCCTAATTTGTAATTTCACAATTTAATAAGTTCCTTTAAGACAGACTTTAATAAGCTCCCTCTTTAAGAGAAAATTTCAAGAATATTCCAGCAGAACATATTCTGATGCCAACTCCAAGCAGCAAAAATAGTATGACTTGGGCAATCCGCAAGAATCCAGTATTTTGAAGTGATAAGCAGGTAAATGGTTTAACAGAGACTCATATAAGACGGATTGTATGTCTGGCATCATTTAAAAACTCTCTGTCTTACCCAAATAAGTACTAGTTTTCTCAGTCTAAGTTGGATTAGAAACAAGTTAAATCATTCCTTCCCTGAGGTGAGGAGTAAGTCAGCCCCAGTTTCAGTAATAGAGAATTAGGCTGTTATTCTGTAAACACACATAAATGCTTACAAAAATAACTGATCAGTTCAAATGCAAGCAATTGTGTATCTGCGTAAGGAATTACAATACAGGAGTCTAAGGCTAAAGGATTATATTCTTTATGAAAATATCTAAGCTTGCCTCAATTACTTAATAGAATTTCGATCTCAATATTCAGCAATTTGGTAGGTCATTGCGTCCTTTCCTATTTAAGGAATTGTGCTCGAATTTCAACATATTTAACATTGAAATATGCCAAACGAGAACATTGGTTGTAACTTGCATCTATAATTACAAGACACAAAGTAAATGTCCACATTTACCCAATTGAACATGCTTTCTGAAAAGTCCTTCCAAAAAAACAGGGATACATTATTTATTTATATGGATTTGTTGGGCTACAGTCATCATCTTACATTATGTTTGGAGAACTATTCTTAATATTTTCCACATCATTAGTAGTATTTCATGTATTTATCTGTGCTTATGTATGTATACATACATATATACCTACAGTCACATACTCTTTCCTTAGTTTAGCTCCAACAAAATTATAAGAACAATCCAGTTTACATCAGCAAAAGTATTTAAAACCTTTACCTAAACCATATGAATTGAGGCCAGCTTTTCAAACCCAGAGGTAGCTCTGAAATGACCCTCAGATGTGGCTGTCTGGCTACGAGTGTTATAATGGGCAGAATGGAAGTATTTGTCTTGAAAGTCAGTACCTGAAGACGATCAATTGGTTCACCACTCTAAAGCAATGAGAAACCAAACACTATCTTTATGGTAACCGAGCCATGAGTTCACCAGAACATCAGGTATAGCACAGCCAGGATGAAAGAAGGTGGAGGAGGATGGGTTAGAAACTGTGCGTGTGGCCGGGGGAAGTGTTAGGATACCGACAGCCATAATCATGCGAGAGCATTAAAAAAACCCCACACAGTCACAGCCCAAAAAGAATAAAGCATTGTTTATTTCCAGCGTTACCACATTTTCTATGAGAAATGCCAGTCAAGACCAAAGGGCAGGCAGTTGGGGTCAGGTAGAAGCAGCGTTAGGCCTCTGTTATTACTATTAATCTCATCTAAACCTTTCTGCTTCAGCAGCTGTGGCTATACTGAGGAATGCATAAAAACTTCACTTGACTTCGAGGTTTTCTTTCATAAAAGCTTTTTCCATGAGCATACAAGTACAAGATAACTTTGAGGGATGACAGCAGGAGAGTCGTGAAGGTTAAAAAGAGAGAGAGAGAACTATAGTAAACATACTTCCTCGGAATAAAACAAAGGAAAAGGCAGAAGGTAAAGGGAAAGATGAGTTCTAAGGCACACAATACTTCTTCATGGTTTTGCTTCCAGGAGCTATTTCTTTTCCTAGTCAACATGAGTAACTCTTGTCTGGCTAACAGTGAGAAAGGCTCAAGATCAGATATGTCTCTTACTGGCAATACTTGCCTTTTGAGGAACAGACTGTTGGATTTCCAGCCCTTACAATCAAATACTTTTTGCTAACTAAAAGCAAAATTCATTTTACTTTTGAGTTGAATGTATCCCTGGGGCTGGCTTAGTGAAGTCAATACCTTCACAACACGGCAGAGCTTGGCTCAGAGTTTTATGAGCAGTTTGCTCACTGTGGCTACACAGACAGCTTAAATAGCTCTAAAATGCTACCCATGACTGTCAGTTATCTGGGAGAGATTTAATGTTTATGGGGGTTTTTTTGTCTGTAGCCTTTTTAATCCCCAGCTGAAATGACTTTTGATAGAAGGGCCTTGGTCAATGGCTGTTCTGAGAAAAAAGTGCAACTCCCACAGATTTTATGAAACATCAGATACATCTCAAAAAACGTTTATTTATGCAATATATTGTCCTCCCAATTTTACAGTATGTTATACAATGGAAGTTATTTCCTTCTCATAAAAATATGCTACATGATATGGTCTTAAAGACAGGGTGATTGAAATGATAGAAATAGTCTTTCCCTCCCACACACTTGCAATAATTATAATAGTTTGGGTAATGCAATGTAAAATTCACTTGTGAGCCAAGCTTGTGTGTGCTGTTGTATCCTGAAAAGAGACTGAAGAAACTTCAGTGAGTTTCCAAGAAATAATTCTGCTAAATACAAACTGTAGGTACTGGACACTGCAATACTGTGCGGTATTCCCATTCCCATACATTGTTTTATTTCTGGAAACCAAATGTAAAAGATTCCTAAACAAACATGTACATGTAACAGGTGACCTGAGATGTGGAGCTTGTTCACACTCCATCTGCCTTCTCTGTAGAGAGTGAAAGATCGGGACTCTCTGTCTTGGAATAGCTCCTCTCTGTTCCATTAAAGCATTGTACAGATAGAATCATTTCATCTGTAATGAAGATCTGATGACACAAGGAACATGAGACATTCCAAGAGACCACATGGTCCTTCAGACCTTCTCTGCCTTTCAGTACTGAAGCAATAAGTGAATACTATAATTTTGTTCTTCATATTCTTATGGAGAAAGACTATTTTTCTCATTTTACCAATGAGGAACTAAAACTTAATAGCATTGCTCATGGTCAAATAAAGGGTCCAGGGCAGGACAAAGAACTGAAATAAGGTCTCCTGAATCCCAACTACAGGAAAAGATAAAAATCACCCTCTTTAATAAGAGATTATGGATCTTTGAAGAATTATTACTATTCAGTTTATAAGTATTTTCCTGTATTGATCATCTCTTTTAGAGAACCTGACAGATATATATACTGGCTGTTTTTCAAAGAGAAATAGTTATTAAAGCTTACAGATTATTAGGGTCTATATCTATTGAAAGTACAAATTCTCTTTTTCTAGTAGTATATTGTGAATGTGAAGGACTTGTCCTTATTAGACTTAAAATAGCTTTCGTTGTAACACATACTTATATTTACATATGCATATTTGCTTACAAATAAAGTTTCATTTAAGAAGTAGAAGTCACAAAGCAATTTTTAAGAAAATTCTTACTGTGTGTGTGGGAGTAAAGTTGTGTGAAAGCCATTTCAAACCTGCCTTCCAAGCATTTTTGTGTCAAAGGCATGAGATATTGACACTGTTGGAAGCAGGACACTGAGCCAGAGTAACTGCTGTTCTGACCCAGTAAGGGTATTTCTACCTTCCTGTGTTTGCAGCTGAGAATTTTTCCACTGCCAGACGAATATAAAACTGTTGACATAGTTTGACCATTTTTTTTCTCTCCACCAAGCTATATTTTTGTTATCTTAACAAAGACACAGTACAACACAAAGAAATTATAGGCAGTTAACCAGAGAGGACTGAAGACAACTATCATGCTGGTTTAGTTAGAACTTCAGCCTGGGATCAGAAAAAAAGGGGTAGAAGAGCTGGTCTCTCTTTTTCAGCCACTGTAGTTAAGAATGTGAGCAGCCCACGCCAAAATGATTGCAATATGGCCTACTAGTGTGTCTGCTTTCCAAAACAGGGAAATACATTTCTCCCAGCAGGTATCCTGGTTTGTGCAGACAGTGATGCAGAATAGGAAAAGCATTATCATATACCGAGTGAAAGAAAAAACAACCAGCGACTCATTCTCAACAGGTTGTATGGAACTCAGTCAAAGCAGCTCCCTGAAAAGTCAAAGCAAATACCTCCTATGGATGCATTTTAGTGGCATCTACTGGTATGCTGTTTAAATAGAACAGTCAAATAATAAATGCAGCTGGAAATACAGCAGCATTGGTGATAGTGAAAGTTAACTCTTTTCCAAGATTTACATAGTGATGTTTGGCACACAAGTACACATACTCCAATTTATCTAATTGGTAAACACAGCACTTTAGGAAGAACAAAGACCAGAAAATTCTGAGCGTGTGGAGCAATTTGAGCTGGGACACTTCAGATAATAATTCCCTGTCTTGACCAATCAAAGTGGATTGATCTGAATGGCTCCCTCTAGCTTTTATAGTTCTACTGATGAAACGCAGGTATCTGCCACCAGGCACCTGAGCACCACGGGATCAGGACTTTTGGTTTGCACTTGTGACCATTATAGACAAAACCCACGTACAAGTTCAGGAATATTGTACACCAGGAAATTATTCCCCTCACACTGAAGTGTTCCGTGTCATCGTTACTTCACTTTTCTCCAGGGAAGCTGAGAGAAGAACAACCCATAGATCTCAATGTCAGCTGGTAGATTTATAGTGCTACTTTTTAATTTATGCACATTGATGATAAGAAAATTCCCATTTGTCTACATGGCATTATCTTAAGTTTGAAGCCTCCATCTGAAATACACCATTGCATCTTTTCTATTCTGTTCCTGAACCAAGTAAGTAAGCGCTAGGAATCAGAGTGGGTGTCTTTCTTTCAGAACATGGATTACATTATTTCATAAATTCTTTTCAGGATTTTGTTACCTTCCCCCTCTCTCCCATTTCTAATCATATAACATTCTGGGTCAACTACAGCAAATGCTTACATGGAAATGAACTATTAGGAAGTTATTAGTATTTAGGGTAATTTTGCTGACATTAATGCAATTTAGAAGCAGAATACAAGGAAGCAGTGCCAGTGCTATGCCATCAGCCAGTTCTCCAGCTCACCCTAAGGAAAGCTCTGCGAGCCAGTGTGATGAAGCACAGAGCACAGCTGAGTACCTCTGGGTTACACATGCTTGTTGGAAAGCCTGCTACATGCACAAACTGCTTCTTCCTTGTTGGACCCAAGCAATGCAAGGAAGTAGTTGGAGAGAAAGGTAGCATTGTGCCCCGGTAGCTCTCTTAGCTATCTACATTAGCAGAAGGATGCACATGAGAGTCTTAAAAGTTGCACAGTAGGAACACGCAAAAGTTAAGTGCTAGACAAGGAACATGCAGAAGACTGAGATTGTAAAGATGAGATGTTAAGTATAGGTCAGTATACACACACACACACCCCACCCCTCCCAAAATTGAATCCTGAGCTTTAACAAGCTGTGAGCTTATGCATTATTCCCTCTATGAACTATTTTGAAAAAAGCCTTATGGTATTTGCCAATTTCAGTCTGTCAATGTTAAGTGAGTACATTCACATGGATACACCGTACCTTATGGGCGCTATTTGATCAATTGGTTCTACAGAGAACTGGCTTGAAAACAAAGAATTCACAACCTCTAAATTAATTTTTCCCACAGAACTTTCAGGAGTATTTTGGGGAACAAACATTATATTTGATGAATTTTCCCTTTTGGTTTCACTCAGAATTCCATAGAGAAAATGGAGACATTTCACTATTCCTACATTTTTGTAACTCTCGAGGTGCTAAAAGGTAACTGAGGATGAGAATATATTGAAGTGATGTGCTCATTATTCTTTATTGCAGTAACGTTCCTTCAATGAAAGAGCTACCTATAGATGTTTGCTGTATTTCAAGGGCTGTCATGGAAAAATCAGGTATATCTTCCAAAAGGATTTTGGTAATCTGATTAGAGCACAGATAGGAAGTTTTTGGCAATAGGGCAGGTCAGCAATGTTAATCTTATCTTGGTGGTGTCAGATGGTTTGATAAGCAGCAGCAGAACAAAGAACGTTATTATGCTCGAGAGCAAGTTTTAGTCAATTCATTTTTGTGTATGCCACAAAGCTGTTGATTAAAGGCTGATTGAAGAAAGTCATTATCTGGTACTATCATCCCATACCAAAATTCTAGCTTTTTAACTTTGCAAACTATAATTTGTGCAAGTATCCATGTATTTTCTGAGAGGTGTAATGATAGTCCCAGTCACTGAAACTCATGGTGAACATTGCTAAAGAAGCCACAAAATCAACTCGGTCCCTGTGGAAACCTGAGTGCACAAATGAGAAATTGGTGTCACCTCCTCTGCCCCTGAAGGAGGCTTCAGATAGCTCTTTTGAAAAGTGATAAAATAGCCCCTAGAATACTTGTTCCTGCCTATTGAAGATACACTTCACACAGTTGCATATAACGAGAGAAACTGCAATGAAGAGAAAGCCACCTCTGTATTTATTACACTGCAAAAACTTACTCTCCTTCCCATGGAGCAGGCACAAAAGGAGGGAGGCAAGAGAAGGAGCCACAGAACCTTTCTCCTTTCATAATTTTTTCATGCATGAAAGGAAGAGAGGTCAAGTTCCCATGCCTGCATTCCTAAAGTCACACTCTAGCCACTTCCCATCAGCACACACTGCATGCAGTCAGTATTCCTGCTGCAAACCAAGGGCCACAGGAGGTGCGGAGGAGACCATGTGAGTAAAAGGCAAGGCAGCAGTACTCTGGAAACAAGTTAGTTTAGATCAAACCGTCTTATACCACAGCAGAAAATGAGCATTTCCCTGTGCCATAACCAGACAAGCAGATTTACCTGGAAGGCCTTTTGGTTTTGATTTCCTACTGACATCAGCTTTGCCGTATCTTCATTAAATGCTTATAAGACTATGCTTTTCTGGCAGTATTGGGAAGGACAGGGGGGTAATATCACTATCCGCGTCCTGCGGTTCACTTTATTTTTGGCACAGAGGCTATTTACAAGAAGGACAGTCACGGTTCAAAATCCGTTCAGCGTAGGACAGCTACGCTTGCCTATCATCAGTGCTATTTTGAAGAATTACATGACTCATCGAGTCTCCAATCGGGAGCCTATTTTAAGCCTCCCTGTCATTAGCAGAGACGAACCTAGGCAAGACAGCAGGCTGCTGCAAACGGCCAAGAAACACTGCAAGGTGGGGTCGGTCAGCCGGAAGCAACATACCGTGAGATAAGCCCGCATGTATTAAAACCATGGCACAACCAGGCCAGACTTGACCTTCTGCTAGAACAAAGCTAGTGGTTTCTTAAAGCTCTTTGTGATTTCTCATCAGGTCTAAGTCTGTTATAGTTTCTAGAACTGAGATGTAGTATGTAGATGACAAATCCAGCCCAATTTCTCCACCTTACAGAAAGCGTCTGCCTCCTACTCAGAAGGGAAAAACAAGGCCTCTCAATAGTTATATACAGAAAGATCTGTTAAATTCATTTTCTAGGCTTGAAGATCACCATGACAACGTAAAGGCAGATTTTTGAGGAGTAAGAGTTAAGGAATTACTAGCCCAACTATAAAAAAACTGAACTGGATAGAAAAATGTGACTGAAAGTTTAACAAAAGCCCATCACTGGTGAGGTTTTCTGAGAGGGCCTGGTCTAAGCAGCAGGAGCCTGCTGTAGTAAACAATCTCGACTTAGGGATTAATGACAGCGCCTTCACAAAAGGTCTTAATCATCGCAAAAGTTCCAGAAGTTACCAATGACTGAAGATTTTTTTTCCTATAGCTTTCTTTCTGTAATTATTTAAAGAATTGAAATTCTACAAGCTTGGAGAGTGTTTAGATTCAATTTTGTATTCTCCAGGCAAAATGCTTACAACTATTTCTCCAATTACACAGTTTATATGCACTGAATTTTTATCATTAAATCCACCAAGGCAGAGCTAAGGGGAAGGGGTTCCATAATTACATCTGCATTAATTTCATATCTGATCAAACTATGCTTTTCTGATTATTAAAAAATACCTTCTAAAACATTATGTGTCAACATTGAGATATAAACTAGACATTTTCTTTTCCATTATAGTACATGCAGAAGGACTACCTAAAACACATATTATCTATATTATGTTCATAAAACATAACAATACAGTGCTTTCACTTAAATAAGAATTGTGTGTTATTACTTATTCAGAAAACCATTTAATTTGGTTGAAAATTAGAACCAAGATTTTTTTTTTACTTAGGTACCTTTGATATTTACGAAAAAAAGGCAATTGCCTATTGATATTTTAAATTTCCATCAAAATTTCCCATATATAAACAAAAATTCACGCACTGTGAACCCCAAGTTTGATCTTCGCAACATTCAGGAAAAGTTAAAATGTTGCTCTCATTTCATGCAGTTGCAGTTATGCTGATTTTCTACAGGCACTAATAAGATGGTACAATCAGAATGTGTGTTCCCCTAAGGCAAATATAAATGAACGTTGAGTATTAAATGGCACGTTTACTGAATTGCTATGGTACTTAGCTAAGAAAAGTGAAATGCATTTTAAAATTAACTAGTGCTTGTGTAGTCTTAAAACTGAAAATTTACTTTTTATTTTTAAAGTATGATTTTTTTTTTCCCTTTAAACATTCCAGTATGTGGTTGATTCATGCAAAATCCTCCATGAAGATTAGCTTTGCCTTCTTTCCGTAATGCAGAAGAACAACGGGAATTGGAACGAACTTTGTTCTTGTATGGACTGCTGATATAAGTTCCAGATGTTTGGGAGCAGCAAAAGGTGTAGGAGTTTCAGTCTAATCTCATCCACTAATCTCTTTGATCAGAATTACTTCTACCAACTAAAGGTACAGAAATTGCAAGTTATAGAAGTTGATGAAAAAAACCCAAATTATATAGGACGTGTAGGTAGGGCTGCAATGGGAAGTTGGCTCCATTGCAAACCAGCGTTCTATCACAAGAAACTTTTGCTTCTCTCAATGCTAGAGACTCCTAATGCCAGTTGTTGAGGGCTAATAGCAACTGTTTCTATGGAAGCCACAAACAGTTCAATTTAGCAGCATTTTTTGTTTCATGTAAGCATCAGAGCAAAAGCTAGAGCAGGAAGTGACTTTGCTTTTGGTGTACCTCAAATAGAAAATGGAAATATTTGAGGGCCTTTGGTATAGGTTTGCCCTATCTTGACTGAGACATCTTAAAAGCAAAGCATTGTTGTAACATTGAAACACAAAGATCCCATTCTAAGCACCAGCAATGTCTCAAGTTCGTTCACCATCAGCACAAATTAATACGTTATTGCCAGAGAATGCGTATTATTCAAATGGAAATGCTAAACAATGTTATCGATAGGTTGTCATCTAACATTCATTAATTATTCTTTGTTTTCATTCACACCTAATACATGACTTTTTAATTTCTGTTGCTGTTCTTTCAACTGCTTGGTCAGATTTATTCTAATACAGATAATTTAAAGGTCAGTAAGGCCTATAGGTAATAGGGGAAAAGTTTTTGACCAAATTTTCTATTGTGGAAAGAAAAGTTCTCCTTCTTTCAATAATCAGTTGAAGCAGTTATTGTTTTAAGACAGGATCAAATACTGTGTAAAACAGGCACAGAATTATTTTAGTTTTAAAACCTTTTATTTCAGATAAAGCATGCTGCTATATACAGAAGAACACGTGAGTCAAAGCAAGAGCAATACAGAATGCGCAAGGTATTCCTTAAAACTTACAAGATGCTTTTAAAAACTTCAGTGCACCAATAGTACTATATATTCTTCTTACTCCTAAATCGCCTCTAGCAAAATGTCATCTCCTCACACACCCTGTGCAACCACAGCTATCTCTGGCTTTCATATAACAACAAATTCAGGTTTCCAACAGAAAACTTACAGCAATGGTTTCAGCAAATGACTTCTACCAGTATAATATATTGCAGAAATATAACTTCACATTGCTTAATATCTGAGTTCAAACAGCATCATTCATCTATGCAAACTAAGTATGTTGTACATTTAGCAAAGTCTAGGCCAGGCTCAGTCAGTTTTCCTTTTCATCTCTCTCCTACTTAATTATCTTTACAGCAATAAAGCTCAGTAAAAGTCTCATTTATCTTCCTCCTAAAATAATACTATCAATAACTCCCCTCTCATTTTCTTCTAGAATTCAAGTCAAGAGAGCACAATAGTGATGTTCTCCTGTATACTGAAGTTACATTAGTGTTTGTCCTTTACTATATCAAATCTACTTTATAATGAAGAACACGAACTGGGTTGTGTCATTGCTTTGGTGACAGTGACTGGATCCCAGGCTAACAACAGAAATCTACAGAAGACAGGCACTCAGGGAAAGGCCCGAGCAGGAAGCCTTTCCCGGGGGTGTGACACTCACAGGCTCTAACTCAAGACAGCAGTTAAATTTTACTGTAATTCTCTGTCTCTCATATCTGCCTGCTAAATGTGGGCTTTTAACTTTTAACATTAAGGATTTGCGCTGATAGGCCGTGATGCCAGTTGCGCAATTTGGCAAAGCGTGGGCTGTTACGTTCCGTTTCAAACCTTTCCCTGTGGCATGAAGAAAGAGAGAGAAAGACAGAGACAGAGAGAGACACACACACAGAGAAGAAAGAAAGGAGGGAGAAAGAAAGGGGTTAGGGACCATGACTGCCACTCACCTGCCTTATAACTAGGGCAATGGCAATTTATTTGGATTTTTTTCCCTCAGCTTTCAAACCAGTGCAAAGAAGGCTGGATGATCCTTTTTGGACCATGTATGAAAGGTTTTGCAGTTGTTCATTTCTGAGAAGTAACGATGTAATGTCACATTCTTTGACTTGTGCTTGGTATTACAGGGCTGCTTTTGCTAGAAATGCAGTGTAATACATTGTTTTCCTGCCACCAGACTCTCTCAGTTCCCTCCCCCACCCCGAGCAGTCAAAGTTAACTCCATACAAGAGCAAAATTAACGCAAACATTTTCCATTCTGTAATACCTAGGTCAGGCTATTTATATCCTGCTGCCCTTCCTGCAAGGACCATCAGCCACAGGTTTCAGCAGTACTTTTCTGTGGCTTTGCTCAGCATGAGTTTAAGTGTTGACATTTGCATAAATACTGCTGGTCACTTGGGTCAAAAAGCACAATAACATGGGATTTTCAAAGCACCATCCTCTGAAGTATCAGCCACCTCCTGTGCACAGCCCCAGCCATCTTTGATAGCAGACTGGGGTGCTTCAGCAAGTTGTAAGCAATATTCAGCACCTCTCAGAGAATAATCTTTCCTAAACATTCTATAGTTTAAATTCAGGGTTTCTAAGTGAAAAGGGGAAGGAGGAGGATGTGGAATGAGAGCACAGTCAAAGAGAAGTGTGTCCAACAGAATGGAAAATAAAATACACCTGTTACTTGCAAAATGTATTCGGTTCATTGCAAACAAGGTGAATTTCCCCTCATTATTTACACCCAAAATGCAACACAGTTGTGTTAATGCAGCTGAACTTGAGAGCAAACCCAGCCAAACCGAAATGAACAGACTGGGCTGGTTTCACTCCTCAGGCTGAAGAAAGCACAAAACAAAAAACAGAGTAAATACCAACAGATTCACTGATATTTCTAAATCTTCTGTTCCTGATAACAGTGTCACGCAAGTACCACTCCTAAAGAAGTCTTGATGTGTGATTTCTCAAACCATGCTTTATGTTTTTAAGTAATTAAAAGCTATAAAGCATTCCTGGCTGAAATGCTGAAAAATTTGTGATGGCATATTTTCAAGTTCCATTGGAGTGTACTAGCTGCAGTGGGGCTTACATGACATGGAACAATTCCCTTACTGCTTTAAAGATAGACCCCTCTGTTCAAGGCAGAGATAGTCAGAAACATCTGTTTGGCTTGGAATGGATATCATCTTTCTGGAAAATATTCTGGAACAATCATCACAACAGCACTGGAAAGTTTTCATAGCAAGATATAATCTTATATGTGCCTTCAAAATAGCAGTGGCAGGAGCAAAGGACAGTCATGCAACACGCTTGTTAATATTAACTAAAAGGAATATTCTGCCACCTGAAAATTCCCAAGCTTCATGAGTTCTGCTCAGAGCGTGTCATGAAGTTAGAAGCAGCAATCTAGAAATGACTGTATTTATGTTAAACAGTTCAGCCAAAATTAAGCTACATGTATTTTTCTTCTTTCTCCCCCTCCCCAGCCCCCAAGTGTTTGTAAGAAACCTGATCCACCACTTCATGAAGTTCTTGCTGACTACACAAAAGAGTTGACACAAAGAGGCAAGAGACAGCACCGGCAAGAGATTGCTCACAGCAGGCCCTGAGACCAACATTCCCCACACTGTGAAGCCTCTAGCAGTTGAAGTTTTGGAACATGGAAGATTTTTCCATAATGCCAGCACAGCATGGGATTAACGCAACACTGAATTTAGCAAGAGTCGGGTTCCACATTTCCGTGGAAACCTTTTGCTTTCAGGAGCTAGGACAATCCCAAACCATGGGCATGGAGAGGGTGTAGCTGTACCGGCTGTCTGAGATAGATACTGAAGAGGAGTTGCTACTCCATTATTGCGCTGGAAGAGTGAAGTATGGGTTCTGTGAATCTGACAGAGACCCTCCAATCCTTTACAAAACCAGAAGAGGCAGGAGCCTTGCCAAAAGGTTAAACAGAAGAGGTCCAGCAGGCCCAGAAGAGTTGTATATGATGGGCTCGTACGTAACCAGGGCTGTTGCTACCAGGTCTGCAGGGGAGTATGTGCCATGTCTGAGGTTGGGACCAAGCCACCGAGATGGGGAAGGAGCCCAAAAATTTCATTCCTTGCACCAGAGCTCAGGCCAACAGAACTGCACCCAGGTAACTACCTCATATTTGTTCCCTTCTGCCCCTCTGCAATGAATGCCTGTAAACCTCTTCAGAGAATACAGCTGTGCCTAAATATAACTGTCCTTGTGAAACAGAGGGTAACACAGTGATACCTCAAACCTGCAGAAAATGCACAAAGCACAGTGGATTGAGTCACGTGCTTTAAGTTGCACTGAATAGAACGTGCAATTTACACATGTCGATGTGTTACTAGATAATAATTTTCAACATACCTGATATCAAGTTAAGTTTCCAATATGTAGTATTTTCCAAAGCCACAGACTATGGCTAGAAAGATTATTTCTTTAAAACAACACACTACTCTCAGATGTGTATGGGGGACTGGTAAGTTCAGCATAACACTTTAAATCGCATCATAATAGGGATCTGGATACGCTATTACATCAGAAGAGATGATGCACAATACATTTACTAAGAACTAGGCTTGTACATTTGAGGGAAGATAGAAATCCCCAAGGGCTGTAACATCAAGCCTGATGTTCAGGCACCAAGCCCTGAATGTTGGTGAACTGCAATGGAAGGTTTATAGCAAACAAATTGAAAGTCTCCTTGTATTTTCACAGGGAAGATGAGAGACATATTTCTCACTGATTCAACATTTGTAACCTGCACCATGATCAACAGCTCAGAACCTTTACAGAAGCCTCACGACAGGAAAAAAAGAAAAAAAAAAAGAAAAGGTCAAAACAGGAAAAGAAGAGGAGAGTGGGTTGAGTATCAAACACATCACAAACCCAGCCAGGGGCTTAGAGGAGCTCATGTGATACAGGGATCTGAAATATGCAAACACAAAATCCAGCTTGCACGTGGGATGCTCCGACTCAACTGCAGTTTTTTAAGCTCAGTGTAAGAATCTCCAATAGATCTATTTCCTGGCTGTGCAGGACAACATAAGACGATGATAAATCTTTAATTCCTTATTATATCTCTGAACATTATCACTTTTTCAATGTTTTGGGGAGATTATATGAAAGAAATACATTTATGCACTAGCAAAAGCAGACCTGTGCTTCCATGTTCTACAAATTTGGATTGTATTTATTCCAAGCAAAACACAAGTAAATAATTTGGGGTATGGATGGAAACAACTGCTTTACTGTATCATTTCAGGACACAAATGTCAATCGCAGGGTCATCCAAATAAATTGCTCACAAATTTCAGTGCTATCACAAAATGATACATTTTCACCCAGTGACACAATCAGGTAGCTACACAGGGCTCAGTCTAGGAGCTCATTGCATTCACACACCCAGTAAAGTACACGGAAGCTGCACGTGCAGAGAGCATTTCACATTTGAACACACACTTCAGGAATTTTGCACTGTCTTTCCTCAGAACATGCTCATTTGTTATCCTTCTCATTCGAATGCCTCTCGCTGATAGCATTTTAATTTTAGTAGTTTTTAAGTCAATGTATTAGGATATTTTAAGACAAAAAAAAGTGTACATTCATATTAATGCTGTTTTAAAACATTATTTGGTTATCACTATGGAGAAAGCCACATTTTTCACAGGGAGCTGCCTACCTTGACCTCCTCAGGGCTTCTTCATCTGGATCTTGCACTGCAGGCAAAAAAACCATTGCAGTTAAAAAAGAGCATTTGCTTTATTATGAAATTATGAGTTCTTTAGAAACTTATCAAAAGCCTATCTAAAGGTACATTGATACTGACTTTACAGCAGTAGATGTTCTAAGAACACAGCAAAGAGCAGCAGTCCCCTAAAGCCTGGAAGAAGGAGAATGTTAGTAGGAAAGCAGCTACTACAGCTACTTTCTCATTTATTAGCAATGTTACACAGCTGTAAGCAATGATTCTACAGAGAGGGCTTGCTGTTTTGTAGAAAACCATGAGAGGCTGCAGCTGATTCATATGAGGAGGAAATACTAAGTATGTCCCCCTCGATGGTGGAAAGGCTCCTGAACTAACTTTTCTCTAGATTAGAAACAAGCTTTGAGGTTAGTGCCAGGTGGTCAGAAAAACATTCCCCACAGGCAACAAAGTTCAAACTCCTGTGATGTTCCTAGTGGACCTAGGTTTAGATAACGGGGCTGATGGAACCAGAAGCTCAATGCAACCGATGATCCATGATTATTTGTTTTTTAACTCCACAAGTCACTTCTACAAAAGACTGCTACAAGAGACATAACTTATTTATCTTTTTTTTTTTTTTTCTAATGAAAGATTACGCTGCAGAGATTTGATTTGTAAGTAAGAAGAACTATGGGGTCCCAAATGCTCTTTTACTCCGTAGTCTGTTGTACTTCTGTGGTGAGACCCTGGCAGATCAAAGAATATTTTTCACAAAGCATGAGGTGAGATTGAACTTGTTTACATCCAGGGTTCTCTGATCTTAGCCCTCTCCAACAATGACTACCAGCTGGACATGAGTCTTTCTTGAGTATCAGTTGCTAATATTGGGATGAGGAAATAAAAACATGACTCGAAAATGAGGAGGGAGGGGGATGTTTTGTTATTCGACTTACTGTACTCTGTTCCAGTCATCTGGGCAAGGATGCGGAAAGACTTAGACTGCAAATTGGCAGAACGGCGGCTCCAGTCTTCGGATTCATCTTCGGGCTTGTTCTGAGTTTTAAGCACAGCCTGATACACCGGAGAGGCGCTGTCTACGTGAGGGTCTTTAATAGGAAGGGCACTGCAATTCACAAAGTGAAACGTTGTGAAATGGCACGTGGCAGCTTTCATCCCAACCTCTCTCTGGTCCTACACCTTCTCCTTCGGCATAACAGCGAACCAAAACACAGCTTTGAAAATAACACTGCTTTAAAAAAATACAGAGATCGATTTTATGCGAATTACAAATGTCACGGCTCATTCTGTCATGGAAATGGCCTGTTATCATTCAAAATTCATTCAATATTCAAAACAGGGGAAATGCTTGGAAATGTCTGTTGATGATTCCCCAGTCAATGCAGCCACAAGCTTACGGTGGTTTGAGCCACGTGTGGTGATAAAGGGGAGTATGTTGGGCAAAAACATTCATTTCTCTGAGCAGTCTTGTCCGTAGTATTTCTTACAAAACCAGCTTCACGTTGATACTGTTTTATGGTATATCTTATTATAGTTTTGGGCCAGTGTATTTTAAGTTTGCAATTAGAAATACAAAATTTATGTCATTATGAAAATATTGTGATAGACTTTTAGAGTTTTTGCTAGTGATGATTATTCTTTGCCAAACTCTGAATTAAACTTCCAGCTGCTGTGACTCTGGATTCACTGCCTACTAAACCTGTGAAGCTTGAGAAGTCAAGACTAGTACTCAAGACTTGCACACACATTTTGTATCTGAAATCTTTAACAGCAGAATCTATCTCAGAGTCTTATGAGATCTCTAATCACCTTGCAAAGTGCTATATCCAGGAAGAAACGTCCAGTTTTACATACATAACGTCAAGCTACGAAGCTCTGTAGCACCAGTGAGTAACCTCTATGATTTATGATGCAAGCTAGAAACAGATGTGTAACTTAATAGCTTTTTTTTTTCCTGTGAAAATAACTACTGCGTGGCATACAGTTAAAATTAAATATTAACTGAGCTGCAGAAATGTACACTGAAGGGACGATGTGCGCTTGGGGTAGCTTGGCGCCATGGCTGCTCTAAATACAAGGTCTATTTTTGAAGCAAGTGATTTATTGTAACAGCTTTAACGTGCTATTCCACGTAGAGCTTTGCAAGCAGCACGCTTGACTTCAGGAACATTGAGAAATGGCTCTGTAAAAAGTTAAGGGCTGTTTGGTCCAACCAAGTCACTGCTGTGAAGTTCTGGGAGCAGTCATCTGCTGGAAGTTCTTCCTTGGTTCACACTCAAAGTTAGTGTTCTCTCAGATACTCTCTAAGTGCAGGGAAAATCGAGAAACGTCCGATATCACATACAGCAGTAACAGTTACATTAGCTAAAGACGAGCAGGTACGGAAGGCACAAGGTGGACTTGTTTATTTAGGAAAGGGTGTGCCATCAGTGCCTTCCACTCGTGTTGCTCCTACATGCACCAATGGACAAGTTAGTGCCAGATCCTTCTTCAGGTGGAAGATGGAAGAGAGACAGTAGTCTTCCTTTTCTGGCCCTTCCTAGGGAGCAGAAAGGCTTGCTGAGGCGGGGAGGTAAGCGCAGCAGTGCCTTCTGCTGACTTCACGCAGAAATGGTGTTGATATGGAAAAGAAGAGAATCTGTCCTACCAAAAGGAAGTCAGGAACCCTCTCACGACCATTCTGCTGCCACTTCTTGCTCTTGGCTACGATGAAAAGTTGTGCCACTGTAAAGGATCCAGTTAAAGTCCCCAGAAGGTGCCCCAGTTTTGAAGTCCCCAGGGGCAGTCTTAGCACGGACCAAGCACACAGTACCTCGCCCTGCGTTACTGCCACAGGTGACTGCCTGGTTCTGGCCAAGTTAACGTTGTGTCCCCAGACTTACTTTTCAATTCTGCTGAAGCTCAAAAACCTGCTGTACGTGACAGCAAATTTCACAGCTGCAGACTCCTGTAGAGTGGGCAATAAACCTCTGGAGAGATAACACTCCTGATTTCAGCTGTGGCCTACTGGGGCAATAATGGTGTGCAAGTCATGGACAGTTCAAATTCCTTTGTTTAAATCCTCTAGATGAAATGCTTTGGTTTTATATCATGACCAACTTATAAAAAAATAGTTTGAATGTATATAATGTATAGATACACCATTAGCTCAGAAGCAGTTAAAAACCACTAAAGGCTGGACCACAAATTTCACAGTAGCAACGTGTGGCATTAATATGACATATTAATATCCTTACAGTAGATGATGAAGGCAGGAAATGGAGCTTGGTGAATTAACCTTCTCTAGCAGAGTGAAACACACTCATATAAATTGAACTAAATTAATGCAACGCATTGGAATATTTCCAACTCTCTCTTTAATGCAACAGGCCTTTTTCTTTTTTTAAAATCATAATTATATTGCAGATGAGTAACTAGGACATATAGGCTGCTCAGCATGGAAATGTAAAATAGAACACATAGCTGATTATCAGCATTTCACAAACCTTAATGTGGCAGCTGATTCTTACAGACAACCTAAAGATGCACATAACCAGGTTAATACCTCTGTTATACCTCTTCTTAATTTAATTTTTTTCCATCTGGGTGTGTATGTGCAGAAATATCCTGCATCTTTCAGCATATTACTTTGAATTGATGTTACTGAAAAAAAATAGTTCTTCCCCAATGCATTAGAGCTTTGGAGGATTTTTCATTTTAGAGCCTGAGGTATTTAGAAGGATTCAATTAAAAATTGTCCCCCTTTTTCACTTCATCATACAAGTCACATTATTAACACTAAAACAAACTTTAAAGACATCAAACCTTCGCATAAGCAGCAATATGATTTTTTTTTTCTTGGAGTTCATTATAAACATGGATTACCACGGGAATCACTCCCTGAAGTCATTTTTCAGACTTAATTAAAGAAGATAATAAGTAAAAACTTAGGAACGCTGCAGCGTCCTACCCCTGATGTAGACATACAGAGAAATATTGGCAATTCAGATATTAGACTGGTTCCAACTATTGAAAAAAAGCTCTGAGAAGTAATGAAAATACCAACCCAACAAAAAACCAGCTTATGCAGCCTAGTAAATTATCCAGCCAAGTTGACTTATTGTATAGGATACGTGAAACTCCAGTTTGTACAATCACATTATTGATTCTGCTACGAGAGCTCTTAGATCTTAATCCTGATGAAATTGTTGGATTTAGGTCTGTTTACATGACTGGTGAATTTGGCTAAAACTGTATAATGGAATTTAGAAGAGGTTTGAGAGAAATGTACTGACCACATGGTTTTACTGCAACCAACTCTTGGTTCTTGGTATATCTTAATGAATTGAAACAAAGCAACATGGAGTGAGAAAAGATACAAAGTCAGGGCATGCAGATTTTTCCACCTTCAAGTTCCAGCATGAGGTCTAACCAACTGCAGGATAAAGAATTTATATGCTTTCCTTTGTGTTTTCCACAGTGATCCCTTACGTGTGGGTTATTTTCTAAGTGCCGTGAGTCTGACTGATCTCCCTGACTTCAGTTAAACCACCACTGATTTCAAGTGGTCAGCTCTGTTTCTAGCTGTTGTCTGCCAAAAAGAACAGAAGCCCTTTAGTTCTGCTGGTCCGAGTATGCTCTCCATCTCACATACACCTTGTGGCTTCAGGGCTTATCTCTAACGTAAAATGAAAAGCCCAAAGAAGAGTAATTAAGTGCCGAATCCAACTTACAGGCAGAAAACTGAGACAAAATGGATCGGTACAGAATTTTGTCTCCTTTTAGATGAAAAACTTCCTGTACAAATATTTTTGCATGAAGCGTGATCTTACCTCAGAGTTGATCAACTAAGCCAACTAAAGAACAACCTGTTTCCACTGCAAATTAAAGTTCAGAGTATCACAGAGGTGGAAACAACACCTTAAGAAAATGAGTTGCAGGTTTAATCGTATGAGTATCAGTCAACGGCAAGGCCATTGTTATGTCAGCACAAGCCTTGCCTTTAGATCTAGATTAAAAATGCTGTGTTAATTGTAATAAAACAATCTACTGAGAAAGTTGTTTAGGCACTCAGAGTTACAAGTTTAACAAAAAGAAGTTAGAAAATGGGCTGTAGCTCCCAGAGAGTCCCCCTGCACCTGACTACAGGCAGGAATAGAAACATTATTTTCTTCTGGGGCCGAGTGAATGTTGGACTTAGGAGTCAAATTCCAAACTTAAGGAAAAGCTTTGTCAGTAGTTTATGTAGTGGATCTTGCAGAAGAACCTTTCTTGCAACATTATGGGGCAGAACATAGTCATGGAGTTGTCTGCAAAAAATAACGTTCCACTAGAACTGTCCGATACAAAAGCATTAACGGCAACAATCATCTCATTTCAAAAACACCCCTGTGACAGATGGATTCCATGTTCAAAATGAGGGGAAAAGTTAGAGCTTCTGCTGCTACTGGTGCAATGACTCAACAGTCCATGACAATCTATTTTTTATTTTTTTATCTATGTATACGTTCATTTGTCTCCTCTCAAGATGCATTTATATACAAATATAATTCCTTGCTACGTTATGATTTATGATTCAAGCCTCTCTAATTATTCAGATTCTTTACTCGACAATTCTAAATGTTAAGACAAATCCCTAACACCCCTGGAAAGCATGCTGATCTTCCAGTACTAATTGGACTCTGCACTTCTCTCACCCCGTCTGGCATTTTCCTCTTTCCACAACCCAGTGGAAAAAGATGATGGTGTGTTCCAGTTCAGCAAAGCCACTCTATGCCTGGAATTGCATTTGGGAGATTCTTTTAATGTGCTCTTTATAAAATGAAAAGGATTTCACATGCTCAGCAGTGAAACTTCATAATTATCTGATCATTTAAACAGGTACAAATTTTAAATATTAGTATTTGCATTACATAACGTTACAGCATTTAGTAGAAAATGCCAATATATCATAAAAAGTCTCATATAGTTCATGCCCATGAAAGATGTGAGCTGTTATAAAGAACACAGGTAGAATGAACTTCTTTCATTGTGCTTTGCCAATTGGAAGTACGAGTCTGCTTACACCTGTGGAGATTCACTGAGTCACGCTCAAAACCAACTAAAGGTATTGCCCAGGATCCACCCTTAGGGAGAGTCGTGCTGAACAACAGAATCACACCGGTGCAAAAAATTAGCAAGAAAAAAAAAATTAAAAAAAAGAGAAAAAAAAAAGGGCAGTAAAAGGGAGCATGAGCAAAACACAAACCACCTACATTCTGAATGAGCTTGCAGCAAACATGTTGAAAAGAAACTATGATAAAGTGTGCTGATATACCCATATTTTGGTGCCACATGAAAAGAAAGTAAGTTCTATTTGGGGTAGAAAGGTACCTAAAAAGGCAGAAATCTGGCTACATTCCTCGCCCATGTAATGCCAGTTAAATCATACCATTGTGGATAAGTTCATCAGACGGGCTTACCAGAAACATGCATTGGAAAAGCACAAGTATTAAAGATCAATAGATGTTGCCACAGTCCAAAGGATATGCATAAGACCAAAGAACAGTATGGAAACCAGGAATCAGGGTAAGCCAGCCCAGCGCTCCGTTCTGAAGAATAAAGCAGTAGCCAGTACTAATATTTTGCATTCTTCACGGGTCAATAAAAATTCCACCCCCCCTTTCCTGCCCTGTGTTATGCATATAATACAGTGGGTATTACAAAGCACAGGCATCAGAAAGGAAAAGCCATCCAGGGTCACATACAGAGCACTAGATACCTTTCTCTGGGTTTGCCAGTTTGAGGAAGAACACCAAAAAGGAAATGTTACACTTCCGGTAGGAAATGTATCAGTTAGGACTGATATTTTTTTATTATTATTATTTTTCACGTTATAAAATACTCCAGAAAAAAAGAGTTCAGGAGGAGCTGCCATGTCATGCACATAGGGACAGTTAGATGTATCATGCAGAGAAAGAGCATTCCACAGAAGGAAATAACCTTACCCAGCAAATTCTCCACCCTGGGCTTGTGCCTGGCCTGCAATTGCATCCATGATAGCATCTTGGGAATACATGCTGATCGGGGTGTTATACTGGGCGTGAATTATAGTAGCCTTGCCACCCAGGCCTTTCACCTCAATGGGCTTGTGTGTAGACAGGGCAGAGTCCTTCAGGACATTGGGGTTGAAACGCTCCATGAAGTCCGTGCTGGGTTATGCGAGAGTGAGGTTCGACAGGGAAGGAAGAAAGGAGAAAGGCGTGACAGTTAAGTGAGAGAAAGAGCACCAAGAGAGGAGGGTGCACGTTCATGGCATCTCACCACAAAAGCTTCTGGTCAGAGGATAAGAGACAATGGAAGTAACAAGTAACAGCTAAAAGCTGGGTGCACTCACGGATGTTGGCTTACAGATGTACAAAGAGACAACAAGGTGAAACAGTTGTCAGTGCATACAAAGTCGTGAGAAACCCCAAAGTATTTATGTGATACTTACACATTTTACAATTGTATTCTTATATGCACATACACATAGAAGTGTATACAAACATGTACACACACACGTATGTCCATGTCCATGGATATACATGCATACTGCAGAGAATTCCCAGTTAATTCCCTGCATCCATTTGTTCTTTCAGAAGGCTCTTACAAAGTGCCAGAAAGGAGCAATGGGGTGAAGATATGTCAGGTCCTCCATTATTCAGAAGGTTCCAGTGCTTTCTATCTGCATTAATCATAGCGACATGTAATACTTGCACTTTTTAATCTCCAAAGTTTTCCTCATAAAGACTAAATTACTCTTCCCCAAATCTGTGCACAGTCAGCCTTAAGTGTTGCTACAGCATGATAAATGCTCAGTCTCAGATCAAAATACCCTACATTGCAATCAAAGGGACAACTGTAGTTGGAAGAGTAGGTGCCACATTTTCCAGCGGCTCCACTTGTGAGAAAGGATTTTTCTTTGAGAAACGGAGCCGTGAGCAAGTCAACTGAAGCTCCCATTGCAGCAGAACGAGGCAGAGTAATGTCAGACTTCAGCTAAAGAGCATCCGGCTTCCCTGTAGCGCCTGCTTGTCCATTGGTCTGGCCCTGCTGCTGGGACTGAACAAGCCTGATCTCGGCTGCCAGGCACTGAAGTAGCTCATCTTCTCCAACCTATGGCAGAACAGATGAATCTGCTCTTCCTGGCCTGCCAGCAGAAGGAGAGGGCCAGCAATATAGATTCCGTGTGCTCACCAAACTGGGCAAACCTGAAAATTCTGTCCTTTGGGAAATAAGGAGCATTTCACAAAGGTTTCATTTTGAACAGAGCCCAAAAGCTGGAAATGAGCATATCTCCCTCCAAAAAGAAATTCTGAAAAATGTTATCCCATTTGATTGGAACAATTTTCCTTTTCAGGTTAAAACCATTACACCATAAGTTTTCATGTGACTGACAGCAGCCTCTCTGGTTGGCAGGGGAACAACAGTGTGCCTGTCTGCTGTGGGTGAGCCCCAGCGGGTGAGTGTTAAAACCAAACCCTCAACCCAGCATGAAGGAAAAAGGAAAAACGAGTAAAGCCGTCGGCCATCTGACCGAAATCTCCCAGAGACTAGCAAAGGTGCCCTGCCACCTCTGAGTGCAGCCAGGGGATTGTTGCCAGCCCTTTGCCTGGTGGGATGCCCTGACTGAAGATGGACAGTAAGAGAGACACAGTCACACCTCATGCAAAACACTTGATAGAACATTAACAGCCACATGCTCAAGGAACACAGACATAGAAATGCACATGCTGTGTTCTCAGCTACATGCATCAACGTTTTAAGGGAGGGGACCAGAAGCTCATTATGCATTCCAAAAGTGAAAATATTCTTTTATAAAAAGACATTTTTACATTTAAAATATCTCTCCAATCACCAACTATGACAATGTTATTGTTACACTGACATCATCTCCTGAAGGGTGATGTGCAGAGGTGCGAGTTGTTATACCCTTGACTTTCCAGCATGCACATGCCTTAACAATGGTATCTCTTCTT
Source organism: Nycticryphes semicollaris (assembly GCA_013400055.1). Lineage (NCBI taxonomy): Eukaryota > Metazoa > Chordata > Aves > Charadriiformes > Rostratulidae > Nycticryphes > Nycticryphes semicollaris. Next base: position 360,401 of record VXBJ01001722.1, read on the forward strand.
TGGGATACCCTAAACCATCACACAATAATTAAGAACACACAGGCCCTCGAGATCTTGAATTCAGTGTTCTCTTTCCTTCAGCCTGTTAGAAGTATTGAAGAGATTCTAAACCCAAGATCTGAGAAGACTGGGTGAATGAAAAGACCCTTTAAATATGCCCCTTTTAAAGAGCAAAGTTCAAAGCAATTGATTTCCACAATCAATTACACAAATAAAAGCTAGTAATCTTAGAACAGCCTAAACTTCCTCAGTGGTAGCAGCAGCAGGGGTTTAGGCTTTCACTTGTGGCATTCAAACAGTTTCAGTGATGTTTTTCAAGAGATTTTAGTCACATCACACACACCAAGGCAAAACTTTAATTCAAGTTAACAGGATTCTCATTATAGTAAGAGAAAAGGGTACGGATTTTCACCTGCACAGTTTTCTTTATAATTTTGGAAGTAAACTCAAGATATTAGTGCTTGGAAGGGGGGCTGTGCTCTGACAAAGTGGCAGAGGTGAGACCCTACCAACAGCTGCAGCACCTCTGCAAAATGAATGGGATTTTTCTACCGAGCTGGGAAAGGATCAGGAAAGATAAATCCCAAAGCAAGTAAGATTAAAAACACCCCTATAGTGTGACTTCTGTTTTCTAAGACAATTGTAATAGAATAATTATCAATGTAAACTGGCTAGAGTCTCATCACTCCAAAGGAGTTACACCACTTGTAAGACATCACACCCACACCTCATGAAAATCACCAGAGAATGCCACAGCAGTGTAAATTATATGCATTAAATATTTTTTTCAACTTTATGTAATTTACTACTTCTAACGTTCTCATCAGTTTGAATTTTACATTTACCTAATATAATTATTTATTTTTTGCTGAATTCAATGCCGTCTCCAGCAATTTCTGGACAACACTCACATCAGAGACAGAAAGTGAGAATTTAGAGACAATCCTCTGCCCTTAGAAAACCACAGATCAAAGCTGAGGACTCTGTGACCTTCCCTAAATAAGGCAGACCAATCACATTTTCAAATCAATAATTGCTTCTTCTTTGTGCAATATCTTTACTTAGGAAAATTACTTTTTAGATCTTTTTTATATCAGTATATATTTCAGTGGAGTGGGGCTTTGAAGCTAAAAATACATTGCTAATACAACAAAAAAGGCTTAGGTAAGGTTCCCCAAATCCTGAAGGCTTGAAGACTACTTCAACAGTTAGGAGGAATTAAACCCGGACTCTAGAGACAAACAAAAACCTGAAAGCATTTGCAGGAACTGAGCAAGCTCAGATGCCAACTCCGTTTGCAGCATTAGAGCACCAGCAAGAAATGCCAAACCACGTGGTGGGAGCAGCACCAGTGGCCGGGCACGATGCTTCCCGTACCAGTAAGATTCCTTAAAAAATACTTCCACTTGCAAGCAGACACAGCAGGAGCACAAGGGATCATGCTACCCCAGAAAACAAACCTTCACACATAGAGCATAACACAAAGACTTGGCGCTATAGAGAAGTGATACTAACTTGGCAGCGGTGTTGGTTATGACCTAAAAGAAGAGAAAGAGAACAAACATCAAAACCAACCAAACAGAAAAACTCAATAGTTTTTAGAGTGCAAAGGGCAAAATGTATTTACAGAAGCTTACTAAAGCTCTTTTCAAACCATCTACAAATAAGAACAGAAAGTAAATGTATGCCTGAAAACCCCAACATGATTAAGAAAGGAAAAAACGTAGGGATTACAGTTGATCCACTAGGATTCAGTAGGGTGCCATGGCATTTTGCCTGACCCTTGAACGTGATTTTATTGCTGTGCATCCCTAAAAGTACTATTATCTAAGTATATGGGGGGAGTAAGCAGAGGGAAGAGAGAAGCATTTGCAGAGTATATTCTCATCTGAAAATAGCAAATGAGTGGTAGAGATTATATTCTTCTCTCGGATACAAAATATTCAGGGAAGTCCACGCTCCTCAGGCTGCCCTCAGAGTTGGTATTGCAAGATTGATTTATTGGTCTTTTACAGGCTGGAGAATATCCAAATAATATATTGGTAGAAGTTTTAAATGCCTTTGTATTTAAGAAACTGTTGGCCTAAATCTGACTACACCTATATTATGCCAACAGTAGTGTAAGCCTGATGCAGGCCAGAGCTGGGGGCAATGAACAGATAGTGTGCTCAGACTGTAATCTTACATTATTTGCTAATAACTCTTTCTATTGGTTGGATAAATAACATTAATTGGCTATGGTATTTATATTAACTTAGTTTTTTCAAAGCTTAGGATACGCATATTTTGATCTTATATTCTTGAGTGAAGAATAATTCATCATATTTTGCACAAACTAAAAAGGAAGAGAGTCCAGGATCAGTTAATAAACATTTGTGCTTATTCAGCTGCACAGAATGCTGTTGACAGAACCGGGCACTGAACCTTCCAGCTTCTTGCTCTAACATTTCTACTTGCTGCTGTTACGTGTCTACAAAACCCTGGGCAGCAATGTTATACTTTAGAGTGCCATTCAAAGTGGATTTGCCTCCTGCTTTGGCCTTGCAGAACCTTTGATATCACTGAGTGAGTCTTTTTACACACAGTCCTTTCGCATTGGCTCATCCGGCTGCATTTTTTGTGATCAAAACCACTGTGATGAGCCAAAGGTGCAGTAAAAGCTCCGCCCTTCTGCATTCCCATGGAAAAGCAATCACAGATCACCTTCTGCAGTTACTGTTCTTCAGCCTCTCGGATTCAAGAATACTCTGCTAACTTCACAAGCGCTACGTTAAGCCAAATATATCAGGCTGTTACAGGAACCAGTAGAGATATATTAGGAACAAGCTGTAGCCTTGCACCTCCGTGATCCTGTATCCATTTTAGGTACGTGCAGGACAGCTGGGCACTCATTTACGACAAAACATGGTGTAATAGTATCATTTTCTGAAGTGGACTCTGATGCCTGCTTTAATCTTCTAATCCAGGTCTCTGCCTTACACATAAAATAATATTTTAAAGGCAGAACCACAGTCCCTACCATCCCTAAAAACCACTTGTTTCCATATAAAACTATGTTAAAAGATAAAAGTCATTACATGCACATACCAAGAATAGCTCAATGGCCACATCTCTCGGTAAAGATTTTTTTACATGTGAATAGGCTACTACAGCTTCCTTCAAAAAGAGTAAATCTTTACTTCTCCTTATGTTCAGTAGAAACATTCTCTCCAGTTCAGAGCCACACACGATTTTAGCTTGATTCTAAATACGGACATGTATGAACCACCCAGCTTGCTGCTCACAGAGGTCACAGAGTAAGATGCCAGTAATCCAAGCCACCTGGCACGTACTTGAGGCACAGGTATTTGCTGCCCTTGACCTACAATGTGAAAAATAACCTACACTGGAATGAAAAAGAACCCTGTGTTACAAGCTGTGACTCACTCTTCATATTTATTAGTGCTTCCTTTTCCAGAGCTTTCAGCACATGAAGTTCCACACTCTTAACAGGCCACCTCTGATTTTCACCCTGGGACAGGGTGTTAAAGCTTGAATGTAAAAGTGTATCAGAGAACCACATGCTTTGTTTTTTTTCTCAGATCAAAGAAATAATCTCAGAATAAATTTTCGTTTTCTGGCAGTATTTTCCAAAGGGTTTAGCTAAACCTCTAACAACAATTCACACAATTAAATCTCAATCATTTAGTGAAAAGGACTCCAAATGGAAATGAGAATCATAACTGAAGATCAACCCCCAAACCTGAATTTTCTTACAGCTTTTAACATCCTGCCAAGTGCATGTTCATGAATGCATAATAAATTCAAGGTTTTGGAGCACCATCATTTCACAATCTTTATTCATCACCTCATGTTGTGCAACACGATAAGAACATCCACACCAAAGTCCAGAGCTGATTTTGCAGAGCACACAGTGCTTTCCTTGTGCACTCTTTCAGATACCCACAATGAGACCGAGACTATCAGGGATGACACGAGTCCCAAGGCAGTTAAAGGTTCTGTGTGACCCTTCACAGAGCAGTAGGAAAGTTGCCTCTCGCTTAATGGGTAACACTCACGTGGGAGCGAGAATGACAGGATTACAGAACTCTGAATTTTCTCTGCGTGTAAACAAGAGCTGTAGAATTCTCTAAATCTCAGAGGAATTACCTGGAAAGACAGATGTACTTAGCAGTTGTGGGCTCTTTCAACTTTTCACATTGTTCCTGGGCTGCAGCATACAGGCTGAATCTTTTTAACAGAACATTTAGACAACTTTTCATAAATTTTCTTGTTTGTTTATCAGTGCCACAGATATTACAGGCAGATGGGCAGCAATTCCCTAAAAACCATCTGAGATGGTTGTTCTAAGGTAGAACCTTGCTGTGTAATTCAGTGCCCTGCTGCAGGTGTGCATATAAAGGAGAGAGAAAACATGGAAAAGCAGCATAGTGAAGATAGTAACATATTTTTGGTAGGTACACCTTTTTTGCACCCCAAAATTCACTGTCATGTTATGTAGTCTTAGCGCAGTGCTCTCTGGAATCAATAGGAGGGTTCACACTGGCTTTGGTGAGTGATGGATGCAGCCGTGTTGTTGCAATTCTGATAACAAGGAAAGAGTCAGAATGCCGGGCAGGCAAAATACAGCCCCGTCACCCCCATCCCCGCAGACAGTAAGAAGGGTTGTGAAGACAGCAGGAGAAAGATAGCGAGAGATACTCCCAGGAAACTCTGCATATTGAAATAAGACAAGGATTAGTTTTTCTCAGGAAGACTGTAAATTAAGAGAGAATCATTCTTAGGCTTATTTTGCTGAACACGCTTACTAACTGAAATTATTTTCTTTTAAACACTAATTGCCTTTCTTAATTATCCAGTATGAGGAGGGAGGATAGGATTTTTTTTCAGATAAGTTAATTAGGATTGTTATTGCCGAGTGCTCAAGAGAGTTACAATGAATCATCTAAACTGCTTGAATCATCTAGAACATGTATATATGCTCTTTTATAAGGATGAAATATCCTTGCTTTGCTACAACTTAAACCCCCTTGGTTTAACTCTTGAAAGAGCTCCTGCAGTGGCATATTCAGTACCGGCAAATACCATTTGCTATCAGACCTTGAGTGGATTGTCTGAATTTTCTTTCTGTTTTTCCTCATACAGACAAGTCCCTAGTGTCAAAAGTACCCTTTTCCCCATGTTCTTAATAAGAAATTTATCTTCATTTTATATAAACACAAATAAACAAATTAGAGATTTGTTTGCAAAATAATACATGAAGGCAGAAGAATTAGGAAAACATGTTTCTCATTGCTTTTTCTCATGAACTGTAGCCCAAGCTCCTCACTTCACAAACCTGCCAATAAAAGAGTTACCTGCAATTGAGTAACACTGCAAGCCGTGACAGCACTGGATTAAACTATCTGGGTCGTATCTAGAGATCATCCCTTCATTCTTTGTTACATACAAGTTAAGGGCAAAGCTAACAGGTGTGAGACAGACAATGCTGAAACCAGAGGACTGAAAATATTGCAATTTTGACTCATTTTGCCTAGGAAAGCCAGTATATTAGGACAGGAATTAGTAGCGGGACACTCCAGTAGACCAGCATGTGAGACTTGCTGGGCAAATAGGAAAGTACAAAAGATGAGATCTATTTTATAGCAGCTTCTGTAATGGCTGACAGTGAAAGTTGGTTTTATGAGACTACACGTATTTGTTTAAACCACTAAGTGCCAGATCCCTGAGATGATCACAGTTACTTCAGTCATAGTGTTCCTCCTCATGCTCCGATGACTATTGCCAATCCATATTGCTTCAGATACCAAAGACCAAGAGTAATTCTGTAAGGGTAGTGTGTATGTGTTTTGGGGGGGGAGGGGTACTGGAATATTTAAAGGTTGTTTCAGACCTTAATCATGATTAGCAGGCAAATGCACAATAGGGTAGGTACTACTGCATTCATCTTTCAGCAAATATATTACTTATTGAAATATTAAATATTTTACCATGTTACCTACCCTCTAGGAAGTCCGCCTTCTGAAGCCCTTCGGTTCAGACTTAATTTATGCATCTCAGCCATTTCCCTTAGAGTCTCTGCTGAGTAAAGGCCAATAGGGTTGTTATACTGCCTTGCAGGGCTCAGCTGGTGTGAAGGGCTATTGCCATCACCCAGTACAGGGCTTAGTTTTGAACCTAGATTACTCTTTGCAGGTGAAATGTCAGGAGTCACAGACTGAGAGGACATGGAAGATCTAACTGTGGTAGTCTTTAAGTAGGAAGAGCTATTGGAAAAGCTGATCTCTTGCTTGTTGAGGTAGCCTGAAAACGTTCCATTGGTTTCTAAAATACTACCCATAGGCCCAGTCGCCGTGTTAGTTAGAGGACCGAAGGTTGTTCTGTTGCCATTGATTTCCCAAGCAGGTTCCTGTAGTAGCAAACATGCAGGCCAAGAAAAGAAAAAAAAAAAGAAAAGAGCAATCATAGAACACATGCAAAAACAACATCTGCAATTACTGCTTTCTAAACATATTGATAAACTTGCAACAAATAGATTGGGGCCAAAGCATCCAACCTTTCAGGGAAGATTTTCAACAAAGAAATGCATTGTTTCAAAATAAGGAAAGCAAAACATACTCAAGCATTTTTTTACTGGGTTTTAGTTGAAATCAATGAATAAAGCTTAACATTAAAAGAGCATTTGCTAGTAGTCAACCTCATCGCAATAATTTTATAAAGACAACACTGTCCATTAACTCTAGGATAATTAAGAAATCTTAAAAAAAAGTCTTGAGGTCAGAATCATTTGAGAAAATACACAAACATAAAAGTCGATGCCATTATTATAAAAACATAATGATTCCAAACCACACCATTCTATTTTCCATAAGTACACGGCAGGTTATTGAAGCCCACACATTTCCTTGCTTTCATAGGCTCTGGTTCATGCTAATTAGGCCATGCAGAATGGTTAGCAGATAGACCAGGAGAAGTCGAGAACAGGTACAGCCCAACAGATAGGATGCTTCTACTCTCACAATCTCTGCACACACTCCACTGGAAGGAATGTGTGCAAGGGTATGTTGATGATGAGTGTATGATCATACTGTCACATCCAAGATATTGTTTGTAACTAGGACAGCAGGATGGATTGTTTTAGTCCAACTCACAGGGATCTTTCCTATAGTAGCTGTGCCCTTAGAAGTCTGCACTGGTGCTCAAAATATAAATATTCTACCAAAACCTCATCCTGGAAAAATGCAGTGCTATGCTCCAGTTTCATATACAATTTGCTGTTAAGGCAGCTTACTGACACCAAAACCAAACGTAGTATCAAAAAAGAAAAATACTGCTTTTTCAGCAGCACAGTGCAGGAAATAAGGTGTCACGTGAGTTCTCGGGAAGTTTCATGTAAAACTTCTGTGCTCATGTTACCTAAAACACCCTACCCCTGCTTCAAGCTCGTTCTGGTGCACCACCACCTGACTCCCTAGCACTGCAGGGCACTCAGTGCTTTGTGGGAAGCAAAGAGCTCCTTTAGGGTTAAATTGCCACTTTCCCTTCCAGCTACTGGCCCGTAGTGACTACACCTCTACACTTTTTGGAAGTCAGCATACCTGTAGTCTGGACAATTTTATCAGACAGGAATACAAACTTCACTTTCAGGAGGGCATTTTATACCTTTACTCTCAGTTTTCTTATTTTTTTTAACTTTTAAAGGCTCAGTGACTGGAACATGAATAGCAAAATTCTAATATTGATTATTTTTAACAGGTCTTTAATGTTTTCCTTTTGAACCTAGCATCCTGAGAGCTGGAATTCATCAGCATGCATTTTAAAATAATGAATTTTATCATTTCAAAAGCTGTTTTATTCTTCACTTCTGTTTGTCTGTAATTATGTGCGGTACCCAACAAACTACTTGAATGTTTGGCAATTTACAGATTTCTCTCTCGAGCCATAATATCAATTTGTAGTTTATCTCAGAAGCTCCTGGCTCCAGCCTGACTTGGGCTACGTTGCTTTTGCTACAGGAGAAGGATCACTTCAGCCTCTCCCTCTGGATCTAGATACGCTGCAGCCACAACTGGTACCCAGATGCTGTGATGCTCACAACTAAGAAGCTCACCAGTAATGCCGGCAGCATGCTGTGGTCCAGCTCTGGGTGACAGGGACAATTAAAGCCACTACACGAGCAGGTGGTGGCCTGCAGTGACGTTGTGTCTCATTTGGGCCGACACTGCTTCAATTGTCCTTTTTAACATCGTACACACGTCCCCCGTAGCCTTGCATGAACCATAAGCCTGAGAATAATTTGACCTCTTATTTTCTACTTTTGCCACTATTGGTTATCATTAATGTCATTTACTGATTTGGGTGCTAAGGTTCACTGGAAAGGTAAGTATTTTATACTCTCCTCTTGGATTTCTCTATATTGCATATTTAAGTTTAGGGAAATTACACTTGAAAAATTGAGATATTATGTGTTGCTTATTTAAAATTAATTGCAAAAAAAAAACCCAAACAACCAACCCAAAACCTAAAGGCCCAAGGATATAATTAATCATAACATTAAATACCTTTAACACTTTTTGAATCAAAAATGTAAGGCAGATACAGTCAAGTGAAGATATTCTTCTTAGTAGTAAACAGGAAGTTATTTTAGCTGGCATTAATAGCTGCCTGAGGCTGTAGAAATAATCTTTAAAAGGGTTTTTCAGACTCTGCCTTTTTAAATTAATTCCTTTGAATTACATACTTCAGTCATAACATACCCTGACACAAAAAACAGTAACCAACCAACCATTAAGTGGCCAAGTGCAAGCTTCCAAGTACTATTCAATAAACCAAAACCAGGAATTCTCTCTAAAAATATATTGTAGGAGAGGCACAAATGCACAAGGTCACATTCCTAAATTATCACCACTTGTGCAAATGAGCTTTATATGCTAGCTGAGAGGACAAAACAATTTTTTTTTTTTGCAAAATAATATAGAGAAGAGAAGGTATATGCCAGAGCTATAGTTTGTTGTTGCTCTGAAAACTCTGTGGCTTTTACCTAAATTAACTGTGGGTTTCCTTTCTAAACCCCATAATAAAGGGACATGCAAGGAGATCTGATTATAAAGTATTAGTTTGAACTGCTAATGAGAGAAATGCCAGATATTGCCTTAACTCTAATGCATTTTCATAGTTTTGGTGGTACTGGACACTAAGAGTAGGCAAAGGGAAAACTACAGAACCACCATCAAAAATTATGGTTGATGATTTTTGGTCACCTTTATGACATGAAAAGAGTTTTAGTTTCAATCCTCAAACAATTTCTAGCTGGCAACTCAGCACTAAAATTCCCATGAACCTAGCAGTGTCCTGTTAGCATTTTCCATTTAAGTTAATATTCATGGTAGTTTTAAGGTAGGTGCTTTCCCTGTGTTTGTGGGGAAAGGGATGAAACAAGAAGTGTCTAAGAAAGCAGCTGTGTAACTTTTAAAGAATTCCACTAATCAGCTTATTTAGCCCTTTCCTTTTGTGATTGACAAAGAATCTCTCATTTAGTTTATTCCCAGTAGGATATTTCAGATTTTTTTTTCCTCCAGTTCAGCGGCAGAAACAGATCAATGCAGCATTTCTGAAACCATTTCTGAATGTCAAGATCAGATTTCTAATCCTGAGCAGCCGCACGGCTCTCAGCATTACATCACATGAACTGCAGCCAACTCTAACAAACGTTCCCCTGTTTCCCATCTCTCTCACCCCATTCTGCCTCCCGGTCTCTGTGGCTGGAAAAGCAAGCAAGCATCTCAAACTATGCAGGTCTGACGCTACCCTTCAGCCGACCAGAAGAGGAGGCTCTGACACTGAGCAATGGGCTTCTTCCCTCCAGAAAGATGCTGTGACCCTGCAGCAATCCCTCACTATGAGGGGAAATTTGTGTTTTAATTTCCCAGAGTACTGTCAAGAGAATGAGCTTAAAAATGATACATGTAGAGGAGTCTCAAACATTTGGGAACAGAAAGAAGCTACGAATCAGCTCAATTTCCCTTCTGTAATATTATTATTATTTTCTTTATAAATATTCAATTGCTATGACAGGTAAATGCTCGTTCTTATCTATCAGGGAAGTGAGAAACAAATTGTCTTTATTCCCCTTCTGCACTTCTGGGAGAACAAGTTTAATGCTATACAAATAGATTTTACTTCTCATCATGCCCAAGAAGCAGCTGTTGCTTTAAACATTTTTGTAGAAATGGAAATGGAGGCACCATGGCATTTCATGACTCTGATCTAAGATATCCAACAAGCAACTTCTGGCTCAGACAGGTCTTTGTCAAACCGGGACACTCTTCCATCTTATGCTTTACTTGGAAAGTCAATCATCTCTCCATTTATTTTCTCTTAGCCACACTGGTTCCCAAATTTGACAGGAAAAAAGTCATAAGCATGAGATCCTCTGTGAGACTCTGAAATAAGTGGGACCAGTACTGTTTCACAAACAGGATATCACAGTCATACTATTAAAATTAAAGAGGCTGTCTTAATACCATGATGCTATATATAAATGCTTAGTCTCAAAGCTTTAGCTTGAACATTTTGAACTGTACTGAGCTAAATCTTCACCTCTGTTGTGGCCCCCCTGAAAAGCTGCAGGAGCCCTTTGACTGTGGGCTTAGTTTCAATCCTTGATCTCAGGTTTGCGCTTCTTGTCACTTCAATGCTTTTGCACTAGTTATCCCCTTTCTTCCAGCTATGCCACACCTGTGTGCATGGCTTGACTAAATCTTTTGACTAATCAAGAAGATTTGACTAAACAAAGATTGTTTTAAGTTTGAGATTGATGTCAGATAATGAGATAGCGCAACTGCAAATCAGTCAAACTTTTATTTCCAGTAATAGTCCTACAGCTCAGCTGATGCCATACTTATGGTTGCAGAACTTGTATCATCCATGAGATTGATCAGCTCATGAAAGTAAGCAGAGAACGTGCATTACTTGCAGAATGTAGAAAAATTTCTATCATGGTGAAGAACTCTGGGATTTTTATACCTTCCTTATATCTTTGTAAAAGAATGTATGCTTATTTTTCTAAAACACAAAAAAAAGATGACCATAGCAGTCAATGAGGAAATACATGCTTGAAAATTAGTGGAAGCTGCAATCAGATCAGCAATAATGTACAAGAGAATTTATGCTTTAAACTAGACACTGAACTTGCACATGCAGATTTTTTTAGCTTACATTGCCATGCCTTAACCTTGACCCAGAGAAAGGTGAGAAAAACTTCTCTCAGTATTTGATGACAACACTGTTGTGATTGTCTTGTAATGTAGTTTTTTGCTGTTTTTTGAAATGCAACTGATTTTATTTCATGTGGACCATCAGAGCCTAAACACTGTCAAGCAGTGATATGGAGGTGACAGCTTCTGCCTATGTGTCATGGAATTCTTCATTTCTACAGTGATACCATTACTAGAATAATAAAGGGACAAGAAAAGAAACCTCGATTTTTAAAGTGTATTTACTGTAACATACCTTATTGCAACATCCCCATAGCACTGTTTGTATCATTAAAGACCTTCTATTCTGGATTTTGAGACCTCTCCAACAGTTCAATGCCTTAATTTTCTTTCAAAACCACGCTCAGAGAAGAATTTTTCTTCAGTTAAAAATGACTGTTGTCTACCAGTGTATACTAGTGACATAAATGTCACTCCTCTTGACCTGCAAAGAGCCCCCCACACCAGCACTCTACTGCTACCTCTTCCCCCTGGGCCAAAGACCCTACACCTAAGACAACCTTTCTGAATACTGCTAGATACCCTGTTTCCCACCGTACCTTCTCCTAGTTGCCACCCTTTTCCTCCAGAAAGGCTCCAGTAAATCTCTTTGCCAGCTGCAAGTACTGCCTGTAGCCCATTCACACTAGGCTGCCTCCAATAGCTCCTTGAAACCTTTCCTAAGCACCGATGCACAGAATGCTTAAGTGTGAGAGAATGTGCTCCTGAAAAGGGTTGAGTGCTTTGATCCTCATCTCTCTGAAGGAGACTTTATAGCTTTCATGCCAAAGGCACTTCTAGGACCTTTACAAAATAAACTAGTTTGTGGAGTTAACTTTTTTATAAGGTAGATACTAAAGGGAGAAAAATCTTTTGTGTGGTAAACAGCCTTGAGTATCTATGCCAGTAACTTTAAAATTGACACTTGCCAGGGAAGAAATGTACCTAATGCAGAACCATGGAAATAAAAGTTTTTATGTGGTGGAAGTAGGGAAATTCATCATACCTGCACAGGTGCTAATGAGGGTCCCAAAAAATAGTTATCAGTCTTGTGTTGGTGAATGTCTGAAGAGACATGTCTACTTGCTGCCTTGAAAACTAACAGCATTCTGTGTAGTTCTTGAGGGAAAATATGTACTCTCTCCTCCTTCCTGTCCTGATTACTTTGCTGGTGCAGTTGAACACCAGTCTAATGAAAAGAATCGTCCATCGTTTTTGTTCTAGGCATGTCACAGTACTGTTTGGGGACTCTTCCAGCAACTTTCTCTCAGATAACTTTCTAAAAATCACAATATAAGCAGAAAAAACTCTGAGCAATATAAATTCTTAAATTTTTTTTTTTTTTTAACAAGATCTGGAGCAAAGTAACATTATTTCTGTTTCAATACATGACCAGACAAGTTAATTTCAAATTTGACAAAATAAAAGGCAATCAAATTGTTCTCCCCAAATGATTCTCTTCTGTTAGTTTGAACATATTTGCAGTGATCACAGGGACCATGTTACCTTTTGATCTCTCAATTTGAAAAACATGTTGTTTATAAAAATTACTTAAAATTGGTCTATGGAAATCAGAACTGCCAAAACCAGTTGAACATGACCTAATTCCCCATGTATTTTGATCTTCACTGTTCCTTATTTATACTCATGCTAGGGATGAAACTGGCACTCATAAAAGGGGAAAAGTTGCAGCAGCGAAGATTTTACCTCCTTTCCATTTATCTAATTAAGTGCATCAGCAATAGAAATGCCCTACCTAGTGGATGAGCCTACGAATATATAGCATCTTCGAGGTGTCCTTGCCCCTCAGTGCTTCCAAAGATACAGATGATGAGTTGCCAGGTACAATCAATGAATGTTCTAATAGGAACATCTATTTTATGGGAGATGACGAGCTTTGACAACAGAAACCAAGCCATCCATTTCCTCTGCCACTTTCCACAATTAATTGAATTGACTTTTCCTCTGTATTTTTTATTCTCATGTCTTTAAAATAATGTGACAAGAATACGATATGACACAAACTTTCAAATGCCCTAATGTCCTCTTTCCAAATCAGCGTCTTTTCAGTTGTAGTCAGGGTTTTGATACACTGAGGCACAGCCTAATGCCTTTTCCCCAATGATCTACAAAAGCAAATGTATATTTTGACAAGCTTTGGTGGCCTCTTGTAGCCTAGATGAAAATAAACTGCTCAGAATTGGTTAGACCAGATCACATCAGAGGATAGCTGGATGCTTGGGCTCTGCTGATCAGAAATTAGCAAGATACAGATCACTAATACACTTGGGGTGGATAGAAGCTATTTCATATAGTAGGTGTTTACTTTCACTGTGGTAAATAAAAATGATACTGACTTTGGCTGAGGAGAAACATGTCACATACCTTCTGGTGGGGAATTACAGCCCTGGGAGAGTCAATTCTGGGTGCTGTGGTTGAAACTGGCACTGGACGTTTAGATCTGGGGACCCCCAAAAAAAAGAAAAAATATTAGCAATCTGGATTCCTATTTTTCAGCTTTAATTTCACATAAAAATGCTACTTCATCAGGAGTAAAAGCTAAGCATAGCCTAGATGTTTTCTAGTCACCATCATGCTTTTTCTACATCGTCATTTCCAAAGGTCTTAGATGTGAGAAAGAGTTTGATATGGTTTCTCCAAATGATGAAAAGCCTTAACTTACAGGAGCAACCTCTGACTTGGGAGATCATCCATTTTCCAGTACCTTGCATCAAACTGCATTTTCTCAGATGACTATTAGCCACAACTAGATAAATTCAGGTTTGGGCAGCACTTGGGAAAAGGGAATTTAAAAGTGTCTTAAAATGCAGAGACTAAACCTCAGTACTGAAGCATCTCAAGATCAATGGCTGAAAAGATTACTGTTTTACACCTTAAACTGTATAGCATCTGACACAATTTAAACCTCTCTGCAGGACGAAACACGAGCTTCATTTCAGACAATTTAGTTTCAAAGGGAGCAGATCACTATTGCAGTAACCACACTCTACTCCAAATGTCTGCCTTTCACCTGTATTTGACAAATATACATACTTGATCATTTAAAAAACAAAAATAAACCCCACTAAAATGCTTTCAGAACACACATTCTGCCCTTTCATCAGAATATTACAAAGAAAGCACAGTGACAAATGCTGACTGAAGCACTCCAGCCTGCCCAGGTAAGTGAAGAGGTATTTGTGGGAGTTGTTGTCAAAATACTCCCTTGAAATCTTTCCAGTACACGTGGGATCACCAGAGAAAATGAAATGAAACATGTAACAGGAGTTAAAAGGATCAGAATTATACAAGTAATATCCTATGGCCAACCTACACATCAGGATTATGCCTGGAATTCTCACCTTTAAAAAGTACATTTCAAAATCTAGGTACAAAACTGAAATAAAAATACTTAAAAGCATACAAATCGAGGAGAATTAACTGAGATATTTGGAATTGTTTGCTTCAGCAGGAGATGAATAAGGGAAGACATTACAGAGGCTTAGAAAATAATGAATGGTAGAAAAAGGGAAATAAAGCCATGTTCCTGGACATTAAATGAAATTGAAAAGACAACACATATAAAATTGATAAAGGTAAACCTTTTTTCCTCAGCACACTTGATTAACCTGAGGTGAAACTCATTGTTACAAGGCATCATTGAGACTATGAGAATAGCAGGGTATCAGAAAGGATTAGATATTTATACTTACAATAAAAAACCAACAGCTGCTTTAGACTGGGTAAAAATAAGGAGCCAGACATATTCTCATTTTTCATGGCACAACTTAAAAGACTGATAGTGGAAGACCTCCTGTGCTAGGTTCATTATTTCCTTTTTGAGGGCTGTGTTGCACTTCCCTCTGAAGTATTTACCAGTGGCATCTATCAGAGACAGAAAGCTGAGCTAGACAAAATCTGGGCTTGCCCTCAGGGGCAATCCCTGCATTAAAACCTAGCTTCACATTGAGCTCCGTAAGTAGCTTTAGTTGCCAAACGTAAAATATTTCCATAGGAAGGAGCAAACAAACAAAAAAACAAAAAACCTAAGGAAAAAGAGTAATCCTTACAGGAACTGGAAGATTTCCATACAGAAAACACCAAAATTACGCTACTTTGAGAGCAGAAAATAAAGATGATTTAATAGATGCCTACCTCACAATGAGACACTATGAAAATGAACGCATTTTGAGCAGACAATGAAAACAGGCATTTTGTTAAACAAGAGCTAATTAACTTGTGAAATTCACTGACAAAGTATTCCTGTAACAAGAGGCTAGAAAATTGTAGAAGGCACTAACGCTGATATTCACAGTTGGAATATATCACAATATACTCCTGAAGACATAATTATCAGAGAAAGATATACCTCCAAGTTCTAAGAACAAGAGCTAATCACTAACTGCCTAGAACAAACTTTCCTTGGGTGCATTAATAACTGATCTTCCCTCAGTGTGTGCTGAACCCTTCCTCTAACTGTTTTAGCTTAAAAAGAGAAACAATAAATCATATTCATAAGACAGGTACATGCATCATGAAAGACAGCAAAAAAGAGAAAGAAAAAAAATAAGTCAGCTGCAGCCCAGAACACAGTCAGAGTTGCTGAAAATTGACTGTGACAACGTATGAACAGACAAAGATTTAGGGGTAGATTCTGATCCTCCTTCCATTAGTGACATTTCTGGGTATGCTCAGTGCTTTCTGTGAAGGTACATGGGGGAATCTGGGCATACTCAAACCCACAGCTGTGCAGAGCACACACTAACTGTCCCCTCTGCTCTGCGCACTGATCATGAATTTTAGTGCCAAGGATGCTCAGCATTGTAAATGTTGTTTGTCAGGTACAGAGCTATAATCACATACTTACTGCAGGTTTGATGTGTAACTGGAAAATATTTGTATTGCTGCAAAGGAATTTATTGACCAGACTACTCCACCACTTCTGTTGTTTACTCTATGTCTGTTTTTCCTCACTCATTACCTGCCCACAGAAGATGATGTTAAAAAGTTGTATTTCTACCATGTTACTGATAAGCCACACTTGTCATTCACACCGCTATCCAACCAAGATTTTTATTTTACACTGACTTTGAGGTTTCAAGATGTTACCTTAAAACAATGAGGTTCCTACATAAATGTGTGCTGGATGTTTACAGCTTTGATATTTAAAAAAACAGAATGATGAGGCTTGCTAGATTTAGCAGAGGCTTGCACCAGAGAAAAGGGCAGAAGAGGTGAAGCCAATTTGTGGAATGAAAGTGTATGCACTTACAGAATAAAGTGATTACTTACATAAGAGGCATTACTCCTCTGGGAAAAACATCTGCAAGTTCAGGACAATTTCTTTCCTCCCACTTTTGCTAGATGAATCAAATCCTGCAGCAATATAAATTTGCTTTGCAAGTGATGGTGCTGCTGTTGTAAACATGTGTGCCCAGGTTTACATTTTAATCCATTGATTGCAAAATTATTTTAATCCAAACACTCAGGAAATATAATTGCTTTGTAGAGCTATGAGGATGATGAAAGTCCAGATTTCCAAATGACTGTGATAATTTTAGACTTGATGTTGAAATGTTCCATCAAGAGTGTTTTTCTGAAGCAATTAATTTGATTTCAACTTTTAGACATTTTCTTCTATATTTTCAAAGTTAAAAACAGAAACAAAAACCTCATTTCAGAATGAAAACTTGAAACAGTTTTAATGATTCATCATTCTGGTATTTTTTTAAATTTTCCTCCTTTACACAGATACACCTTCCCTCTCCCTCAGTACTGGTTCTCTTTCTTAATGAAGTTCAAAACCAAGATGGATGTAGTTTTGCAAAGCAGTTCAATTTTGATAGCACTGCTGATATCACTGTCAAAGTTTCTACTTGTTCCCACCTACCTAAATATATCTTTAATTGAAGAGCACTTGACTTCAATCCTGGTATTTTTGCACTCACAACAAAGGTTCATTGGGAGTCAATTGCACAAAAGAGCTGCCTGCCTAAGGAAGGGCTGCAAAAGAGTTCTGTAATGCAGAATCAGTTTAACCCGTCTCCTCAGGGAAGCACAATACTGTACTTGCAGAGAGGTAACATGATCTCAGAGATAATAACTCTTTTTCATCTTTATATGGCTTTTTTGTATTTCATATCTTCACCAGTCAGTGCCTGTCTTCTCTTTTCTAATTCTCAGGATAGCTAAAATCAACATTTATTTTCTTATAGTAAGCTTCTTTCTTTTGTTTTATTACCCATGGGCACTTATTTATACCTTGTGGAATATCTTAAGAATTGTGCCTTAATATTTCAAACACTAGAAAATGAAAAGGGGTCAAGTGTATGGAAAGGTAGCAAACCAGATTAGATTAGGGTTAGAAATGCCAAGAAAACATTTTACGTACTTTACTTATTACCGAACTGAAATGGAGTCATTCTGGAATGGAGTGGGTGAGCACATAGTAGGGTGCAAAACAATAGAGCACGTAGAATTTGGCTTCTGATACATATCTGTTTTAACACAATAATATTCCTGACAATTCGGCAGGAACAGGGGGTGGGAGGGGAAGGGATAGACCAAATATTACTCATGGTTGTCAGTTTGAGGTATCTGTTTACTACATGCTAAGATCAGTAATGTGTCTGTTGAATCTTCAGCTAAACAGTGAATTAAGTAGCCAGACAGAAGCTGCTTGTAAGTCTTGCACAAAGGATCTTGAGTCTTGTGATACTACGGTTTAATTCTCTAAGCCCTGCCCTGGGACATCAGCAAACAGTTTGGTGATTCCAGTGGGAATTACAAAGACAAAACCTTGAACATTTCATAGTACTTCAAATATAACTGCTATCACTTTTGGGCTAGGGTGAGACCTACATTCCCTCTCTCAGGATATCCTCTGTGCCTGCAATAAAATCAAAAAGTATTTCCATCAGCAGTTTTGTTCTCCCTCTATCAATGGCAAATGCAAATACTAGCTTTTGGCTGGATGACTGATTTGTTAATTATTTCCCTGCCTTGTGCTGCACTCGGAGTGTAAGACAGGCAATTATGCTTTCCAGACCTAATATTCATACCCACAGCAATATATGGACAAAAACTTCTTATGCACAAATGGTACCAACTACCCATTTTCCCTTAGAAGGGATCTGAGTCAGGGACAGCTACAAACATTATGGGATAGAAAGGGAAAGAAAAGGGGAGAAGCCCTGGAGATTTTTGTGAAAGGAAAGGAACTGGAGGCAGTACACATAGAGTGGAGCTTTCTGAAAAGGAGTATGTACTAAAAAATCTTGGAGAAGCAAATTCTACTTTCCTGGTCTTTCTTTGACCTTTTCTACCTTGTGGCATCTGCACAGTGCCTGTTGCATCTTCTTAACACTTTCTCTCCTTCCTGCTAGGCAAAATTCTTTCTTTTTTGAACTGCCCCACGTTCTGCACTCCAGCCTGATCCCTCTTGAATGGAGCAACTGGCTACCGATGCCTCCACCTCCTCTTTGTTGACTTGATACTAAACCTACAATTCCTCCATCCCATCAGCTCCGATGGGCAATTGGGGAGGTTCTGCCATATCCCTGCAGCTCTTCTCTGTGTGTTGGTTCTCCAACAAGTACTAGGGCTGAATGCTGAGCATACGCCAGCCACTCACTGAGTGCACATAGAAAACTCTACAGAACATCTGTGGAGCATGGACACCTCTTTTTCAGGCAGGTTATTTTCCTCGCTGTTCTCTTCTTCCTGCCTTTACACAATTTTTAAACCATTTCCAAACCTTTCCTCTCCTTATCACTACCAAAAACTCAGGGAACTCACAAAGAAATGTGGGTTCATCCCGAGGAAATTTCAGCCAGTTATAGAACTTGTTTATGCTGTCAGGGATTGGAATCATATGTAGAGGTGTATTGCCATCAACACTGTTGAAAAAATACATCATTTACATCAAATTCATAACTTTGTTTCTAAATAATAAGTAGATCATAAGAATTTGAAAATGAGGTTGCTTTAATGCTGAATTACCAATAGGATCTCTCAGTTATAATGATCTACTGTAGTTTGCAAAACCTTGTTGATATCACTATATTGTCATTCAAATCTCACACAGCTAAATTGTTTTGTTTTGAGGTCAAATATATTTTACTAGTTTTTCATCCATAGATTATAATCTCGATGTCCCTGAATTGTTAATGTGAACCCAATCCAGATTCACATTTGACTTCAGATTTCATTGCAGAAGTTTTGCATATCTTTTCTAGTTATTCCTACTAACTCAATTTGAATAGCACAGGATTCACAAGTAAAATACATTTTAAATAGGCTGAAATAGGATTCTCTTGGAGGGAGGATATGTGTCCTTCTCACTTCCTACTTTTCATGAACATGTTTTCTATGGCTATTAACAATCAGGTAAAAGAGTCAGATGCTCTTCTCAGTGCTTGGTTTAAAATAACAGCAGAAACATTAAGGTGAATAGAAGCAGTACTCTCAGCACGGTGCAGACAGAAACACAGTACTTCAAATACTCGGAAATATATAAATAGGTATTGAATAAAAATAGGAAGCCACTCTTCTCACCTCAATACTAAATTGCCTGGCTATGAAGAATGGTGTTACAGAACCAAAAGTGAGAGGCTGAAATACAATCAAAATTACCAGAGGGGGATCAAAGCTTAATGGTATGTAACCTTCTGATATAGTCTCACTTCAAATCTCTAAGTTCAGCAGAGTTACTTATTATTAATGGTTTCATGATTATATTGATTATTTATAATTACTGAGATATGTTAAAAAAGAAATCTATTGAAGGTAAACATACAAATAATAAAATAATTTGTTTAGCAAGAGCAGAAACCCAGAGATTTAGGTTATGAATTAAGCTCAAGTGTAGAGCAAAGAATTAGCTATCATTAATAAAGAGCAGAAGAGGCACTGAATAAAGACTCGGTGCTTGCACGTAGCCTCCCAGTCTTGATATGTGACTCAACTCTTCCCAGTAAACACAATAAACAACAATTTTGAAAATCAAGTATCAAATTACTGTTCTTTAGCTGAAAAATATCAAACAGCAATGATTAGGATTTGAGAAAAAAAAATGAGGTTTGACAGCTTTTATAGTGGCTGGTGGGCAAGAAACACCACAGCAAAAGGGATCCAAAGGAAACAACAAATACCGCATGCACAAATAACCCATGACAAGATTGATCCAGTAACGCCTTAGTATTTTACCCCATTGAACGATTCCCCATTCCACTTCTTAAAAATACTGTATCATCCACTCCAATTAGCTTCAAGTGTGTAATTTACATTTTGACATGACTGTGCTTAAGCTAATCAATGTTAATCAATAAGAAAAGGTCCCATTGTGACCTTCCTGTCTACTGTAACATTTTGGGTAACGTATTGACTTCCTCATTGCAGAATGCAAGCAGTAACTGCTTGTCTGAAAGATTGCAACTGTCATATGTATTTAGGAAGTTGTGTCAGCCCATTGACTCTGGTGAGATGTGCCCATGATACCCATCTTGACCTTTCCATGGTGAGTGCAACATAATATGTGAAAGGATGCACATGGAGATTATCTTTAGCTCGTCCAGAGAATATTTCTTAGCCAAATAAAACGATGATTTTTTAACCTCACCTCTAAGCTGGTATTTGGCGGGAAAAAAAAGCGATGTTCACCCTGAGAACAGTTCTAATCCCTAAGTAGAATCTTGTTGTAATGAAAACTTCACTGCCCTTTAAAGCCTTGGCATATATCCACAGTTTCCAGGCTCTTTTCTAAAACTAACAAGGACACTTTATGCAGTGAGTGTAAATAGCAGTCCACCCAATTAAACTCCTCATGTAAGGAATATATTTGTTTCAGGGACTGACATTGATATTTTATTTCATTTTCCATGGAAAAAACCATTCATTAATTTTAACAGCATTAACTATTACTATCCAAAGACAGTAACTCACAGCCCTGTCCAAATGCTAACCTGACATCTATTAACACATTACTCTCCTCTCATACCTGCATACAGAAATAACCAGGCATGCAATTGGATTCACCTCTATTTCACAAGGAGTGAGGGAGGACCACCTCTCTCACTTCACAGCAATAAATGACAGCTTCCTTAATCCACTAGTATGATGTGTCTTTTTAAATGCTTTGAGCACACAGCATTATCAGAAGTTTGGGGAGGAAACCTTGGCTATTGGAAGCAGATAGTTCTCAAAAGGGAAAAATTTAAGCAAATTAAACTAACTAGTATCACGTCACATCCATGATTCATGTTCCTCTACTTTTTCCACTAAACTGATTAAAATTTTGAATTTATACACACTGTGATTTGGTAAAACATAAGCAGTTGTTTGACAACTCTGCTTTTCTTATCTTTCCAAAAGCAGATTTTATAATACCTATCCTGAATACAAGTCCATGCAGTTATTTACAGACTAAGGTGCTCGCTGAGTGCATTGGGGAGGGCTCCAACATAGGCTGTCCACATGGTCACACTTCTCAGTACTTGGTCCTGTCTAGGACATAATTATTCCAGTGAACATCACACACAATATCTAACACTGCACCAGCTTTACATTTATTCCTTTCTGATACTTAGCCAGTAACTTCTTAATTTAACCTTTATATCCTGCTCGTGTCCTTAATCCAGTCTGACATGGTCTCTGCCATCTCCCTTCTGCATCCAGTAATTCAGAGACACTTACTGAAGTCTTGATGTGGACCTTGTTCCCTAAACTTTTAAGTGCTGCTATGGTAGTTATTGAGACCCAGGTGAGACTCCTGTGTGTAAAAGTGTTGCTGCAGCCTCACCCAAGGAGCAGCCATTTGGAACTGGACATTCAGTTTCGATAGGTTCAAGCTGGCAGTCAGAAAGGCAGGAGCAACCAGGAAAAAAACTTAGTTGCTCCAAGAATGAATTCCATGAGACATATTCACAACGCTGAACGTGAACACCAGCAAATTACCACCAGCATTAGTCTTCCTTTCAAAAAAAAAAAAAAAAGTCACATTTATATGAGCTTAGATTCTACCTCTAGTATGTAAGCAGCCCCTGAACGAAAATATCATTAGTCTGATAAATGTAATTGCATCATGCAAAGAAGGGAAAAAAACCTCAAATCCATATTATCATTTTCTGCCTGTTTTTACTAATCATGTCCTGCAATGCTTTTAGGAAATGTTTCTGCAGAATAGTCTGAGCACCACTATGCCAGATCATGTTTTCACCAATCTTGTTTATATAGTTTTAATTTACTCTTAAACTGGGATAGATACCCTCTTCTAATTCTTCTGCACAAAGGCACAGCCTAACTCTGGTTCTGATTTAAAATGTGTCCACCAGCAGACCTAAAACATGCACAGAATTGGTTACTATTCACAGCTTCAGACAAAAGAAAGCAATTTACAATAACCACTGAATTCCCTCTGCTTGCAGTTTGCTGTCACCACATGCTTTATTTATAGTAGGCCTGAAATAAATACTGCAGGATCAGCCATCTTTTGGTGCTGCACAAAAAAGGAAAGCTATTAAATATTTACCATAAGTCTCTCATAACTTTGCCTCTGACACTTTCCCTTTCACCAGAGAAAAGGATTATTCAGCTTAGGGTTTTCCAGCAAAAGAGTCAAATGTGACTGTCTGGAAGTGTATAGTAGCATCACTGGCATGTCCCAGGAGGGGCAGGTTGTATCAACAGGGCAGCACAAGGGTGACGCCAAGGCAGGAGTCTTAGAGCGTCAGAGGAATGTTTGTGCCAGCAGAATGAGGTGCACTCATGTTACAGCACTTTCCAAAACTAAGCCAGTACATTTGGTGAATCCTTTCCAAGAAGGCTGATCAGATTCCTTGAGCTAAGATCAAATGGATGTTGTGGATGCTCCAGCGAAACGCGTTGGCAAATAATACTGCTCTCGTGTGCATTGCATTTACTGTGAATTTAAAAAAGAAACCCATTCATATGAAATAAAAGTAGATTTTTGCATGCATTTGATTTTTAACCTGTGAACTGAATACTGTAGGACAATAAATTTATGGTCCAGTCTCTGTGGGAGAGCCAGCCAGGCGGTTAAAGATGAACTTTGACTGCCCCAGAATTAAAATGCCTGGGTGCAGCTGTGTAGCTCAAGTAACTCATTAGAAACTGATACTGAAAAATGACTGGGGACTAAACTCCAGTAGGTCACAAAAAGATTAAAAGCAAAGCAATGTCTTTTTCCACCACAACCCAGGGCTTTATAAAGTATGATCGTAGCCTTCCATAGCATTGTCTGACAGAACTAGCACCAACCTCCCTCAGTACATCTAGAGTAACGTAGGTTTCTAAGGAATGAGCTGCATCTGTATCAGCACCAATCAATCAGCCCTGGTTGCCTGAACTCTCTCATGCCTCCTGGAGTTCTTACTGGGTAGCAGTACCTGATGCCAAAGAAATGTCTTTCCTTCTCCCCTCACTGCTGCTCTCTTGCCTTCAGCAAGACAATTCACTTCTAAACTGAAGGAAGCAGAACTGGTCTGTAAGGTCCCTACTTTCCATACCCCTGGATCACAAGTCCCTTTCTCCAGGAAAGATGCAAATATTTCAGCTCCCTGCCACTTGCATCCTATACCTTCTCAAAAGCAGCAGAGGGAGGCAGGCTCTGGAGAAGCAAGCAGCCAGATGTTGAAAACGAGCAGTCAGAAAACCCTGTGGTTCCTCAAGCCAGTGACAAGACAAGTTCTGGCTGCCTGATCAATCCTCTGGCACAGCTGGTGAGACCTCCATCCTAATTTTGTGATTTCAGGTGAAAACACAGCATGGGTGAGGTGATAAGAAAAAAAATTAGTAGAGTTTAGGGAAGGAAGCTGTCAGAAATAAAACTTGATGTCCACAAATTCCTGAACCCATAATGGGATATCTACATGACTGAAACATGGTGAATTCCACGCAGGCCAGCACTGTGCGCTAAGCACTCACTGAAGAGCTATGGGAGTGTACCTTGAACAGTGCAGATTGATGGTACTTGAAGAAAAACTAAGTTTGTAGAGCCAGAGAAGTGCAGACTCTCATTGTTTAGGCAGACAAGTCCGAATGGGCATTCTTAATGCTTCCTTCTGCTACATTTGATGTCTTGCAATTTGATGTCCTGCACAACTGCTGACACCGTGTACAGCTTTTCTTGACAGCCACATAAAAAATAACCAGTTCCCCACCCTGAAAGAGGAACCCCACAGGGAACTTAAGTGCAATAATAAAAGTGAGTAGCAGCAAACACTGTCTGAACTGTCAGATTATAAACAATGCTCATGAAACCTTCACGGCCAGGATCAATAAAAGGAAAGGCCATCGCTCTTGAGAGCCAAGAGCCATTAGAAAAATAAAAAGCTTTCTGTCTCGGAGCATTTATGTCTAGATTTCACGTTCCACTGCTTCTTCCATGGCCTTATAGACTGAACAAGCAAGTTCACTTCTACTTCCAGTGCTGCAACAGCGAAACCAAGCCACAGTTTGCCTGGTAAGGCATTTCATGACCTTGAAACATATTCTGCAGAGCCACATGACTATTTCACATCAATGTCCAAGATCGTCAAAATTTAGGGCTTAAGTTTTCCCATCACAACAGTCAATTTCCTAATGCACACATATGCCTTTTCCTTTTGAAAGGATTTCCAATGTTTCCAAACTTTTATGCAAATTAGATAACTGAGTCTACCCATCTCTATGATCTTTATGGAAACTAGCTTTTTTGTTTCCATAGTAGTAGAGCACTCCACTCCAGTTTCATTGCTGCGAGTCATGTCCAAAAAAAGTCAAAGGGATCTCTTAGCACAGTCATTTTCCTGGTAACCGAGTCTCGGGAGATTTTGCCTTTCTCCTGTATGCTCTTATTTGGTTGAAAATTATTATCTTTAGAGACTGCTCCCATGTTTAACTATTCTTTTCACAGATGCAGTATTTGTAAAATTATTTTTGTTGACAAATTCTAAATTTTGGGCGGGTAATTAAACTGACACAATCTTTTTGTACTTAGGTAAATGAACCCATTTGTGCCTAGGAAAAGGGATTTTTCAAGGTGAGATTAATCTAACTTTCTGAATATTGTGGAGGTGACTTTTGTTCAAGACATTGGGATACTGGATCTTTAACAGGGTCCTATGCGTACGTCAACTGGCCAAGATTACATGCTGATAGGGTTTAGCTCGTACAAATACTGAATTGTGCAAAGCAAAATCCAGCTTAATGCCTCTGAGCACAATTTCTTGAGTACCCCCTAAGAAAAAATAAAATTACTTTTCAGTCTTTGTCATTTGTTTTTCCCATTTAACTCTAGTGAGTCTGAATGGGTCACCAGTGCAAACTAATAGTTCACACCAAAAAGCAATTGTCACACTGAAGATGAGAATCTATGAATTGTTTAAGTTTAGAGCAAAAGCATAATCTTTTAAAGTTCTCACTTGCTAAGAAGCTGCTTGACTTATTTGTGCTTAATCGTATTTCAAATGACTTTACACTGTTTTTCTTCTTTTCAGAATGTATCTTGTCTACATTACTATCTATGCCAGCATATTTCAGTCTGTGGAACACTCCATTATTTACTCTGGTTGTTCATTATCCACACAAGTTGATTATCTGAATCACATACTATTGTTTTGGAACCAAGAAACAAGGCAAGCTTTAAAAAAATAAAACAAACAATAGGGCAAGAAAGCAATAAATAATGATACTTCCACTAAAGTATGTGGAAAAAGAATAATGCAAACCACAATAAGCTTTTTAAAGTATTTTAAAATACTTAAAGAAAATTTTCTCACAGAAGCTAACAAATAGGTTGCAATTTTGTTAGCATCTTTCTACTTAGTGTATTTATTTTATACATGATCTGGAACACCCACTTAAAGACAAACTTGAGAGTTACAAAGCCATGTAGGAAATTCAGTCATACATTTTGCTTTAGAGCAGCCTACTCTGTCTCAGAAAACTCAGCTAAAGATCTCTTTCCCTTAGGTGCTGCTTAGCTCTACTGTACATTCCTGTATGAGATTTTCGGGTATATTCTCGGAAATTGTACTTCCGCATTACTCTTGCTTTCTGTAGCAGCCTTTGCCTACCACATGTAAAGATTATTTTTTCCACAACTCAATAAAAAGTAACAGTTACTTTGTTTTATATTATTATGGAGCTTTAGATATTATTGTAGCAATTTTGGGAAACCTCTGTGCAAGGTTATCCGACTTGAGAACAAAGTTTCCTTGGAAGTAACAACAACCAGGAAAAGTTAAAAGACCTGTTATTTGAAGACACTGCTTTCTCAATGCCAAGACAACTTTTATCACATCTCTATGAGAAAGTCTGCTCTTTTCAGTTCTACTGACTTCCTTTCCTGTGCCCTGGCTACACCTTTCTTATCCTGTGAGATGCAGACAGGCCACTCTGACACCAACTCACACGTGCCAGACCAGTAACAAAAATTCTCATCCTGCTGTGATTATTCACCCTGTGAATGACAGGTTCCTCCCATGCACTTCTAATACTTGTTATGATGATCTTTTCTAGAATAGTCATTCCCAAATTAACCAAACAGAACTGTGTGCTGTCCACATGGGAATAAGAAAAAGAAACATCACTTTTGGATTTATTTTTTTAACAGAATCTTGAATGGATATGGGATTACATCTGCATTCAATAGGTTAAATTCAACACAGATACTCAACTTATCAACCATACTGATTTCTATAAGAATCCATCTTATTTCTACAAGAATCAGCAGATTGTAGCTTTCCATCTCTTATCTGTGCCACGAACACTTCAAAAAAATCTCACAGTCAGAGATAAAACGCCTATATCCCTCAGACACAAGCTTCAGAGGAAGCCCTTAGGAATGCAAAAACATTAATTTTTATCAACATACTTCTGAAGAGTGAGGCTCAAGTTGTGGCTGGCTGACTTGATCTTGTTCTGGGCCTCTAAATGGGTCATGCTGTCAGTGTTGACTCCATCAATGGCTACCACAAGGTCCCCTTGGTTCATCTGTGACTGTGCTGCCTTGCTGCCCGGGGTGATCTGTGTGGGAAAAAAAAAGAAAAAAAAAGTCATATTGGGATAAGGCATTTTGTACACAAAGTACTTATGGAGAATTTGACCAGAATTATAATGAGGAACAGATACAGCAATAAAAACACCAGCTGTATCTACTGTTGTATGGGTGCAACAACAACAAAATCTATGGAAATTAAAAAAACTCAAAGTTAACTCACATTTCTGCAAAGGTCCAGGACAACATTTACTTGTCGTTATTTCCATTTTGAAAGGTTAAGCCCAATGTAGTGGTTCCCTTACCACATTATCTCCTCCTCAAGGGGATAATTAGCATTATTTATATTGGAGCAGTATAGAGACATTACTCAGAAGTGGAAAACTAATGAACCACCGTTCACTGAATGGTTTTATTGTATTTTTCCTCCTAAAAGCCATTTTTCCCAAATTAATTCATTATATTGAGCGGAGAGAAACTGAACGTGTGTGAGGGGCCTTGGACATGGTTTGCTTCTTTTATAATGAGCTTTATAGGAAATCATTCTGCTTAACCTTACCCACATACAACTATAGCCCCACTACCAAGACAGGTTACTACATCATCAACCTGTTGGCCCTGGCACTCCAAAGACCATCACTTTCAGAAATAAGAAGCCACAATGTTTCAACTACAAACACAGCTATTGAGACAACAGTTCAGAAATTCAGGTGGTTCACTAAGGCATCACACTTCGTTAGCTCCAAATGCCCTGTGAACTGCATCTTCTCCGAATGGAAGGTATCCTGACCTCAATTTCACACAGTCCTCTCAGCTTGCATCCAGATGACATTGAAATAGCACAGCTACTTATGAAACTTGCCTCCATTAGGGAATTCCAACTAAAACAGAAGAACCTTCATATACCATCAGGAAGACAAATTTTAGTGAGCAAATCGGAGTTCTGTCCTCCGCTTTCAGCACTCAGTACAGGTATGGAAATAAGCTACAGGTCTTTGCTCTTATATTTAGATACCCTCTTACATTGTTCACTTCTGAAAAAGCCCAAGGATACAAGTCTTTGCTCTTATATTTAGATACCCCCTCACATTCTTCACCTCTGAAAAAGCCCAAGGATAATCTAAAATACTACATGACAATCTGCTGTCAAAAACTCTGTTTCTTCAGCACAGTGAACATAAAAGAAAGATGTGTCTAATTATGAGCCAAAAATTCCCCTCTGAATTCAGCCAGGCAGAAACTGTGGAATTACATTCCTAAGGAAACCAAAGCCCAACACAAATCCAAACATTTTTCCTCATCAAGTGTGAAGTGAAATTCCTTAACCTGCCTTCCCTAATATGACCTCAAAACACTTCAAAACAAAAAAGCCCTTCCAAAACAACTCCCTAGGCTGCTTGTTTGCACTCTTCCACTGGCAAAGATGAAGAAGAAAAAAGGAAAAAAAACAACAACTTTTTTTCGCACTCTCTTAAAGGCACTTACTATTGAGGCTGGCAGTTCAACTGACAGCTTAGTCTGGCAATGGGAGTTGCCAATTTACTAGAACACAACCTCCAGTATTGGGGTGTTAGAACAGGGCACCCAGAATATTCAGACACTAAAAACAGAGATTACGTTAGAATTAGGCACTTAAATAACATCCCAGAACCGATCTGACTGGAAGAGACTGCTTTATATACCTTTTCATTAGAGAGAAAATCAGTAAGAGTTCTGTTTTCCAAGTGAAGGGCAGGCACAGATACAATGTTCTCATGCAAAGTAGAGTTGACTGATAACAGCAGTGCTAGTCCCTGATGTATTTTTCTGTTGTTAAGGACTAGAGGACTGGGGAAAGTACTTCATGGCAGTTTCGAAGATGGAGTTTTATTCTCTAGTTTAATGCACCCTCATAGAAAGAGATTAGTAGAAACAAGAGTTTCATATTACAAGCATAGTTTTCCTAACCTATTATATAAATATTAGCTGCTATGCATTTCATTGACTTGCACTGTGAGCAGTACACAGAATGTAGAAGCCCATAAAGAATATGGATTATTTGCATACCCGCATGTACTTGCATAGTTACTGAAAGAGCCTTCCCTGCTCAGTCCCCCACATATGTCAAGGAACAACATCTGCAATAAAATAAGAACTCGGGGAAAGGCAAAATGTGAACAAAATCCAAACTCAGATAAAACAGTCAGTAAGACTTGAATTCATCAAGTAGGACAAGTCTTCCTCAATTTATCTTTTTCTTTTGTTAACAGAAACTGTTTGCCAGTCAGGTAGACACCAAGGCCTGAGCTTTCTTGATAAAGATCTTTTAATATATAATCTCCACACATCACTTTTCTAGAGACACCACTTTTTACCTCCTCATGAAACATGCAATTTCTTGCCACAAAACATTAACTGTGTGATGCTGATACTTCCAGTCCCCAGACAGCTGGTTCCCAGTGCTGGGAACTCCCCTTTCTGCTCATCAAGAACAAAGACCAGTTTTGAACATCAACCCAGTTGCTGAAAGTTAAATTGCTGTCCTAATTTGGGAATTCCTATTTAACACAGAGATCTCTCCTTCCATTCCCTAGTGATGCTTCAAGCAAAATAAGCCCAGAGAAGCACAGTTTCCACAGAAAGGCTAAAGAAGTCTAGATTTGGGACTTGTTTAAGATGCTGTAACATACTGATTTACCTCTCAGCTTTTCTGACTTCTGCTTTTTGCAGCCCCAAATCTAAGTATTATATCTTAAAGATACATCAGGTAACTACAATTGTCCTAGAATTCGAGTCAAATTTAAAGGGAGGGAACAGTTAGAAGTAGTGACTTGATTTCACTTACTCTAATGGGATATTTTCTGACTAACACTTTTAGAAAACACTACTTAAACAAAAAATACACTAATCAGAAGAATCTATCAATGAAAAAGTCCCTTTTTTAATTTGTGATTTATATTAATTACTAACTATCACCATTGCATCACGCCTTCTGAGCTACATGAGAACCCTAGTGGGACAGATAGGGAAATGGTCCCAACGGTAGCTTACCAGTCAACGTTCCTTTATTTGAAAAGGAAATGGAAAGGAATTGCATTCATCTCTTCAGCTAAGTATAATGGTAACAAATTCTGGGCTGGATTCCTTCACACAGCTTTACTTTGCCAATTCCCATTTCAGGAGCCAGCACTGCATTCATGTCACTTTACCTCTAAAATTCAGCTTATTCTACCTTCATAGACAGCAAGACTCACAAGTATGAAAGATGGATCTAGTTTATTGTACCTGTAATTCAGAAGCATAGTAAGTATCAGGAAAGAATACTTCCCCCAGTCTTCTGACTGGCTAAGAGCATGCTATATAGATTATTTGGTTCTGTACAACTTTATATAGAAGGCATTATTGAAGTCTGGATGTATAATCTATATAAATCAAAGTACAAAATTATACCTATTTTAGTTAGAAGCTAACAGGCTTCTCTGTGAGATTTTCAAGTGAACATACACAGCATACATTTATAGTAGACACTGAGAACAGTCAGTAATTGTTGGGGACAAAATACCAGTGTACAGATGGAGACACTGGGCAGCCAGATCTGAAGTGTCAAGGCACATTCAAGACTATCTTGTTCCCATTTTTAAAGATCCAGCAGAAAGGAATGGAATGCAAAGTGTTTATCTGTCGGTATTTTCCTTTGAAAATTCATCTCTGATCTACTAAAATTTTACTAAATATAATCACAAATAGAGAAGATCTCACTGTGTCTTTATCAAATCTTTGGGGTTTAGTTTCTATTTAAAAAGGTTTCAAAAAATATTTTTAAATAAAGGGTGAATGTTAATTAACCCTTGCAATTAGACTGCAAGCTCAGATCTGTCTACACAGTAACTTGAGTTTGCTCTCATCTCAGCCTCTCCTCTACTAATAGAAGTAGAGGAACACAGTTCTGCCTAACCCAAATATGCATTTTTTCAAATTTCACCACCAATGCTTTTTTCTTAAAATATCTCTGGGAAGATCTAGACAGAACTATTTCAAAAAACCTTTGTAATAGTTTAACTTGTTTGTTCTGGCTTACAACACACCTTTCAGATGCTGGGTGTTGCAAACATTTTTAAGGCTACAGCGAGATGCTCACTGGAGATTCTAAGTATAGGTATTTCTGTTAATTGATTTACAAAATCCAAGCCAGGGTACCACTGACAGACCCAATTTTAATAGTATTCCTTTAGCACCTAAAGCCTAAGCAGGGACTTAATCTTGAAAAGCCAAGCATCTTTTACCTCTCAGAAAAGCAGAGGAACACTTGCTGCTTCAGAGATCTGATTTTTCAGCCCTCACAAATTTCCTTCAAGGCAGACATCTGACTTCCAATATCCCCAGCTTAAGGCAAGTGGGCAGGCTGGAAGTATCACATGTTGCTTTCAATGCACTACACAGAATTCTTACTACACTTTGTTGTGTACACTGGGTGAATATATAGTACAACAGTGACAGCTGTGCCCTAAAAAAATAAGTCTGCACTGGGTTCAGAGTGAATACTACTTAGCAGAAGCTCTGGGAGGCAGTGTACAAAGTGCAGCTGCTGCACCACCTTGAGAACAGCACATGTTCCCATCCAAGCCCTCTCAGCTCCACTCCAAATGGGGGAGAGATAGGGATCAGGCAGCATTTGAGTTCCTGAGTGTTAAAATACTAACGAGAATGCTTAGATAAACAGATGGATGGACACAGCTTTCCTACCCCAAGGAGCTCCTAATTTACAAGGCAGACAAAAATACACAGGGAAGCCTATACAAGTGAGAAGGTGTTAATACGGTAGCTTGCAGCACTAGCCAGGGCCTCTCCTTTTTTTCCAGGACTTGAGCTATGCCTGACACCCTCCTGACCCCAACCCCAAAAATCAACAACAGTCAGAAAAGCTAGAAATCAGAGGCAGGGCATAAGCTATCAGTTACCAGAAACTATGACACACTATTACAAGAAAAGGAATAGACACTAAGGATCGCTAGAAAATAAAATCCGTTTCCTTTATGGAGAAAACAGCATTTAAATCTCCCTTTATTATATTTTTGCAAGTGGGATGTTGTAAAGATGCTTCCAGCAAACCTTCACAGGATTTTTATGCACCAAGGCTCACCATGCCTGGGAGCGGCAGCAAAACTTCCTTGTTTAGCACATAGGAGCATGACTTCCTGAAAGGAGAAGAGACGTGCTTTGAAATCCCACCACAGAACAGTTGTGCTGAGCTGGTGAACGCTCATACAAATCCCGGTAGTTATCTCTAGACTGGAAACATCAGTTCCTTTCCCATTGTGAAAAAGTGACCTGAGGAAATTTATATTATTGTTTCCTAAACGAGACACTTTCCAGCACTATTCCTATAATAAACATGCAACAGCTCCAAAGGGAAAATCAAATGGTTTCTTAGAAAATAGAAGACAACTCTAGACAAGAAAAATCAGCAAAGAAAAAGAATAAAACCCACTGGGATAAGTCATTAGGCAGAAATTCAGCATTTCATTCTGCACATTGCCAGAAGGCAGAAAACGGGAACAAAAAAAGAAAAAGCCTCGACAACCTACACCATAGAGCAAACATCCCACTATCTTTGATGGCGGCTTTTGTACTTTTCAGTGTCAGATGGGAGAGCTGAGCAAGACCGATTAAATGTAAAGACAGACGACTGTAGGAAACTGGGAATAAAAATTCTTGCATGTATCACTAACCAAACCTAAAGAAAATTCCCTTTTTGCAGTTTCCATTTCCCTAAAGAAAACGTCTCTTTTGAATTTACTACTAGGCTTCTTTTTTTTCCTGTTTTGTTTGTTTGTTTTGGCTTTTTTGTTTTAATGAGACAACAAAACCTGCCTTAAATGAACACTCAGGGCATCTGCAAAATGTGCCACTGACACCTTGAAGAGCTTCCATTTATACCAAAGAGAGCTGAGCTGGCAAGCTGCAGAGACACTCTGAAGTGGCCTCTCAGGCTTTGCTTCAACTGCGGTTAGGAAGGGAGATTACAATACATGTGAGAACACCTAAAATAGCTTTAATCTACCTCTCTTAGGCACCAGGAGCCACGATGCCACAGCAGGACAGAGATTTTGTGGGCTGGACAGTGAAGCACTTACAATTCAGGACACCCTGTGCTGAAATCTGTACTGCAAGAGCAGGAGGGCTATCGACACTTGAGCTCTGGCTTACCTCAGGCTTGGGTATGCCAGGCCATGCTGGAATGGTATCACCTCAATTAGCACTAGAAATTTTCCTTCTGCTTAATGCCTTTATAAGGCTGCTCTTCAGGCATAATATATAGGGGTTTCGAGGAAGTAGACAGACAGGGAGCTCTTTTTGCCAAGCTACATAAACCCAGATGATGAAAATAAGCCAAATGTAAACAGGTTTTCAGCTGGGAAATAAAAGGAAGCCTCTAGGCCATGCTTGGGGGATTGCCCTAGGCAAGGCTTTGGGGGAGTTATTGAGGCTGAGTGTGAACGCTCCTGTCCCTGCTTGGAAAAGATAATTCCATTCCCTGCCTCAACTCCATGTTATCTGATTGACTAATTTTCAAATCTTTATTAAAAAGTAAGAAAAGAAAACACTTTGGAGTTTACAGTTTACCCACTGGCAGCACGACTCGTTTACACCAACTATACAGATTAACAGTAAAAACGTGGATGTGGCTTTCTATCAGGATGTGTAGGCATAGCTAGAAGACTATGCAGCTCTCTAAATCTTGTATGGTGCATCTAATAGTAATCTCCCTTCTCCCAATCTTCATCCAAAAATAGCTGTTAGATCCATCCAGTCTATTCTCATTTAGCACCACGTACTGTGCCAAGATAGTGTGTGCTTTGCGTCTTGCAGAAATGAAATGGAAGCAGAGAGGCAAGCCATCTTATAATAGACATTGATTGTTTTGTTACAACAACAGTTTTTAAGGAACAAATAAATTCTTCTTTAGTATCAACAAATTTAATAACCTTAATGCAAATCAAAACTGAGAATATACCCGAGGTACAGATCCTTAGTATTCTGACAGCCCTGTGTGTGTGAGCAGTTCTGTCAACTGCCACAGGACAACTCCCTGCAGCAAAGCTACGCTCAGCTTGTAAGTGCTTGCAGGATCAGAACTACCAAGTTTCATCAAAGCTTCCCCTTCCTCTTCCTTACTTTTTAAACCTTAATCCATTTTAAGGCAGTTTTATAAGGTGGGATATTTGGATATTTGTGTTTCAAGTAGACAGATCACAGCTATCAATATGGCCTTTCACACTTTCACAGCTACCTGCTTTTTGAATGCTACATTCTTTGCAGTTTTTTTGACCTCCTCATATAAACACAATTTGTCTTGTCTCCCCCTACAAGCATTAGCAATAAACTGGGGGGTGGGAATGTCTTTCGCGATTGGCTGCTATGGTAAGATTTTCCTTTTTTCAAGTTCAATCTGCTTAATGCATTTCATTGTATATAAGTAAGAAGACAATGCTTTATAACTTGGTTAAGTGCTTTTGATTGGTGAAACAACAATAAGCCTGACTAAAAGGCCATTTGAGTCAATACCGGGAGTTTCAGTTTGAGGTTAGTGGCCTGAAGCCCCTTCTGTTATTAAGCAACTCAAAATAGCTTTGCCTTTGAGTTAAGTCCTGAGGTTCCAGCACAGACTTGACTGATACGTAAGTGACTCTTTTGCTCCTGTGTGTTTGTAAATTAGGGCACTTATTACATCCATGCAGGCTCCCATTTAACTGTTCATTAAATGTGCATTTGTTTATTGCATTCCTTCTGTTTCTGGCCACCAGAATTCCAGGGGAGTAATTCTTCCTCTCATCACTAAAACATGAGCTGCCAGTTCGACACAGCAAATAACAGTCCTGTCTCTAAACCAGAAATACATAGCATTCAATCCCATGCTTTGCCTACAGATGCTAGAATAGTGTAGCACACACAGGAAGGCGCCTGTATGAAAGAAGATGAAATGCAGCACACGTCCACAGGGACAGAGATGTTGACTCAGAACTAAATTTGCAGGAACTACACTCAGTATCACACCAGTACTTTTTCATCTAAGGTTTTAAGAGGCCCTGTTGCCCAACGTGAATCTGTTTCAATTGGATGGCCCAACATTAACCGTTCACTATATAGCACCAATGACTCATTAAACACCCTCCTTATCCACAAGACTAACTCTTGTGCCTGTAGCATTCATCCATGCTCTGGGAGAGAATAAACAAAAGCACAGGCTTCAAACTTCAGAGAGTGAAGGCCTCCTTTCAAGATCCAAGTGAATAAAAAAAAAAAAGAACAGAAACAAGGTTCCCCTGAGAAGGTGCAATGCAAATTTCTTCTGTAATATGCTGTATTTGTATAGTGCATGACATGACATCCTGCCAGCTCTCCCAGCAGGGTCCTTAGCAATTTAAAGATGTAGCAGATAAAATAAAGTACGTTAACTGGCGGATGTTTCCAAAAGCAAGGGAAGTTGTAGAGACTGAGGATGTTTCTTCTCTAGTTAAAATGTAACAGCTTAAGCTTTCTTCTTCTAGCTTTGCAGTCATCTGGTGAACTACATTCGTTTAACAGGGAATAATTGGAACACGTTGATATAATCTCAAATCTAAAAGGGAAAACTTACTATGTTGAAGATTGTGAAGAGAAGACTGACAAAATAATGAAAAGCAACACAATCTGAATTTTAAAAAAGGAAGCGGCTTGTTTTAGCTCCTCTTTATCTTGACTAAGGAGGGTTGTGGCCATTGCTGAGGAAAAGGATTGACCTTTATTTAGAGAGTGATGGCACCAATGCTGATTTTGGGTGTTTTAACTCATTGTAAGGGTGGGGACAGCAATCTTCAAAAATTTCCCACTTCAAACTTGCAGACTATGATAAACCCCCCAGACTTCATTTGACACATTACAGGCCAGTGACTTACATCGTTTCCTCAAGGTAAAAGCATCTCTTTAAGTGAATTTTACATCCATCACCTTTATCAGCCTCTACTGCATACATGTAGCTGAGTACCTTCCCACACATCTCATAGTGGCTTCAGGGCGTGTAGTAGTATTAAATGGAAAGTTTTCAAAATTTGTTTTGTTGTTTTTTCCTATATACTCAAGTAATTCCCACATACTCTACAATCACCAGTTTTTATGTGATTTTAGAATGGCTTCCTGTTTACAGACAAAATTACATAATAGAAATGAAATATTTTAACATACTAGTACTCCCTGTAGCTAAAGGCCATTTCAAAGTAAAAAAAAAAATAAATAATAAAATCAAATTAATAAGATGGGAAAAGTACCATCTATTGATAAAGAGACAGTGATTTTTGTTCAACTACTAATGCAACATGGGTAGGGTCAGTGACAGTAAATTTATCTACTTAACTTCTCTTCCCTACCCACCATCAAACTTGTGATGAAACAGGAGGCCAAATAAACAATGACTGAGTGGGTCTCCACATTAATCTAGAGCTAACAAGCTTGTTTCATTTCTGGTCAGACCAGCTAGGTGTGTTACACACAAGGGTAACATGGACCGATAGTCTTCTTTCCCCACCAAGTACTTCATCAGCTTCCCTTCCTAACCTGCACCATTTTCTAGGGAGAACCTGAAGTAAAAAATATTTTACAAAACACTACAGAAAAGACAAAGATCTTACGTCCTGAAAGTTTACAGAAAGTCTTCATTAAACATCAATATTGTTTATGAGCCAGCACATCCTGAAAGGCACACATGAAAATACTGCCAAGTTAAGAAATGCAATATTAAGAAGGGTGCAGTGAAGTAAGGTTTTAACAAGAACATCCCATAAATTTGAAAAGCCATATGCTGATCTAGAAGCAGCTCTATGAAATTAATCACCTCAGCTAGTTAATACTAATTTGCCTATGGTGAATGGCTCTTCATTTAAACTGGCCTGTGTCTGAAGATCCAAACAATGCCACTCACCTTCATCACACCACATCTTCTATTTTTATGCTCAAGTTTTGGGCTGAAACTTGTCTCAAAAATTCCCAACCACAACAAGGAAAGCTGTTCTTGGGGAATTTCCATTCCAGATAAAGGCATGAGCCTGTGATCTCATGACTCCTAATTCAGAAGAGTGCATAGTTCAAGTAGCCTCAATTAAATTATCTTTGGATAACCTATTGGATTTTGGTTGGGATATTTTGGGGTGTTTTGTTTTTTTTTTTCAGATGGAAAATTATTTATTTAAACTCCCTCTAGAGTTCTCTAAAATTGTAAAGCATGTTAACTTGACCATCCCACTCAGTAGCATACTCCCAATACTCACTGTTACAAAAACAGAACTACTTCCACAATCGTAAAACCAGAAACTTTCTGACATTCAGACAACTTTAGTTTTCGTTGTGATAAGGATGACATTTGGAGCTCTTGCCAGCAGTAATACCAGGTACATTACCGACTTTGTCAACATTCACCCCCCAGTCTTTTAGGCACCCAGAGCAGCACTCCCTTGTGGACAAGCTGATCTGTTGTCTTCATGACAGGTTTTGAATTCCATGAGGAGTTACCGAGCACATGTCGGGATTTCAAGGTACAAAGACTATGACCAGTAACTGGAACTTGAAAGAAGGTACTAAGGCAGGAAGAGAAGAAGTATTTCCTATCCAGTGGACATACTACTGTACACAGCCTTTCACCTCCTGAGTTGCTCACCCTGGTCATCAACAGGTGAGGATTAGAGAGCTTTCAGTTTGCACCAGGAATGCTAAGATGCATCCCATCCTCTTCTTCAGCTTTATTTTGTACTACATCCAGAGGGCCCAATGAACATCTCCATTGTTTTAATTACAGATGGTGAAGGAGGCAGCCATCAACTGTGAATGAATACCTTCTGCCTAACCAAAAGGCCCCTGCAAAACACAGCCTACAGATTTACCTGTGATACTGATACTGCTGGTTAGAGATACTTTTATCAGTCAACCTGGAATGCAACGTTTCTGCCAATTCCTTTTTGGGTACTCCACTTCTTTCCTGTTTTATCTCATTGAGATTTGATGTTCACCATTAACTGGTGTAAGCAGCACCCAGCTAAGGCAGAATTAATTCTTCCAGAGGACACAGGTTTTAAGAGTGTTTCAGGAAGGGCCTCGAAGCACACTGTCTACATATACTACTCCAACTCTCATTCCTTTGTACATTCCTGTTTCTTCCAGGTAATTATACTTGAAAGGAAAGTAATAGAGAATCATAAAAATTTCTACCAGTTCAGCAGTGTCATTAGTGGTTTAAGAGCTTAGAGATTTTAAAAAAATAGCTTACACATTTTTATCTAATAAACATTCTTTGGTAACAAAGATTAGGTGCCTAAATTATGTGTGAAAATCATCAATAGTTTGCTTGGTATATTCTGCTAGGCTTTATCTAGATGAATGTGGTTCTGATTCTTAGCTTAAGATATTAATTCATCCTTGATTCAGAACATGGCTCCTCATGGATCATCAAGCTGTGCAACTTACACTTAGCTTGGGTGTAACAGAATTATTCTGCAAAGTGCTTCACTTCCATGTCAAAGCGGTACTTTTATCTTTCATTCCTTCCTTGATAACCACAGACATTTTTCTCCTACACACTGGAAGCAGAGGTTGTAATGAGCTACACACCTAGTCACAATCAGTTTCAAAATTCTGCATGTCCAGATTTTTTCCTCCCCTAGTCCAGGGTAAATACTTTAATTACAATAATCTGATTGCATATTTTGTTATGGAATAAATGTTCACAGGACATCTATTTAAGTCCATGGATGGAATGCAATCAAGTTCAGAATTTGGCTTAACAAGTGTTTTCCTTGGCTACGTTAGACACTAACTTCTGCAGTGAAGCATGTCAAAATAATTAGTTTGGAAGAGGCAGTAGGAAAGCTGTTGTTTGACCAAGAAAGAATTTCAGAAAGTCTAAGGTGGTCTGGCTTTCTGTGCCCAGTTTGTCTTTTTTCCTTCATCTGGGACCAAAAGAATTGCTAAACAATGAATTGTGTAGATGACAAGATGTGACAGTTACTTTAATAGGGATTCCTGCTGCTAGTAGGACTGTTATTTGCCTGATATAAATAAAGAATGAAAGGAACACAAGTTAACCCTCCACTTTGATCTCAAATGAGGACTTAGCTAAACTGCAGGACAATGAACTTCATCACTCTATTTTGTCATCAAGCAAGCACTGGAATGCCTAAATTAAAGTGACGTTACAGTCTGCATAAAAGGAGATGTCTTTAAAGAAGATTGATGTATTCCCTAATACCAACATGCAAATCTGAGATCTAGCCAATTATGACTGATGAAATTATGAAAGTTCTGTTCTAGATAGAGTTATATTTACAGTAATATTTTTTCAGAGCTGTACACCCACTTGCAAACAAAATCTGTAGGCATATTGGAGTTTTAACACATTGCCAGAGTTTGGTCGTGGCCAAGTTTCTCTAAACAATCTTAAATCAGGATGTTACTTAGTGCATAACCAGCTCTCGCCCTCCCTAGTTATTATTTTTCATCCATTTCCTTTTTTTTTTTTAAATGTCCTTTCTTTTCTCACAGCATCTTGTTCAATAACATTCCTTAGTCTCATGAATCATGTTTACAGAGAAAAGTATTTAAAAACTGTCAGTGATGGAACTTTGGTGTTTTCCACATCAAGCCTATGCCAACTGCAATGGCAGCAGAAAACATTACTCCAAGTGAATATGCACCTATTTAACAACAGGAGGCTTTTTCTTCAGATACCAAGAAGCGGAAATAAACTAAAATTAAGAATGCTTGGATGGTTACTGGGCAGCTGGGGAGATTCCTGGGGCAGACAGAAATGCCAAATGGAGCTGTATTAGTAATCTCTTTTTATCCTAGGATGGCTATTCTATTTATAGAATTATACAGCTTTGCAAGAGATTGTAAGATTACATATATATATGATATGGGAGCAACATTCACATTTTATGTGTAGCTCCCTAATACAGTCTGAAGATGCTCCCAAACTTTAACTACATATATCTTTTATAGCGTCACAGATTATGTCCATCTGGTTCTCTCAGCTGGCGACAGGCATTTTCTCCTGAATGACCTTCTACTCTGTCTTTTTGTATCCTTTCCAGGACTGAAAGAAGTTCACCCTCTACCTTCTGCTTCCATTTCCTGTGTATGTCTTACATGAAATACTCAGAAAAGAGCTCCTTCACAATTCCAGATCGTACCAGTGAGTCCAGCATACAGTCAAGTAGAAGTAATTTCTATTCTAAATAGCAACATTAACCTCCTATTCTATATCTAGAAAGCAACAATTTCACAAGGATGCTATTCTTCAACAGCTATCCAAAGTCAGAACTGGAAAAAGACTGCTATTATTCAGTCTTAACATTAAGTCACTACTGAAAATAGCATTTAACTGGCAAAATCTTATTATGAAATTGGAGAGACGTCTGAGGCTGCAGAGGGAA
This sequence comes from Nycticryphes semicollaris, assembly GCA_013400055.1. Taxonomy (NCBI): domain Eukaryota; kingdom Metazoa; phylum Chordata; class Aves; order Charadriiformes; family Rostratulidae; genus Nycticryphes; species Nycticryphes semicollaris. Next base: position 401,089 of record VXBJ01001722.1, read on the forward strand.
ATACTAAGCATAAGAGTACCTGATTTTAAAGCTATATAAGTCAACCACAGTCAAATTGTAAATGTAAGCTTTATCTAGCTGTCTTCTCTGATAAAGAGACACATCAGAATTTTGAGAAAATTCTCCAATTTTAAACAGTGAGACACTGACATCTCTCTCCCATATATGTAGAGCGCCTCACATAATGGGGCTTGGACCTTCCCTGGCTCTGTACCTCAGGGTAATACATGTATTGAAAATAAAGAATCAATGTGCTTCACAGAGTAACAAGCAAGTCATGAAGCAGTATTTTGGGTAAATGATACAGAGGACTGCTATAAAGAAATAATCCAGATATTCAAATGAGTTCCTAATAAACACACATGCAAAAAAAAAGGAGAAACTGCAAAATAAGAAAAAGATGAAACTTGTTTTACAGGATTCTGTAAACTGTCTTCATTCTCCGCTTCAAAACATCTAACACCATCTCATCTAACTCTGCTGCCCTATGTGAATACCAGAGACCAGCAGAATTGGCACAAAAGCATGAATTTCAAGCTCTATGCTACGCTGCCCTGTAGTCTAGGCAATAATTCTAACATCTGTCACAGCCTCTGTCAAGAGATTTGCAGTCATAGTGCAGAGGTAAAAAGCTCCACAGACAATAAGGTATCAGTCATGTCTCTTTGGAGGCCTCTTATCCTTTTTTATCATGCATGACCCTGCAAGAATGTGCAATGTGATAGTCCAGAGGGAAAAATCACTAGGCTGTCAGGTTGAGCTTTTGCTGGCTGCAACTCAGATATGACACAAAGTCATGCCCATCTTATGTAAAGACTGATAAGAAGGCTGCACACGGTTTATGCTATATCAGTGTGTAATTAGGAAGTCTTGTGCTTGTATAAGAAGGTGCACTGATAATGAGCCCTCAGGAAAACCCCACCAGAATGGAGAAGTGAGAGTCTGAATATCATAAGCTGTTGAAGAAGGAAGCACAAGGAACAGAATTGCTCCAAGATTAACAGCTTTCATAATGGCATGATTACAAGTACTTTCCCCAAGTAAGGTGTGAATCAAGCTGTTGTGGATGTTAGCGAGTTAAGCAGTCTCATGCAAGAAATGAATCCCATTTGTGCATATTCCTCCTGTGTCTCCAGTCTGTTTGCTTGGGGGACTAGATAACTCCTGTCTCTTGGGATTTTTATTTTTCTGTCCTGTCTGTCAACACATTAGAAATAAAGCCTTAGCACACCAAAAACATTATGGTCCCAATTCCCCATTAGCATGAAGTTACTGCCTTCAGCGCAAATGCAAGTATTTCACTTTTTCTGTCAACTGTTTTGTAGCTCCACAACTGACTGCATAGCTGCCTGGCAGTGGTAAGTCAGAGTATGCATTTCACCTCAGGAAAAACACTAATGATTTCTTCTCAAATAACATTTGGAAAACGTACCTTTAATTTACATTATAGTTCTAAAAAGTTCTTTTATTCCCACTACAGTTTTATGTTAATCTCTGTTGGTTTTGTGAGTATGGAAGTGAAGCTAAGGATTGTGAGCAGCTGAGTGCTCATGCCCGTGTTTCCTTCTGTTCCGAAGAGCAACCTCCCTGCTCTTCTTATCAAAAGTAACAATTTAAGTCCATCTCACCTTCACATTTGAGAACCCCTCTGTAATGACTATGGCTGCTCACGCATGGACTCACGCACAACTTGCCATCTTGCAAAGCCAATGTGGAGCACACCTTCCTCTTTGTACCACAGTCCTTTTCTGCTCCAGTGTGTGAACACCCAGAGCACACCATCTTTTGAATGACACAAGTCTAAACCACAGAAATTAAAGTTTGAAGATGCCTGTGTTTGCAGAATGCACACAAGCTCAAGTTAGCACCGGCAAGCCAGAGAATGGTCCAGAGATCCAAAAGGATCTGTCTACATTTACCTGTAGTTCACTTAAGCAACTCTTTGACATGACAAACCTATCAAGCATGGAGATCCATTTAAAAAAATAAAAGTTCTTACTATGGATTTAGGAGAGACTGCAATTCAGACTTCAGGCTTGTATACTTACCTCAGCGGGAAGAAAGGATGACTACGGAAATTACTGAGGTAAACATAAGTTAACACTAAGAAAATAACTTCCCTCACACACACACTTTTGTTTCCCTTTCTAGCTTTATGAAAGAGATATAACAATCTATGGGGAAACATCATCCTCACGTGTACACTCTCAAATCCAGTCATAATATCTAGCATGCCAAAGAAGCTGAGGGATCTGTATGATTTATGCAAAATCAGAGACAAAGTATTTGTCAATCCATAGCACAGGTATTTCCATAGTGGACAGTAATATTATAATACAGTATTCTGTTAACCCATCATTTTAACTGTGTTAATGTTAGTAAAGAAGTTTAATCTATTTTTGTTATAAATTTGTAATCTAAGCTATGACAATATTTTCAGTATTTAGTAATACAGAATGACGTTTCCAAGGCTTGACTTAGGAGTATTCAGTGCAACGGCACTTGCTAATATATTGTCTTTTTTTAAAACATTGAGTTTATTTGTAACAGAAAATGTTTTGCTCTGTTAAAAATGAAAGTACTCCTATTCTATTCCTCATATAGAACGTACTTAGATGGCCCTGTTTCACGAAGGGCACTAATCCAAATTATTACAAGTACTAAATGCCAATTAATTCTCCCTTATGAGTTATGATAAATGGTTACTTTAGAGTGAAGCTATACATTTTCCAAAGGGTCTTTATCACAGCTATGTTGACAGGACTTTAAGTATGGTGGTATGCTTAGTACTACCCTAAAGTAGCTGAAGTATGTGCCACAGCAGGTGCCACAAGTAGAACATAGATTTGCTTTGACATTAGAACGTTGGGTATAGAGTGAGTGCAGGACTGTTTGATGGATTTGAAAAGAGCATATGTTGCAAATGGTTTGGAAAAGCAGAGCCTTTGGGGTAATAGCATTAGAGTCAAAACTAACCGAATTTGAAGAAACCCTGCCTCGTCATGGCAACTGTTGTTTGTACTTAATGATCATCAGGGTATCTGTCATTAATGAAACATTTTGCCACCTCAAAGGGCAAAGCTCACTGAAGCATAACCTTTTGGTGAAAGTAAGACCGAAGTATCAAAACATGTAGTTTGAGCTTCAAGGGATACAGTTCTGCAAATATTATACTTGCACCTGTTTTACAAGATGTAAAACAGTTTACATTTATTTCACATTCTCGACAACGCCTGCTTTGTAAAAACTTAATCTTGAATTTTTGCACCAACTCCCAAAGTCACAGGATGTTGGTAATCAATATAATCCTAGTCCTTTAGGCACAAAGTGGCACAGACAATGAGAGCTTCTACCAACCAAAGGATCTCTCTGCATGTATGACTTCACACATCCCCAACCTAGCCCAGCCAATTCACTCTAACAAAGAGGGAGATGAAAAGCCCCCCTCATTGTTAGCCATAGCTATAACTCCCTGCTGACACACACACACACTTCTTGCATCCATAAGCACGCATGTGCCCCTCCACTTCTCACAGTGATTTGGGAACAGTCAATGTGGCTGTGATCTGGGCAACTAGGTTTCTCCTACAGGACATTTTTTGCAGCTTCTAGTAGTTTTGACCTTTGCAATGTCAATCTACAAAGACATTGATTATTCCTTTCCTAATACCTGAGCAATAGTACAACAGCAGTTTTCATTTTCACAAACTACTTCTCTTGTACCATCTGCAAAACAAATTTATTGCTTTGTATATGCATGAAAGTCACAGATAACTTGTAAAAAGGAAGGGAAATATTTAACTAGTCTGCTCAATAGTTTATAGACTTGAGGTATGCCACAACTGTAGGTAGATCAAGGAAAAATAATGGTATCATCCCAAATGCCACCAAAAAAGCAGCCTAAGCAGAATATGTTTCCTAGGTTAATCTTAAAATAAATACACAGCCAGAATACCTTAACCTCATCCGATTAAAAAAAAACCTAGAGCTAGATTCTTAGATATTAAAAAAAATACCACATTCTATGGTGTTCAGCCTCCTAATGGAGATATGCTGGTCTACACCAGCTAAAAATACAAATCTTATCTTAGTGAGTGTAGCAATTCTCTTTTTTTAACTTTAGGTTAAATTATATTTTTCCAATCTCCTTTTATGCTCAAATGATTGAGAACAACAGTATCATCCTTCAACTCATAAGGCACTCTGGGCAAATATATTTCCCCTGTAACTTCATAGAACTAGTGGAATTATACCAGGAATAAATCTGTTCCAGTATCTTCAGTTACTCTATTTGGAAGCCAGTCATTTGCCTGACCTTCAGTGCAATGCTAAAAACAGAGTTTGTCTGTCATCAAGAGCCAGTGAGATTTCAGATAAAACAGAAGTCATGGCTCCTGCATTGAAATTCCAGGAGTGTCCATCAAAGACTTGCCAACAATAGAATCTCACTCATTCAGTACTTTCATACTTTGATAAAACTACAAAAACAGGAAAACAAAAAATAAAGAGGAGATTTGACATTTGGAATTAGGCATGTAACAGACTTAGTACTCAGTCTGAAGTATACAAACTCAAAATAATTCTTTAATTATATTCTACCTAAACTTTTATGGCTTGAATAGCCTTGCTTCTTTAAAGGCTCAGTCATTTCTCACACTGTTGAGAATTTTTTTTTTAGGTTGGTTGGGTTTATTTATCTCTACTCAGGAGTATTCTTTCTTACCACCAACACCAGATTTTATTTAGAATAAAATATGCATCAACACAAAAGAAGTCATTGTTTTGTTCTAAACCCCAATGTAAATATCATGAGCAAGCACTGAAGTGGAAGCAGAACTACATATTCTCCAAGCTTCCAACTTTGTTTAAATTAAAAGAGATTAACCTTTTGTTCATTAGACTAGGAGGACTGTATAGAAGGATAGCTGCCAGACAAGACTTCAAAATTCCTCCTTATGGTCCTATGGAAGTACATAGGCTTACAGTGCTCTCTCTTCTTTCAGACTTCACCCTGGCATTTCTCTTCACATAATCCAATTCAAACTTAAACCTCAATACACTGCCCCAGTTCTAGCAGGACATTGTCAAATGCTTTGATAGCAAAAGATAGGGATGTAAAAGTTACCAGTCATTTCCACACACGTAGATAGCTGTTAGTATATACATAGCTTTCTAACAACCTAATGCAATACACACATTTCCAATATCCGTGCAGTTTGTCTAGTCCTGTAGTTAATTCTTACTTGGATTTCTACTTAGAGGATATAAACAGCTATATTTATGGTAAAACTAAGGATAACAGTGGATTGCAGTGAAGCTAGCAAAAAGGATACCATGTCATCTTTAACACGGTACTCTCATATCACACGATGGTCAATGTGTGTTTTAATCAAAAAATAAAGACCTGGCCTAGTCTCTTTCACTTGGCTTTGCAGTGAAAACCAGCCATAAAAAACACAAATAGAAGGGTCAAAGTTCAGAATAGAAAGGAAAAAGACAATACATTTCAAGACCACATCAGGCATTAGAGGAAGTGAAAGCCTCATTTCAAAGCTAAGCAGAGGTTAAGATTCATACTATTAAATTTTAAGTGCAGTTTATAGGCAGCTCTCCTTAAAGATGAGGCCACGGCACTCTTATCTAATTAAACTGAGAATTGTCACAGTGCAACTTATTCACAACCAAAATGATAGAAACCACCAGAGGAAGAGAGGAAAATGTCAAGAGGCACAGTCAAACCAATGGCTATTTGTCCTTGTTTTCACATTAATGCCCACAAGTTCAGTCAAAGATGCTCAGCCAGTTGGACAATTTCTTCAAATTCATCTAAAAAGAAAACATCCATGGCCATTAAACCTGTTGTCTAACTAGGCAAGGCTTGTAAAAATATTAGGAAAAAGAAATGAAGCACTACAGTTGGGAGAAAAATCAAAGTCTTCACATTCTTGAATACTAAAGGAATGAAACTGGACACAAGGAACATCTGACACCATCAAAAGAGCCTAGATTTTTACTTATTCTGGTAGTGAAGCAAGATAAATTGAGCAAAGTGTAAGTCAGTTTGATGAATGTCAGAGAAAGGATAGATATATTATTATATACATCAAGAGTATCTGTTCAGCACAGGCATACAAAAAAAAAAAAAAAAGAGCAGGACAGATTTTTCATTAGGCCATTTGTATCCAAAGATAAATAGACAGGTCACAGGCAGTCTGCATCCAGGAAGGAAAAATGAGGAGAAGACTTCTTGTGTACCAATCAAAAATGTAAAACTAAGCTCAACTAGAAATGTACCAAGGACATTGCAAGTCACCACTGCCTTCATCCGTTCTCAGGGTTTAATATCTTAAATATCTTACCAAGCACATATGCTTTTACTTGATTCCATATTTCCTCTCTTTTTTCTTTTATTTAAACAGAAATAAACATAGGGATTTGGAGCTTTTAATATTATGACTTTACACAAGATAAGAAAAAATTCAAATACATATGAAGAAGCAATTAGATGCTTCAACTTTACCTCTTCATGGTGGTCACCATCAGCTCTTGTACAGCATTAAAATTTAGCCAAAAAAATAGTTTTCTCTTAAGACACCAATAAGACTAATTTTTACTGAGTACCACATGAATGTCATTGTATCAACAGTGGAAGGATATGAACACCATTGGAATATGGCATGTGCCCTCTTCTTTTTCCAGAGAAACTTGGGCGATCTGGGGGCTTTTCTTGCTAGATCCTGATCCATATTTTGTTATTGTATAGTTGGGTTGTCTGCAGTGGAAAAAGTTCATATTTCAGGGTATTTTCTCTCCACCTCTCTCTACAGCACCAGGGTACTCCAGGGCAGTCTCATACTAGTGTGGATATACAGGCTCAGATAGCAGCCACAAGCAGATGATTTAGGGGAAGATTAAAACTAAGGTCTTCTGACATCCAGGCCAGAACATACACTGTAGATGTTCTAAAATTAAATGCCAACAAGGAAAGTTTCTTCCTAAGCCATTTATGTACACATTGAACAAAGAGGCTTAGCAATTAACTGTATGGCAAGAGCTCATCCTCAGCCTTCTAAGCCTGGAGATGTATTTAATATTGGGACACAATCCAATTTCTGCAAAACCAGTGGAGGAGGATCAAGATTTAATGTAGACAAAAAGCAATATTCTTTTCAAGTCCTTTCAGCAATACTTTCCTCAGATATAACTAATAAACTGTGCAGTTAATAAGGCAAATAATTTTAAACGTTAAATTATACCAAAACTGCTCCTTTGTGCTGTTTCCTGGCCTATAAAGAGTTTTATTAAAATAAAAAAAGTTACAAATTAAGTAATTGCCACTCAAAGCGGCAAAAGAAAATGACATCTACCCATATCATCAAGAGGCATGAAACACAGGTCCAGTTTTGAGTTCCTTCCCCATGAGAAGGATCAGCATCTCACACTTCACTTATAAAATACAATACTGTACAAGAGTGTCCTGCCTCCTTCACAGGTTGTCTTTAGGACACATGAACTCCAGGGAATCGTGGGTGGAATGTACAAAAGATCTTATTGCAGCTGCTTGTACTGCACCTGTTCAAGGGATAAATAAAGCAGCTAAGTTCTAGTTTTGGTTTCATTCGCTGCCAGTCCCTTGATGTGCAAAGTAATGATATACCACCTCCTCATCTTGTCAATCACACTGCAAATATGTCTTAAATATTGTGGAAGTGAGGATCGCTTTTTTTTTTTTGCCAGGAATGTTCCCACAAGTTGGGATAACCTCTGTGACAAGTCACACACACTGGGAAAACCCAGTGGCTCTCCGCCTCATATTCTTCCAGATAGCAACCCTGTTCATGCAAATTAGAAATCCTTAGACTTCTTCCCAGTTTTATTAGGAAAGGAATTAGAATTGGGTCTAGATGAAAGTGATCTGGAATTAAAACTGAATTAATTCACAAATTCTCTAGAGCTTACAGAAAGTTTATGCTGCTGTTTCCCCCCTCCCCATTTTATTCACCTCTGGCTCTCTAAGCTAGAAACACGTTATCATATTGTCTAAAAGAAGAAATATTAGATCTGTGAGTTGAAGATCCAGCCTTTTATTATGTGAGTTATTGGGGTCTTTCCATTGACATTTAGGACACACAAGCACATCTTCACAGGGCCAATTTTCCACAAAACCTTGTTGTTGCTATTACTCTGCATGGCAGATTATTCTTATTTTTTTTTTTAACCTCTTTCACTCACTTGCCTATTTCTTTAGGCCACCTAAAGAACATTTTCTAGAGATTCAATCAAGTAAATTATGTTAGCTTTGGAAGACACATGGGTTTGGAAGAGATGCACGTATTCCTGTTTTGGCACTATCTGCTTGTTTGCTGATTGCTGTTTTGTTTTTTTTTTATAAAAGAAGATTAATGTGCCCTACTATCTATGCTCAGTGTATTTCCTTCAGAGTAAAGGTTGGAAATCACAGTCTAAAATAGCATTTTACAGGGTGAAGCAGCAAAGGCCTGCAGAAACTAAGCAGAGAAATGTAGAAAAAGGGAACTGATGAGCAGGACAAAACCATCATTTGGGAGGCCTTAGGATGTGTGGATCTAAAGAGAGGAAAGTCTCTTGCAGAAATTCCCAGTGGAGATATACGCTAATCTCAACACAGAAATTATATCGGTATTAGTTGCAGTTGGGTTTCCCAACATAGGGTAAAGAAGAGTATTTAATACAGCAACACATGTAATCAGAGAAACAGGAAACCTCACAGCTCCACAAAGCAGTTATGAACCTCCATAAGGTATCCTGTTTAGCCAACTCCTTCCTGTACCCTTATATCCTGCATATTCTTTCTGCCTTTCCCTTCATTATTTTATCAAAACACCTTGCAGAGGGGTCTGTATCTTTCACTTTTCAAATGTAGCCTTCATCCCTTTGCACCTCTACTCACGGTGCAATTAATCTAAATATCATCAAAAGCTGGGAGCAAAGAAAGGATGGTGGACACCGATGAGGGAGAGCATGTGGAGTAGAGAAAGGAAAGGCGGGCACAGGAGGAAGCCCACATCAGCATCCCAGGCATATAGATAGAGAAGACAGCAGAGTACCATGCCACATGGAGCAAGGAGGAATGCCAGGAGCCAAGGTTAGGGGTCCCCCACATGACCAGACCACAGCAATACCAGTACTTGCCTTTGCAGCCAGCTGCCACAGCACACAGTTCTCAAGTGTGGGGTAGTTCCTCCCTCAAAAGAGAGGATAGGTTTGCTACGCCTCAGGGCTGAAACAGCCACACAGTTCTGGCAACCTAATAGTCAGATCGCTCTTTGTGCCAGGGGTTTACCTCCAACAGCCTGCTACCCACAACTCCACACGCTCATCCTGAACGACTGACAACTATTCGCCACCACAGCTCATATTTTAATTTTAGAAATGTTACACTGAAATGCAGCAGCAGGCAATTAAGCTGAAAAGAGATTACTGTTCAAATAGGTTTGGTTTGTTGTTCAAACAGGCTGTGAAGGCCATGACACTTACAGGCTTTTGACCACTTCTTGTCACCAAGAAAACAAAGCAGACACATAATAGAGAAATCCTCATCCACACCGCCCCAATCAGTTGGCAAAATGATTTGAACTTGAGTAATCAGTTAGATAATTCAAGTAAACACCTGAGACAAGAATGTTCTAGACAGGAAAGCAATTTTGACAGTAGGTCAGAAGGGTATTTGTATTTTGCAACTGCTGTAAAAAATTTGCAAAAAGACTATCAATTTATTTCCTAGAATAGCTAATCTTAGGCAACTCTGATCAAAGTGAACATCTTGTTTTGGCTGCCTATTTCTCTTTTAAACACCTGCCATAGCACCAATGCCCTTGGCCATTTTTGAGCCAGCTATGACTAGGTAAGGAGAGAATGCTGACATTCTCAAATAGAGCAGGATGGTCCCAGTGACCCCCAGGATCAAGAAAAGGCAGCCCAAATTCACCCTAATACCAGAGCATTCTGATTTGGCACTATGTACCAGAATCTGGGGTTACATGTAGTATTTTTGGAGTTTTGGATACCATGTCCCATTCCAGAAGCTTGAGGTAAACGTAGCATTCGTTCCAATTCAAAATAGCTTCCTAAGTTACAGGATGCTTTAAATATAGCATGAGAATCCCATAGAGGCTTCTGAAGAGTGTGCGTGGCCCCCTAAACAGGTATAACAAGGACTACAATGCCTTACAGTTATTTTTCTTCGTGCCACAAAGACCAATTGTCACCAGTGCTGGCTTTGAACTGAAGAGCCATAAATTGTTTCATGTAAATGTGTGCCCTTAAGCCTATTACCTTTAATGAAAATAAAGAATTATGTGTGTTAATAAGTATGGCTAACCAAGTGAGGAAGCCAAAATAGTGCAGCAGCTGGAATTTGGACTCTAAGGGAAAGGAGGGGATAAGGTGCGAGCATATGAAAGGCCAAGTTCCTCCTAATCCCCAGCTGCCATTGCTACAAACCAAGTGTATTTGGAAGGATTTTGGGGAAAGGTTAACACCAATTTATGCACAGCGTCCAGGCACAGAACACCTGTGGCACAGATAATCACAACACCAGCTACGCATGTGGGAGGTGCAGAAAGTAATTCTACCCTTGCCAGGGGATTTGCATGCCTTTAAGACATTTGACCCATTACATCTTCCTAAAAGAAGAGCAAGATCTCATTGACTTTCTGGAAAAATGGCTGCTAGCCACTGCTAACAAAAAGAGGAGTCACCTTGTATGAAGCACGATCAAGACGTCACCTGGAGCCATTTGTAAGCTGGAAATAAATTCTTTTCAGGGTACCCAATTCCAAAAAGCCCAGAGTGCTTACACTCAAAGTCAGTGGGTGGACTTCCCCCGATGAATAAAATCTGGATGCTCTTATTCCTGAGATTTCTCAGGACAACACAAACAGCTACAGGATTTTTTGGGGAAAAAAAAAAAAACCAAATTCTACAGAGAACTGAAAATTAAAATTTTTAGGTTTGTTCCCAAAGGCTACCCAACAGTAGGGCTGGATTAAGCTTTATGGCCAGCTTCATGCTGATGGCTCATATGATCAAGCTTTTATTTCACTTGGGCTCTTAAGTTATGATAGCAACTAGGTAAAATCCACCTTTTTTTTCCCCCTCACCTATACAGCACATTTTGATAGGTGATATTTGTTTGCTTTTAAATATATGATATTATGTAAATTGCAGGTCAACACAATGTGATTGCACAGCAGACTTGTTCACATTCTTATCCTCACTCTGCACTGGCAAGAATTAATTTTTTTTTTAAGTGCCATTTATTAAGTATAATAACTTTTTTTCTTCAAATTATGATTAAAAAATTTAGACAATTGTAACAAAAAGCCTATTCTGAGATTCCACTCTCAGGTAACCTTTTTATTATTTTTAAATACCCATGTGTTGTAGAGTTATAAAATAACATACTTTTAATGCTACTAATTAGACAGTAAGAGTGACCAGATGGGAACTGCTGTTGCTAGTATAGAAAAATCAATGTTAACATATTTGCAGAGCTAATTTCCCTCTTTGTTTTTCACTTGCTGGAGAATGCTTTGCAATATCATGTTCAGAATAGAGCTAATAAGAGGGTTATCTGCTGTATTATGAAGATGGTCATTTACTGAGTTCAGGCATCAGACACTAAGAAAAAGTTCTACCTGAAAAATGCTTGTTGTGCATTTTAATTATAAAGCATTAACAGTTCAGCAGCTTTAAATTTGTAATTTAATGGATACCTCCTGTGGTGTTTACTAGTTCTGAAGGATCTGCAATTTTTTTGTCTTCAATAATAACTGTGAAACCTTCCTGAAATACTAGATCAACTGTATTCTCAACTAAATAAACTCTAGGTCAAAGGCTGAGCAGTTTGTCAGACCAGAATATCCAGTTGCCAGGGAACACAAAAATTAAAACAAGGCAATTAACAACTCATTTGAGTTGTGGATCTGTATCCTTAGGATAAGGAACCTTCTCCACCTCCTCCACGAAGACACAATAACTATGGTTATCCCCATTTGTGAAGTTCTCCCAGTCAACATTATGCCTCCTGTTCAAGGGAAGGGTTACGTTACCCTCTCTTGTGCAGGAAGGCAAGCTACAAAGTCACTGTGCAGTTGGGTTTGTTGGCATAAGCAGTAAAGCTAGCCAATACTGACAGTATTTATAGTTGAGTTTGTAGTTACACAGGTGCCATTCATATGCCCAATTATTTGAAACACTGAGGTCTTTTCACAGATAAAGCCACACAAGCTTTGTTGAATCAAATACAATCACTCCTCAAAGAGAAAAGCTGCGTTTAGCAGGTGAACTAAGGGGTTCAAACCCACTGGTTATGTATTGTGTATCACAATAGTCAGAGCAACAGTTTGATGATGTAACATCATTTAAACCAATACCTCAGGTATTACACTCCATTATTCATATTTATCTGGCCTATATTCTAACAGGGCTAAATGTTTCTCCTGGAATTCAAAACATGGAAAGAATTGAGAAACAGAAGCTTAAAAAGAGCTATGAATGATGTTTCTACAGATACTGTGCAGACTACATAATACTCCTTATATACCTCTGGCCTTCAGCACTGAGCTTAGTATACAGTGATTACTTTCATCACACAAACAGAGAAGAGAGGCTGCCTTTCAGTTCCAAGCACATACTTGATGAGAAATAATTAGAACAAGGCAAAATAATTTAAACAAAACCCATATTTAGCTCCACATCCCTCCTGAGAGTTATTTGGTCAAGTACAGAACATGCATTCAAATCACATTGCATTATGGTGCGGAGATTTACATTAAAATAATAATAAAAGGACTCTTTCCTCTCGAAACCCTGAGTTTAAAAATATAAGCTGCATGAATTTTTCAGAATGTTATCTGCATGGAAAGAAAACAAGAGTTTTTTATGATTGTTTAACCAGAAAGGAAAAAAAATAGGACATTTGTGCTGAAACTTCTTTGTATTACAATAATCAGGTACTTGTTGAAATCAAACTTTGTCTTAAAGTATCAGCAGCTTAGGTGAAATATACATTGGGATTACTCTTCAGACCTGATTCAGTATTTTTGATCAAGAGAAGGTACGTTGCCTGTCTCAGAGCAATTAAAGCCTTACCTCTTAGACCACCTGCACAGTCAAGTTGAAACCTGTTCTGCTTTATTCAGAGCAGGCATTTGAGTCATCCCCAGTATCCAGAGATGTTCTGATCACCAGGCCCCAGAACCCATCTCTCTCTCTGGGTCAATCAATATTATTTAAAAAGAACACAACTAGAGAATTTGCTTCTTTCCTCCTTGCCCAACATACACAAGTGCCACTCATGTTTGACTAGAGATGCAACCATACCATACAAGTGTCCTACATATTGAGCTGTCACTTACAGTGTAGATGCAGACTACTGGAACATCGCAAATAAACACCACCAAATCAGGAGTTTTAGGAGTTACCTGCAGAGTTCAGGCTCACAGAAATGCAATCGTTTCTGATAACTGTGGCTGTAGATACCAGAATTGGCTTGCAAGTTAGTTTGAAACCATGACAGATACCATCTAAAGCAAGTAACGTTCTCTCATGATGCTGACACATCTGTACATAAAACAAATGGCTGCATAAATAAAATTCAATGCTATAACGTTGGATGAGGTGACTGTTGCTTAAGAGGTTATTACAAATTAAGATTATCTCAAAGCAATGCTGTTATGTTACCAATAACATACAGGAAAGTTTTGGAGTGTCCTTAAAAGTTGGCCTGGGAGTATCTAATTTTCCTCTCATAAGCAATTATTTTGAGTCAAATTATAGAAGACTGGAAGAATGTGAAATTCCTACAGTTTATCTAGGCATAAGATGGCCATTACATTAAATAACTCATTTGCCCCCTCAGAAGTTGACTCAGGGTCATTTCAGTTTTTGGGGAAAAAGGAAACATCTCTACTAAAAGGGAAGGCTTTTAGAGGCCAGACTTATCTGTCAATTTTGTGGAATATCAACTATTACAAATATTAATCTATGGCTTTTAGTATTGTGAAGTACCCCATCCCTCAAGCTTAACAGGTGATGTGGAATCAGCATTTCAAGGGAACTTGTTAAGGTTCTTCAGTCAATACAGGTACACTTCACTCTGATTACAATTTATGTACAGCATCCCAATGACAGTTGCAGAATGCATAGTGCCTGACCCAGATGATCTGAGGTTTCCTTGCCTTCAAGAATAGGAGAAAAGCAGCTAAGAGGGACTCCTTTCGCCCATCATTCACCTGGTGTAAGGCACTGATACCCCATATGCAGCAAGGCCAATAGGAAATTAATACTTTCACATAGCTCCTCTAAAGGAAATGCACTCACTGTAAGAGAATGACATACACATACCAGGGAGTAGAGAAGAGACAAAAAGTAATCAGGAAAAGATGCTGGTAAAAGGAAAGAGCCTAACAAACGTGAGAAGAGGCCTCCTGCTTCTCCAAAGACATGGACTGTGAAATGCTAGAATAGGGGCTTCCCCTCCCCTGGCAAGAGCTATTTCAGGCTTCTTTTATCAGAGAAAGTCTACAGATTAGTTAATTTCTTTTTTTTTTTTTCCTATTAGTGTTTGCCATTTCACCACACTGTGCTTATGTCATTACCAGGTTTCAGCTTCTTCCTCACTTAATAAAGCCAAAACAGTTTTTTAACACTTCTCTTTTGTTTAAATATGGTCTCCTTTGGCTTCAGGGTCTGGCTTTTGATTTGGAAGCCAGGAGACATGAAAAAAGCCTCTATTAGGAAATACAAAACTGTATGGATAATCATAGAGTGCATATATCAGTCATGAGTTACTGCACTGTTCTGGATAATATTTGTGTCAACTCAAATGATAATTTTTGTGTACCTTTCAGCTCATTGCATCACCTGCAAGCCAGTCTGTCTCACTAGAAAAGCTTGTTGTTCAGCAATGATCATTCACAAATATATGAAGAGGCTCTGCTATTGCATCCATCCATGTACAATCATACCATCTTAGGTAACATGGCAACACAGCACTTAGATCATTAACTATGTCTAAAAGCCTTCTTACAGAGGATTAGGTCTATAAAATTAATGCATTCTGCTTGCTTCCAGACAGCTCATGCAAGCAGCAGAGAAAATAACTTGCTTTGCTGCCCACGTCAATTCGGAAAGACCAAATTTATGCACACAATCACACCACTGGTGACAGCCCTTAGCACTGCCAACAAGCTGCAAGTCTCGTTCATTTCAGCAGGACTGACAGATGCTCAGCTTTACTAAGACTCTCTCAATACTGTTCTCCTACCTCTGCTACCCACCCATGACATTTCGTGACAGAATTTGTGCTAGAGGGTAGGATGCTCTGCAGGGAGGCGACTCAAAAAATATTTTTAACATCTTCCCAGATTTTTTTCTACTGCCATTGTTAAAGGCCTGTGAAAGCTATAGAGTGACCTTAGCTCTTCTCCACTTGTTTTTGTCTCCTCTTTTCCTGTCCCTACCCTGCTACATTAGTCAGACACTTATTTTTAGATAAAGAACAGATAGACAGAACAATCCATTTCAGGGGAACACATCTTCACTTATCACCCAGCTGACTGACTGTGACTTGTGTCATGTGCTGTGGACTATTCAGCAGTGAGCTAATCACCTGAACATACCTGAAGGGAAGAAAATACATCTCATCATTTTAAAGAGTCCTTTGAAATGGAACTGTTGTGGCAAACAGCTCTGACTAATTCGATTCATTGCCCACTGTTTTAAGAGCATTTCCTGAACAGAAGCATTAGCAATGCCACAACCTTGCAATGTGCTTTTGTCAATGGATTTCAGAGACCTTCCAGTTTTCTCTGATGCTTCTCAGGTGGAGAAGTGCAAGCTGAGTAGCCATTGTATGGGGCTGGCTGACAGAGTGCAGGTCAACTGACAGCAAAGCCACAGCACTAGTTCCTAAGTCTAGGGTCCCCACCTTATGTCTAGGCATGGGCTAGCCTCGTACTGGCACAATACTACCTTCCCCTTTTCAGGAAGGTCCTTAGAAACATGCAGGCATAAGACTATAGATGGGACGAACAGTCCCAGTGTGGTAGACTGTTGCCATCATCTTTCTCAGGAGTTCAGAGGCAACTCTCACAGCATAACTTGCAGCATAGAATCATAGAATGGTTTGAGTCGGAAGGGACCTTAAAGATCATCAAGTTCCAACCCCCCCCTTCCATGGGCAGGGACACCTCCCACTAGACCAGGTTGCTCAAAGCCCCGTGAATCTTTCTGTTCTCTGCAGCCCACCACAAACAGTCTTATTGCTTGGGGGAAGTTCAAGTACAATGAGTGTGTCCATGTGTAAACCCTATCTACCTGCAGAGAGGGATACAACACATATCTAGGCAAAAGGGCCATAGCACTTCTGGTACTAAGACCCTCTAAGTTGAAGTGTTTGTGGTTTAGGACTCTTCTTGCACATTGAAAGACTAATCCAATCTCAGGACAGCTGTGGATCAAAACCAGTCCATAGATGAGTGTATGGCACCCACTGGCACCACTTAGAGCTGTGTGTCCTTTCCCAGAAGGGAATTTTCCTCACAGTTATCTTAACTGACCCACTCCCCATCAAAGGTATGGTAAAGAGGTAAGTACAGCTGTCCTTTTCCCCCATGGTAAGACTTGAATTATGGCTAAGTGCACAGCTTAAGTCACTTATGACTGCAAATTGCTGATTAAGAAGAATATATGATCTGTTTGGGGATACACTTACATGAAAGACAGTAAAAAATAGACTTTAGATTGCGCTCCAATTAAAAAAAAAATAAAAATCACAACCAGTAGGTATTCCTACTCCAGCTCCTCCTAAAAGAGGCTACATTCATTTCTGCATGCCTGCTTTCCCCCTCTAAGGCAGTGTACAAAATCCAATCCCACCCCAAAGCAATGATCCCAAGAGAAAGCTGGGCCCCACTGGGAAAGGGTTCAAAACATTTAACAGTGCTTACTCACACTTCTACTGCTGGAAATGCAGCCAGCTGTCTGAGGGGTAATTCCTCTACACCTCTGGGAATCCAGCCGTTGCAGATTCACTCCTGCACACCGTATGCTCTCAAAAGCCCCATGAGAATCGTATAGCCTTTGGGCATATTGAGTACACTTTAAGAGATCATAATCTGAGACAGTGTGTTCTTTGGGAAACAACTGGTTTTTCATTTCTGATTGTGACATACGCAGTGCAAGTGCTCCAGCCCTTGACTGACAGCCTCTAGGTATGACTGAATTACTTATAAAAAAAAAAATCAACACCACAGAGTGTAGGCTAAAAAGCATCATGAAAATGCCTACAGAAATATGTTGGCACCTCTCTGTACTTACCTTTGCTGAAATAAGGAAATAAACACCAAAATTATTTAACATAGTTGAATTAGTATAAGTTTATGAAGTGAATCTATTTTGGGGGGCAGGATTTAGGGTTTTTTTGGCTGGATTTTTTTCTTGTTTGTTTTAAATATCACTGACAGAACAGCCTTCTTTGCAATTACTATTCCACTTCTGCAAAAGAGGTTATGAACAGTTCCTCTCATCATCACAGGTCTTAGTATTACAGTGAATAAGGCTCT
This sequence comes from Nycticryphes semicollaris, assembly GCA_013400055.1. Lineage (NCBI taxonomy): Eukaryota > Metazoa > Chordata > Aves > Charadriiformes > Rostratulidae > Nycticryphes > Nycticryphes semicollaris. Next base: position 418,698 of record VXBJ01001722.1, read on the forward strand.
ATCTTCAGTGAAAGGAACATTATGCATAAGAATAAGGGAGATCAAATAATACAGAGCTTTACAGCATGAATTTGAAAAGGCAATAGTTAAGATTTCAGAAGCTTACTGATGACTTGGAATCATGATTGTTGCAGGATATCAATTTGGTACCCACAACTTAACAGATCATATTTTTTCATTATGAAAAAAACACCAGTTTTTAAAGTAGCGTAAGTGGCTTTTCTTTTTTTTTTTTTTTTTGCAGTGGAGCAGACCTTTAGTTTGCATTCTATTTGTCTGATTAAATCACGCTGGTATTCCTTTTAAATGCTGTTATATAAGTAACCTCTCTTGTCATTGCACTGCAAAATAAAGCCTTCTGCAGGTGATTGGTGGAACCAAGATGTCTCTAAAGATCTGAATATTCTGGAACAGATTGGAGACTGCCAGAAAGTAAAAAAGGAGGGAAAAAAAAAAGGAGGAAGCAGTTACAAGAGGTAGAAGGTAGAGTTCCCAAACCAGAAGTTACACAGAACTATCTAGTTTAAGAGAAGCGTAGGTAAGGGAAACACATATTCCCTGAAAACCATTCAATATTAAGAACTTTTAAGAAACTGAGCTAGTTTAGGTAATAAGAGCACTCCACTGCAATACCTTAAAATATTGCTATTAAAAAAAAAAAGGCAAAAAGATGGTAGGAAATAAATGGGCAAATCTGTAATTGACAGATATACCAGGTAATTAATTATTAAATCACATGCTGTTTGTCAACTGCAAATGGAAGGCTTCTGCATAATTTAAAGCCATATTGTAAGTACTATTGAGTCTTCTTCTTGACATATCTAATTTTCATCCCATTATTGCTCCCCCCACAAAGCAGGGGCGTGTCCCTATCTTTGTCCAGTTTTAACACCTAAACTTTGAGACTTTACAAGTAGTTACAAATTTTATAGAAAGACAGTATTCACATTGTTGTTCTACTCCCCCCAAAACAGAGAGCACCAGTAAGGTCCCTATCAGTAGAAAGGGACAACATTGTACAAAATAGAACTGGAAGCTTAAAAGAGACAGTATTGCCATTCTTAAAAATATACTAAGCAGCACTGTCTTCCTAAGGCAACATCAGTGCCAGGTTGTATACCTTGAACTGGTATATTTAAAGCCCACATTATATTCTCTTTTTTTTGAGACCTACCTCCAAAGATCCCCTATTTTGCTAGGCCAAGTCAGAGTATGCATATAGTATGCATATGACTAGTTCACTGCTATTTTCCCAACCCTAAACAAGCTCAATAAAGATTTTTAGCTCACTTACTCTGGAGATGGTCAAGGGCATGTTGAAGTCCTTGCCCCCTTGCAGTCGGAAACCCCATGGTCCAGGTCCATTCAGAGTCACGCTGTAAGCCATTTTGTACCTCTTGCACAAGGCAACAAGGCGACACTACAGAACAGAAGGATGGGGCAGACAGAGAAAGTGTGAAAAAAAACCCCCAAACAACCAAACAAAAACAGAGTGAGAAAAGGGAAGAGTTTTACACAATCAAAGCAATTCTCGTTCTGCCTTGCCTGTTCAGTCCTGCTGGGATATCACCTAAGAATAGATGGGAGCTATAATGCAGATGCTGATATCCCAGCTGAGTAGGACCCATAAAAGGTTTGCAACCAGACACCTACTATGCAAAGACTTCATGACTCAGAGGTCTAATATAGCCCCCAGGGAAGGGGACAGATCTTTCTAGGCTTCTCAAGCCCCACTTCATGCTCAGTTACTTTATGGGCAAAACATATTTTGTAATAAAACATGAAAACAAAGTCCCATAACACCCAAATCTCTTTACTAACCTGTTAACAAGTGCATAGCCATTTGTGACTTTTGCTTCAGAACATATTTATTGCGCTGTGATATATATTGTACTACAAACAAAGTTTTTCCATATAAAGATCTTTCCACACGTACCATGAACAACTCCAGAAAGAGTGTTTACCTTCTTTTGTATTGGTTTGTTAAACTGAAAAAAGTAGATACTACATGCATTTAGGATCACAAAAAACCCCAACCCTGCAGGTTCATGCTTGGCTCTAGGTTCCATAGCCCTTGCTTTCTCAAGGGAAAATTAAAATTTGTTCTCGTTGAACACATATAGCATTATTATGGGTTATTTCTAATCAGCATTTAATTCCGATGGCAAAAGCATAGTTTCATTGTTGTCTCATTATTTTGGTACAAGTATTCTAAAGGCATGACACTTAAATGGAAGGTTAAGAATACAAATAGCCACCTAACTGCTTCTTTAATTCATTCCTTGACTTTTCATAGTTTATATTCCAATTGTTAGGTATTCCTTAAATTTTTATAACCCTTGTTCAGTAACACTGAATAGCATTTCTGCCTTAATTTGGGAATAGCTAAAATACAGAGAACAAGAGGGAAGGGAAGATGTTGGCAGAACTACAGATATAAGCAAAAAGCTTCTGCTCTCAGCATAAAGCTATAAACATTAAATAACACTCACTCCTTTCAAGTCATTAGTACGTGCAGGTCCTCGACAAGCAATCTACTCTAATCCACAGCATCCCTACCATTACCCTACAGTTACAAAAAAATTTCCCAATCCGTTAGGGTGGAAAAACAAAAAAAAAAAAGCATGGGTTTATGGGTTTTACGCTGATAATCAAAAAGACAAACAAAATCAAATAATGCACTAGAGTGATGTAGCTCAGTTTGAACACTGATAATAGGTCACTCTGCCCATACACCATAAAATGTGACAGAAAAACTGGTGCTGAAACAGCAGAGAGTAAACACTGCCAGGGCCTCAGACTTCATCTGAAGAAATGGTCAATAATTTTTCAACACTCTGAAGCAATAGAAATATTTGTTTAGTATTCACAGTGGCAAAAAACTTTGTACAAGGGAATAATTATGCTCCACATAGAGCCTAGACTAAACCACATAACCATATTTTTTAGTCAGAGGTCCAAATTAAACCACAGCCATTCACATGGATCTAAGTGAAAGCTGCACTCAGACAGTAAAACTGGCCCAAACCAAAAATCAACACAGAAAGCAACACACAGCTTGAAAGGAAAACAGATTTCCAATGTCTCACAAATGCCGTGAGGGCACATTTACATTAACAGCATTTGGAACTGCATTAGGCCACAACCAGTGATTTTAGATGACTACTTTGAGGGGAGACAAAACTAACTTGTTGCATTTCAAACAGGAGAGTTTTCAGCCCTGACAGTTTATCCAGTAGGTCTCTTTCTAAATGCTGGTACTGCATATTTTTATTTAAAAAACATGCACACACAACAGATTGAAGGTAAATTTCCTTTGCACTGTTCCTTTCATTTTGCTAGGGATTCACTGTTGGTTTTTAGTGTCCTTTCTTGGCTCCATTTCAAGGCTTCAGAAGAATGGAACAAAACCAGGGGTAAGATAAACATGGCATATCATTGCTTCACTAGCAGAGACAGTATCACAGAAAAAAGGTCATGTTCTTATGGACTGTGAATTCTGTGCATGTTACCTTCCTATACTTAGGTCTTCAGTCATTTGCTTAAAAAAAAATAAAAAAAGGGAGGGGGAGCAGAACTCAGAACAGAATAAAACTGCACATACACCAAGCTGAACAGAGCTAAGGATTAAGAAACAGGGATGCTGCTATGCGGCTCAATCAAGCACTATGTGCTTCTATCCTGCTTTCACATGTGTAACATGCCATCTGCTTATCAGTTTAGGACATCTGAAAGTGTCTGTGAGATCTTTGAGGCTGGGTGATGTGCTAGGAAACTGAGGTGGTAATCTCATTAGGGGCACGGTCATTTGAATGAAATGTTAAACTGAGGTTACTTGTTCCTACTCCTTTGGTTTCTGTCTGTGTCTGCGTGAACTTCCAGTGTAGCTTAGCATTTTAAAAAGAAAGCATAGAGGATGTGCCAGTGTCCTGCCAACATTCCTTTTCAACACAACAAGACCACAGCTCTCATACCTGCACTATCAACATCAGGTGCATTTTGGAGTAAAAATATTCCACAGTTTTCTTCTTCCAGGCCTCTCTAAGTCCTTTCCCCCTTACGTTTCTTTCCTCTCTGCCAGCCTGGAGAAAGCTCTGTGCCTTACAATGAAGTGGAAACAGTTAAGAAATTCATAGGGTAGTCACAGCTTCATTTGCTGGGAACACTCTTAGCACAGGTCTCACTTGTCTTCTACAGACTTTTAATACAAGCAGCTTCTGAAGAAGAAAGCTGGTGATCCACCCAGCTGACTGTTTCAACCCTGCCCTGTTTTCAAAGATTAGAGACTTGGGTGGTCTCACCATGTCAAACCACCAGAGCAAAGCCAGGAACTGGACTGGTGCAGCAAGTACAGTGCCACCACAGCTACCAGCACAAGCCTCAGCAAAAACTTACAGGAAACCTGAGGACGAAATAACTGTGTACATAATAGACAATCCCCTTGTTTTCAGAAGCTTGTGATGTTTAGATTAGGTTCTAGTTACTTTACATAACTACCTGTTAGACTGTTCAAAAAAATCATTTTTTGTTTGCTCAAATAACAGTATTTTGTTTCTCTTGGAGTTCCTTCTTCCCTACAGCCTCCAGCTATGTTAAAATCTATGACTCGCTTATAGTTCCCTCCCTTCAGACAGAAGCTATGCTGAGTCAGATGAGGTCACTGATGTAAGGAGTGACATTTAAAGAAAAAAAAAAAAAGAAACATATTCCAAGAGCAGGGTGACATTTTCTCTACAGATATCATAGCAGAGTTGTCCAGAGCTGACCAGGTCCGCCCGAGAGCTGTGACCAGCTGACTGATGGGAACAGTTGTGAGGAAGCTGGATGGATACCAGGCTTGGCAGCAGAGGAGAGTGCTGCCACCTCCAGCAAACACCTTGGAGCCTGAGGAGAGCCATCCTTCCACAGCTACATCAGAGATGTTACGCTAGCGGAAACAATTCACATATGCTAGGATACTGCGCCGTGAGACGACTTTAGGAGAGCTACAACTGCATGCTTGGCAGTGCATAGCTGTTAAGTGAATGAAATAAAAACCACTAGTGTCAATGCTAAATTAAGGTGGAAGGAAACAAGTAATGGAAATTCCAATTGTTTGACTTGCTGCTATTTCATTAAACCGGCCACATTACTCATCTGTTATTTTACCTGCATTGGTAGAAGTGCTTACAGAAGTACCTTGAATTATTGTTATTACAACAACAGGGTTGTATCATTTGTATCATTAAGCATTTCAGAAATAGATTTCTTAAGAGTTTGACTTCTGATCAGCATTAGGCTATGCATCTTTGGCATATAAAAAGGATGTGTGCAAGGTCACAGTTGCAACAACTTCTTATGTTCTTCAGGCAAATGAAGGACTTGCCCTGCAGAGAAATAAGCTATAATTTCTTCTTTGATAAAAAGGTCTTCAACAAACTGGAAGGATACTCCTTTAAAAATATCAGATAAAAATATTGGTTGCCTTTGTTTCAGCCTATCTCACACAACAGAGTGCCAGTATGAGAAGACAGCACTCAGCTTCATGACAAACGCATCCTTTTTGTCCCATGGGTTCCTGCACTGTCCACTTAAGATTATCTACACTCTTTCAGATGACTGGGAGGGTGAAGAAAATGGGTCAGGAGCATGTGAAAAAACTACTCACTTAAACAATTGCATGAAAAAACCCAAGCTTTGTACCAGATGCATGATATATGCAATCCTAGAGTTTTAAAAAAAATTTATTAACCCAATGTTAATTATATTCCACATGGAATAATGAGGAAATAACAGCTATATTTGGGGGCTGACCTTCATTGCAATCCACCAGACAAAACAGCACATATTTACTATATATTGGCTAATCAGTGCAATTGACACAGAGATGTAAAAGCTTTTTAGCTCTGAATTCCTACCTTGTCAATGTCAAGCTGAATATGAAAGTAATTACAAAGAGCAAACATTTTTTTCCACAAATTCAGTGTTGCTCCCAAAGCAAGACTATTCTACAATGCAAAAAGACCTCATCGATACCTCCTTATACTTCACTGCTGAGCTCCAAACCAAGTTGAGCTAATCCTACTGGTACTTCCTACTTGTACAGCTTTATTTCATCCATTTAACCAAAATCCTTGAATTCTCACAGAACGTTGTACTTCGGAGTTCCCCTTAGTCTTTTTATCAAGTTGCCTCAAGCTAAATATTCTGTCACATTTGACTTCATCAAACACTGCTTTGTGAATGCCTTTCTAGTAATGTGGTTTGTGGATCCCAACAGCATTCTTAGGGAGATACGCTAAAGCGTTACAATGGTGGAACACTATCATCTCCCTTCTCTGTAACGCAGTGCCTTCAGAAATGCAGCTCAAACTGTTCTGTTTGTTGCTTGCTGCTCCCAGTATCACCTCACCGATTAATCAAATTTGCTGGTTACCCTCATTTCTAACCCTTTGCCATGAAGACTTTTCACCATTACAGAAAAATGAGATTTCATGCTTCTTTCACTGCTAGGTGGTCTTTTTTTTCTTTCCCCTGCCATGACCTCTTTTCACTACAAAAGACTGGAAATATACCATAGTGTAGTCAGACTGTCAGATTTATCTTTAAAAGATTTGAAGATTTTTTGTAACTATGCTAAACTGGAAACCACACCTGTGAAGAGACAGGCTACCAAGGGGAGGGAAGGGAAGAGGAAAAGGTATTTGTCCAGACTCTTTATACGTTTTCCCCCCCCCCGTATTACAAAAAGACTTAAGGGCATATTACTAAGTTCTCATCTTACCAACATTTCAATCATTGTTTTTAAAGGCACTCACTACAGCATGTAATACTTAACACTTCTATGGCACCTACCTTGCCAAGATATCAAATTTCTTTTTTTTAAGGTAAAGAATACCTACACACCTGTTGTTGTTACCATCTCCTTTTTACATATGTAGCCATTGCAATTAACTTACCAGTTTTAAGTAATATAAGAAGTCAACAGCAGCAACTTGATTAAAATGTGTAGCTGGTTCTAATAGAGATACTTGAACCAGAAAGACAAGACTGCAAATGTGTTTTTATCATTCTTCCCCAACTCTGGGTTGAAACCAGAAAAGTTTATAGCAACCCTGTCACTATTGTGATCTGTGCTTTGCTGAAGGGGATCCTAATTGACTGCTTTGGCTTACAGGTGAAACAGCAAAATAAAATAGCCCAAAAAAATGCATACACAAAAAAAAAGGCTCAAGAGGCTATGTGCAGATCATTGGCAGGTCCACACAGATTGGGAATCAGCTGTGACATTGATGTCACAGGACCCCTACAGTGCTGGCTTGCCTCCAGAGAGCCTGAGGCTTGGCACAGCACAATGAATGTACAACAGGGCTTATAAGAGGGATCCTGTGCCATCAGTGTAATTTCTCTGTTGCACAGATCCCACGGATCACTACACCGCGCTGAGGTAGCGCCGTGCCCCATCCATACCCACAAGGTTGCAAGGCTTAATCTTAAATTGAGAGGACTCCCAGAAGTCCTATTTCAGCCAAGTGACTCACCCACTCGTTTCTGCCTTCCCAGTAAAGGCTTTTACTGGGTAACACTGTCCACTACAACAACTCTTTCGAGCTGCAGGGAGACTTTTAAAGGCAGCAAGGGGCTCCCGTTAGCACAGCGCCTGCCCGGTAGCCTTTCTGCTGACCTGCTAACCGCTCCCAGCCTGCTGCTCCCTCTACGCGGCCGCTGGATGCTGCGGGACCCGGGCAAGCTGCCGCCCCCGACCCGCCTCTCTCCGCCTGACAGGCCTCGTCCCCTCGCTCGGCGCCGCTCCTTCCCTCAGCGCCACCCACCTCGCCCACGCTTTACCGTGTCGCTCCGCGGCGGGTGCGTGGCTGGGTGACACTAGGCGTGAGGCGGCCGGTGCGCTGCGGCCAAGCCCCCGACCGGACCGAGGTCCCGGTCTCCGCCCCCGCCGGAGCCGCAAGCTGCCCTCAGCGGGCGGTGCTTGCGGTCACACGCACCCACGGACATCGTCGCCGCCGCCCCCGGGGAAGGGGGCTGAGGGGAGCGGGAGAGGGAGCAGTTGCGAGGTGGAGCTTTTAAAGTGCCCGCGGCCTTTCCCGACGCCTCCGCCGGGCCGGGGCGTGACGGCCCCCGGGCTCCGGTGCCCACCGGGCGCCGCGCTGAGGGGAGGGCGCCGGGCAGCGGGGCCGCCGCCAGGGGGCGCTGCGCGGGTGAGGAGAAGCGCACGGGGCTTCGCCGTCGCGGGCGGTTGCGTCGCGAGCTTTGAGAAACCGTTAATTTGCCGTGCCACGACACTTTTTTTTAAAAAAAAACCCAAAAAACAAAACCCAAAAACAACAACAAAAAA
>VXBJ01001722.1:427169-500020 GCA_013400055.1 Nycticryphes semicollaris
CTCACGCGCCTGGGAGCCCTCAGCGCCGCGGCGAGGGGAGACATGGCGGCGGCGGGAGGGGGGGCGAGGGAGCGGAGACCGGGAAGGTTCGAGAAGGTGGGTGCTGCCCCGGCCTTCTGGCACTGCCCGCAAGGGGCACTGGCCTCCTCAACTGGCAACGGCCCCGAGGGGCAGGCGGGAAACCTGCGTCTGGCCGGAGCTCAAGCCAAAGCTCTTAAGCCATCTGCTTTAATGCTTTGCGAGCCTTCAGGCCGCACCGCGGTTTACTCACTGCTGGAACAGGTGTGAAACCGGTGATTTCACCTCAGAAAAAGTGCAAGTGAAGTTTCCCTCTCCCCACAGTGTTTCGCTCGTGTTGGTAGGTAGCGGTGGCTTTAATTGAGTGGAAAAGTGAAAACAAATGCCGGAGTGGAGACAAAGGGCTTGGAAAACAATTTAAAAAAATACAGACTGAAGACATAATTATCCACCTAAATTTAAGATACTTAGACTTGTGCTAGCTTCACACGACTGTGAGTTTTATCAAGATCCAAGCTACCCGCTACCTATATCCAGCAGTGCTGTGTGAAGTTTCTGTAGTCTGCTCCCCAAGGTGTCTTCCAGGAAGGCAACTGTTTGTTTTCTCAGTGTAATGACTGAGATGCTGCTTTATGAGTTGGTTTTTTAAACAAACAAACAACCTTTTCCCAGGCACTGAAACCCTGGAGCCCGCGTGGTGACCCACCCGAGTCGCTTGAGATTTGCACAGGAGTGAGGGATCTGGACTGGCTGGATCAATGGGTGGAGGCCAGTGGTATTGGGTTCAACAAGGCCGGGTGCTGCTCTTGGGTCATACCAACCCCATGCAGCGCTACAGGCTTGGGGAAGAGCGGCTGGAGAGCTGCCTGGTGGAAAAGAACCTGGAGATGTTGGTTGATAGCCAGCTGGGAAAGATCCAGCAGTGTGCCCAGGTGGCCAAGAAAGCCAGTAGCATCCCGGCCTGTATCAGGAACAGTGTGGTGAGCAGGACAAGGGAAGTGATTGCCCCTCTGTACTCAGCACTCGTGAGGCCCCACGTTGAATACTGTGGTCAGTTTTGGGCCTCTCACTACAAGAAAAACATTGAGGTGCTGAAGCATGTCCCGAGAAGGCCAATAAAACTGGTGAGGGGACTGGAGAAAAAGTCTTACGAAGGTCTGAGAGAACTGGGATTTCTTATCCTGGAGAAAAGGGGGCTTAGGGGAGACCTCAACGCTCTCTACAACTAGGTGAAAGGAGGTTGTAGAGAGGTAGGGGTTGGTCTNCATGCAGCGCTACAGGCTTGGGGAAGAGCGGCTGGAGAGCTGCCTGGTGGAAAAGAACCTGGAGATGTTGGTTGATAGCCAGCTGGGAAAGATCCAGCAGTGTGCCCAGGTGGCCAAGAAAGCCAGTAGCATCCCGGCCTGTATCAGGAACAGTGTGGTGAGCAGGACAAGGGAAGTGATTGCCCCTCTGTACTCAGCACTCGTGAGGCCCCACGTTGAATACTGTGGTCAGTTTTGGGCCTCTCACTACAAGAAAAACATTGAGGTGCTGAAGCATGTCCCAAGAAGGGCAATAAAACTGGTGAGGGGACTGGAGAAAAAGTCTTACGAAGGTCTGAGAGAACTGGGATTTCTTATCCTGGAGAAAAGGGGGCTTAGGGGAGACCTCAACGCTCTCTACAACTAGGTGAAAGGAGGTTGTAGAGAGGTAGGGGTTGGTCTCTTATCCCAAGTCACAGGCAATTGGACAAGAGAAAATGGCCTCAAGTTGTGTCAGGGAGGTTTAGATTGGATATTAGGAAAAATTTCTTCACCGAAAGGGTGGTCAGATTTGGAACAGGCTGCCCAGAGAAGCGGTTGAGGTATTTAAAAGCCGTGTAGATGTAGTGGTGAGGAGCACGGGTTGGTGGTAACTTGGCAGTGTTAGGTTTACAGTTGGACTTGATGATCTTAAAGACCTTTTCCAACCTAGACGATTCCGTGATTGGGAGCGGGGCTGAACTCGGCTTTTTCGGAAACCACGCCGGCCTGCACCGGAGGCAGGAAGGGGGCTGCGGCGGGTGCGGGCGGGATGCGGGGCCGTGCCTGTGACTGCCTGGCGGGCCGTTCCCCGCGGCCGGCGCCGCAGCGCGGTCAGCACCAGGGACAGGCGCCGGGGCGGCGCAGAGCGGGAGGACGACACGCACGGCTCCTGAGACCGCTGCGGGACGCGGAGGCGGGACCGACACCCTCCCCACCCGCCCCGTCCGCCTGGCCTGGAACGGCAAGGGTTAACAAAACCTCGAGAAAGCAAGGGTCCGAAAGTGTCTCCCGGGTCGTGTGGGGGAAGAAATCCGGCAATGGCGGGACTGAAGTACACAGCGACCATTTTGAACACGCAGCTCTAGCCTACTTAAAAGGATTGCAGTTCGGGTTTAGGATTTCTCGTCTTACAGAGACATGTGCACCGTGCTTAAGTACTGACTGTGGGGCACATTAAATGAGGTCTTTTGGTCCAATACACAGGCTGCACAGATCAGGCCAGGAAATCTTAATTTATAAAAATATAAATTATCTCTGTGTTTATATTTGGCCAAAGTTTGTATTCATATGGATTGTGACAATGGTACTTGCAAAAATATTCCACTGACAAGTCACCTTATGTCCCTGAAGGAAACGTTTTGCTTCTTGTGAAATGCCTGAATACATTACTTTTCACAGAGGATTAAAGTTATCAATAATTACCATGAGACAGTGCAGTTTATATGACAGGTTTGTCAGATCTAAGGCAACGGGCAAATAGAGCAGATCAGTTTTACCATGGATTATAAACCCAAAGTCCTTGCAATTTTTTCGTTTCCCCAAAAATATGACAATACAGAAAATAAATGGGTGGCTGCTGCAGAAGGAAGCAGAGCATACTGTACCATTGTGCACAGTCAGTTTTATACATCATGTCATTTTCAGCAGCGTATTAGATAACACTTTTTCCAAAATTCATTCAGAGCTAAATTATATATTAGTGAAAAAAAGAGTTGATGCTGACAGCAGTATACTCAAATTTGTCTTTTAATAAAGAAAGCAATTAGAAAGTTATTTTTAATGGTTATTTGTGGCTACTGATGCCTTGAGGCATGGAAATACCAAGTTACCAGAACTATGAACCATTGCCTGTTTTTTAAGGCAGCAGTGAAATTGTATGGTAAAATGTAAGAAATTTACTCAAATCAATTTATTTAAACTTTGTGTATCTTTATTTACAAATGTTGATGCTAACCAACTCTGTTGATGATAGATACTTTTATAACTACCGATTAAGGAAAATAACGGATATTTGCAGAGGGTAACTGCAATGAAGTGCTTTTCGAGTAAGTGATTATTTGATCCTGATGTTGGTATAACGAAAGACCTAAATATATTTCCCTCTTCTGCTAGAAAACTTCATAACTTTAAGAGATATTTCATTTTTCAGCTTTGAGTAATTGCTTTTACCATGCTGTAAGCTTCCCTCTTGTGCAAGTTCATACCCTCTTTGCATCAAGGCTATTTGATTATCCTTAGGAAGATTATGGGGGAATAAATGAGGGCAGAATCTGATTTGACTTTCTGTAGCACATGACTAGAAACTTCTGTGTGCTCTGTACTAGTTTCATTATATGGCATATGCAAGTGCATGTAAAAACATTCTCAGATCCTCAGTTTAAGGGGTAGGAATTGTGATTGTCAGATGCTTTTTGCAGTGGGATCTGTGTTAACAAATATCAGGATGTAAATAAACACTCTGTTATCCATGAAGTTAGCTCTAGCTCTTTGTCATCCTTTTGAATTCTTCATTGACTCTGCTATCACTTAGAAGCCTCCTATAAATAATAAAAGCTGCAAAGTGACCCCAAATAGTTCTATGTGGATAAGCAAGCCTTGTAAAGTAGCATAATTGATGATTTAGGGTGGAAAACATGACCCAGATGGAGGAAAATTTTGTTTATTCTATTATGAGAAGGGTGATGATCTGTTAGATTATTCCATTCTACCTGTGGTAGAAAAAAAAATCATAGTTATATTTAAGGGCTTATTCCCAAACTTTTACTTTAGCAACCCGATTTTCAGTCCCCTGCTAAACACATCAGCAAGGATGACTGCAAACTGGCCCATTATCCTGTTCTGATAAGTGATGGATCAGTTTCGCTTCAGAATTTGTTTTTGTTTGAAGGTTGGTAACCACTAGCTTGTCATTCAAGGCCAGGGAATTTGAAAATATGGGAGCTCTACCTCCTCAGCACTTTCTAAAAAAGCCTACAAACTTGTTCCCAGAAACTTGTGCCTGTCTTTTGGAGGGACAAAATCCTCTGCTCTCTTTTTCTAGCAAGCATCAGTGATGGTATGAAACTTACATTTTAAATAACATTTCAAGAATACATTGCTGACCTACCACTGGCCTTGGGATAGTTCCATGAAACACGTTCAGGATCACCACTTAGTACGGAAAGCTGAAGACTTAGGAAGCTGAGGCTACCCTGGCCAGGCCATCCTGTAGAAACAATCCTATTTACTTTCTGAAAAGTAGCTTATTAGTAGGTTTAGCTGCCCACTTTTCTCTGTGACTCACTCAGTGTGATTTGCTTCTGACCCATGAGTTTCATTCCAGTCTGAGCAATTTTCTTTCTTGAGAAATTTGGATAGATCTGTCAAGGGCTAATTCTGGGTTTTCCACGAGTCTTTCTTCAACTCTTTTGCCCTGTCTACTAATCACAATCTGATCTCCCCCACTGTTGCATTAGCTGTTCAGCCTCAGATCAGTCACAGAAAGATTGTTTTCCTCACAAATAAGCTCGTACTTTTCCATAAAATTCTGCAATATGATTTCATTAGGGTTATAAGGTATTTTGGTAAGCTGTCTGCACAGTTTAGTTGCAGTAACTGTAAACTGAGGGTACAACCATCATGGGTGGAAATGTAAAAGAGTGGTTGCTGGCCAACAGGGCTGGCCTCCTCAGCTACTGAGGGGTTCCTCACCAATGATGATGTTAGGAAAATTGGTGTGTAAAGTAAATACATTGCAGCACAAAATACAGATGTGCTTTCTCCCAGGGTAATGCTTTTGATGTCTGATCCCATTCCCTTCCCAGCTGAAGGGGTTACACTTCTGAGTTCAGAAATAAACTAGTGATGAGGGTGGCTTTCTGGGAGCCTCTACCTGATTACGACCAATGACAAGATATTCCTTTGGTATCGGTGGGCTGTGTTGGTGTTATTTTTCCATGGTGACTGTGATGTGAGTGTTTGGACAGAAGTGCTAACTTTTACAGGAATGCAGATCTGGGGCGCATTTGCACTGTCATTTACCCAAACTGTTAACAGCTCCAGTAAACGAGGCCTTCCTATTTGTGCTTGCTTATTGCTTAGCAGTTCTGACTTTCACTGTCCTTTGCACGTGCTATGTAAGGGGGGCAGGAGATTCAGTGATCTGTTCCTTCTGTCATTAATTAATGAATAAGCAATTTGCAAAACAACTCATAGTTTTCATAAAGACTGGAATAAAAGAAAAGATAAAAGACTGGAAAAATTTCCTTTAAATTTTTTCATGGCTATATTGGCTAGAATTTTTCATTTAACTGTCAATAGAACATATGAACTGGTTCAGCAGATTTTCTCACAGTGGCCTACAACTAATGCTTTGGCCACTTTATAGTTGCACGTAAAGATAATGATTTTTAAATAAACTTGGCAGCCATTGGAGAGGAACTGCTGGTGTATGGTTTTTTTTCAAAAGGTAGCATCTCGGTGCCCCACCTTTCAAGACACAGAACTTTTCCTGGCTCTCCTAGCATAAAGTAAATATGTTTATCACCACCATCTGAACAGGTAAAGTGGAGTAAGCTATTATTGTAACAGTATGTCTGTTAAAAGGGAAATAAAACAGGATAGACTGAAACCTAATGTAATACATTGATGCTAACAGTCTGTCCTGCCAGTTACATAAATCTACAGAAAATAATATGTGCAAAAATGAATATTTACTAATAAACGTCAGTTAGGAGACTGTAGCCAAATGCTCCAACACAAGACAGTAACAGAACGGCCTTGATGAAGACTTGGTTATTTAATAATGATTTAACTAAAGTCAGTTCAGTTTTCATTCACACATTCTTCCATGCCTTTTTTAGTGTTTTTGGTCTGAGCTTCAGTGGCCTTGGGGAGGACAAGTGTGATACAAAATCACAATGCTGTTATGTGAGTAACCTGATTCAATTCCTCCATGTTTAGAGGAGTGCATGAGTTAAGAAGAACAGAGCTCCCAGACAAGAGAAGAGGAACGTCTTATTCCTTATTCCATCTATCTGTATTTTGTTCCTCAGCCCTTTCCTTTACAGGTTGGATATTAGTTGCAGAGGAACTGGAATGAAAGTTCCAATGAAATGTGTGTTCTGTGATGAGCTTTTTTTCTTCTGATGAGATCTTACAAATTGAGATCAAGTAAAATAATAACAGTCAAATTAGACCTGACATCAAATAAATCTGCTAGAACCAATGTTTCTTAAGTAGAACCAAGCCACTAGCTTTTGGAGGGAGGAAGCAGAGAAAGACAGGTGCCTACAAGTTTTTTCTTTCTCACATGTTGAAACAGAAGCATTATGGTGTCCTCTTGACTTGTGAAATCAACTGATATTTCGAGAGTAATAAGCACTGAATATATAATAGCTGGGACTGTTGCATGAGTACTAAACTGGCACTTCTAAAGAGTTTCAGTTGCTGAAGTTCAATTGGTTATGCTTTGCACAAGCAGAATCCTTTTTCAGACCTCCGTCCCCAGTCCTGAGACATCCAAAAAGGGGCAAGAAATACTGGTATTTTGAAAATCTTAAGCAAGTAGGAAACTAATCACTAAGACACCAAGTGCTTAGTAGGGGATGTTGCTTTATTGCTATGGGACTGTTTGTTTTGTTTTAACATTTTTGACTGACAAATTTAGAACTGATTTGAGATCCCCGTGAAGTGCTTTAACTGCCATGATTTTCTCTTCAGAGATTCATCCTTAAATAGTGGATGAGAAATTATGTCTCTGAAACCCAACTTGCACTAGGATCCACCTCACGTGGCTGAAGCACTATGCTGTAAGTCCTTAGTAGTATCACGATGTTCCTATCTGTATAGCTGTTCTGGCCTTCTTTTGGCAAAAGAAATGCACTGATCTTATCTAAACCCTAAATCCTAGGTTTCCCAGAAATAGCTTCCAATGATGTTGTACAGTCAGCTACATTATTTTGAAAACTCCTGCAGTAATTTTATTTTTAAAAGCTGGAATTCAGACAGCTCACACTGTAGCCATTTGTGCTGTGACTCAGTAAAAATGGAGCAGGTTCAGCTGTGAAGGGGATCTTTTCTATTTCAGGAAACAGCACAACAAAGGGAGGCTGCAAGATGCAGCTCTCTTACCGCATGCTGTGGCCTCCCTAGCCCTGTCTCTGCAATTCCTCTGGTCTGGCTCCTACACGTGAGAAAAAATCAAGGAGGGTTGAGTCAGTGAAAGAAGCAAGGAGAAATCTCATACAAGATGGTAGCTCTAAGTTCCTTTTCTGATAGTAGCCCACAACAGGAAAGAGAAGAGTCATGTTTCATGTGAAATTTTTGTGTTTTGCAATCCTTCAGGATTCCCTAGCTTATTTACAGCCACTTCATTTTGATGCAGTGCTAATGGGTATCCTGAATTGTGTTTTCTTTTTTGCTTCCTTTGTCTTTGGCCATCATCTACCGTCACAATTTGGGGTAAAGCAAAAATTAAAGTGAGTGTGATTTATTGAAATAGAGTTTCAAATGATGTTTGGTGGAATTTTCATATTTTTAATTCCTTAAGTCAAAATAAATGGTCTCTGCAGTGCCCAAAGAGAGCAGCTTTTATTGTTTGAAGCTTATTTTTCATCTGACTGAACATAATAATTCAGGACCTGAAAAACTGGTGTGTTTTTTTTTTCTTTTTCAGAGGAATGATTTTCAGAAAGAATCTATGCAGTAAATACGACCAACCACTGAGCTGCCTGATGCTACTACCTCAACTCTGTCCATCAGATTAAGTTCTCTTCTTACTTCACTGAGCAGCGACAGAAAGTGAGTTTTAACCAGTGCATCTGGAAAGCAGCAATTCAAGTAAGATGTATCAATAGACATTAAGGGTTCTGCCATGTGCTTCTGTTACTCAGAGAATTAACCTGAGGACAGCAGCATCAAAAGTATTCATATTTTTAAATAACAGTTGGAGGATTATTATAAAGTCAGGTTCCATCTGTTTACATGCTAAGGTGGAGCATACATGGTTTCTTTAAAAGCCAGGAGGGGGCTATGTTTAGCTAATGCTGGCTTTGGCACCCAAGGGCAATGGGGGTTGCTTGGAAAGGGGTACTAGCAGTGTGAACTAGTGAGTACTAGAAGCAGATGGTGATGCTACTGGGATGCAAGACCCTGGAGAACTTGAAGGCTGGACTGAATCAGCAATTTCATGCCAGGTCCTTGGAAAGGGTAAGCGAAGGCCTGCTCTCTGGCCTTGTGGATTAGCTAGCAAAGAGCTGACTGGTCGCTCTCTGCTGGGACTAGAGAAAATGCGAATCTCTAGGAGATGTGATGAAGATGCATCACCATGTGATGAAGAACATATTATCTCTATTGTACGGGTAGAAATACTGAGATGTGGAAAGATTAAATAATTTTCCCAAGGTCACACAGAAAACATGTAAAAAACTCAAAAATGGAATCTTGAACTTCTGGTTCCAACTTTTGTACATTTTCTCAGGACTGTTTTTATCCCTTCTAGTAAGGTTTGCTATGCAAGGATACTGGTCAAATCACAGTAGGGCTAGTAACAATGCAGTTTGCAGCCCAGCTCATCTATTGGTATTAACCTTGGCTTTATAAAATGTGAAACATAAGATTTATTAATATACAGTTCTGTGGAGTTAGCCCCAAATACTAGACTGGAAAACTTAAAAAATTCATTAACTTTTCCTACTCACCTGACATACTTTTAACGCCTTTCTTCAGTTGTGCGTCCTGAGGGGTTGTGTAAATGCTTATGCACATGATTAACTTCAGACATCTGAAAAACTTTATAAAAATCAATTATACCAATCCAAAGGATGCATCTGGGTATATGTAATATCTTTTTTTAAGTACTGGGACTTTTGAAGGAAGTGCTGTTACATTAGAGGTGCAGTCACTTTCTGTGTGACCCTGCAGGCATGACACTGTGTGGAAGGGTATGAATTTTCCATTCTATTTCTCCAGTCAGTGGAAAACATGCAGCAATTGTAAGTATGCCCATAAGTGTCCCACAGCCTACTCAGGAAATATCCTTTATGAAAATTTACATAGGAGAGCTTGTGCTATCTAATGATGTAGTTTCGGATTGGTGTGTCTGTTTCTGAACCATCTTCTTACACACACGTGGAAGATGCAGTGAAGTCTAAATGTTGAGGGAAGTGAGTAATGGCTTTATTTTTACATTGCAAGTAAAACATGGTTTGCAAAAATTCCCCTTAGCACCCATTTTATGGATGTGTCATTCATGTTTTTATTGGCTGAAGCTAATTATTCATAACAAGGTAGAATGCTGAAGTTGGATGATAATACTGAGGGTAGATTCTTTGTGGGGAGAAAGAAATGCAGATACATACAATAAAACATACACTGCAACTACGCTATCATGTATTTCCCATTACTCATGATACCTAACTCCAGGATAAACTATAATATTAGAAAATCACATATGACTCCATAAATGAAAATTCAAAACAACGATGGACTAAGAGGCACATGATTAGCTTTACTTTCAGGTTATGTCTGTGTTTGATTTTGTGCTGAGACAGTTTAACCTGAGCTGCAGCTCACTGTACTCTCCACCTTACCTAAGGCTTGACTCAAGCCTGATAAAGTTAAAAATGGTGTTTGTACAAATTCTATTTATTTTTCAAATTACAGTCAGCATCAGAAGACTTGTTTTGGCCATTCTTGCTGTGGAATAGCCCCACTCTCAGATAAATCTTAATCTCGAGTGCCAATTTCATTGCCAAAATGTGTTTGTAGGTAATACACCAGGCAACCACTGTGAGGCCAGCTTTGTAGTCTAATATCACAAGATCCTGACATCTCTATACACAGTGAGGTGATATCAGTGTTTGGAAAATGTACAAGCATTTTCCTACACTTGTGTGACTCTTGCAGCAGTTGCTTTGCTCTTCGAGCCAGGTATGTAGAATTCCTGTGCTGTGTCTCCAGCAAAACCCTGCTGCTGCCAGAAATGCTGTAACTGAAAGAAGTATTTTCCTACAAAAAAACCCCAACTATTTTTACTAATATTTGTGTTTTATATTAGACTGTTAAGGCTAGATTTGCTCTAGAGAAACTTTGCTGGTTTTATTAAGCTTACACTGATGATCTGCACAGTGTACTGTCCGTAGAAGGAATGTAAATAGGACCACTTATAAATCTTGACAACTGTGAACTTTGCACGAGTTTGAAAATGAATGTTTAGGCTGTAAATTTGATGGGGTAAGGAAGGCATAATAGTATTTCTGTTCTACACAAAACATTTAGCATACAGGATTTGGCCCATGTCTATGGTTGCTAGGAATGACAGTACTAATAATTTATTTATTTGTTTTAAGACAGCTTTTATATAAACCTATTTATAACTTGGGACTCTTCACATTCCTATGACATGAACAACTGCAAGTCTAAAAGCACAAGTGTTTGAAGTGAGATACCTGTTGCTCTGCCACTGAAATACCGTTGTCTGATACTACCATGGCTTTGCAGACAGGGCGCTCAGTAGAGCCCTGTGGAAATAGTGATTTCAGAAGCAGAGACAGGCATATGCCCTGTTAGTGTTACTGAGATGGTAGTATCTTTCACTGAGGGATCAGGGGAGGACGGCCATATGGGATGGCCTAAGTGAGAAATGGCACCAGT
Organism: Nycticryphes semicollaris; assembly: GCA_013400055.1. Lineage (NCBI taxonomy): Eukaryota > Metazoa > Chordata > Aves > Charadriiformes > Rostratulidae > Nycticryphes > Nycticryphes semicollaris. Next base: position 438,107 of record VXBJ01001722.1, read on the forward strand.
CACATGGGGACACATGTGACTTACCCACATTACACCCTGAAGAACTGTAGAAACACCCAGAAAGCATTGGAGGTGCCTTCGTTTTTTCTGAATGTCACGCTTGCTGTTGATTTTGAATATGACTTCAAGAAAAATACTCTTTGTTACTCTGTCTTAGCTGAGAATGTGTGAAAATTTACTCAATGTCACATGCTATGATGACACTTTTTAGTCCAGTGGTGGATGCAAAACAGTTTCTACAGTTATGGAAAGTAAGCCTGTAACTTGCAAAATATAGGGACTAAGACCTCTGGCAGTATGTGAAAATTAGAAAGACTTGTGACTGCTGCCTTATACAGTACCTCAGTCTTAACTTCCAACAGCCTTTTATTACGCTGGCTCTTGGCGTGTTCTTTGCAGGACCACCAATAGTGACCGGTTGGCTCAGCAGTTTTGCAGAACTGGATGATCAAACCCAACATTTTCACTTGTGACCCAAGTCTGAATTTGAGCTCAAGCCTGTGGAGGTGAAGAAGTCATCAGTTAATTTACAGCACTGCTTGCTATTGTCCTTGCCAGCAGGCTGCTCTGTGAACAGCTGCTGTAGCACAAAAGGCCAGAGGGAAGTGCCTTAGTTTTGCCCTAGTCCTTTCACACCTCCAAGTCATTGGAACCCAAGTGCATGGGAAGCTACAGGCAGTCTCTACAGTGCAGAACAGGCTGTACAGTTGACTTGAACTGAAACATGAATCATCTCTGCTGAATTATTTTAATCCCATCAGTCATCTGTGTTAAAGGGTGTAAAGAGACAGCAAAGCGGAAAGAATGGCTGCCAAGAAGAGGATACAGGACACAAATAAAGCTGCTAAGATGAGGTGAAATATGAACTAATAATGATTTATTCCAAATACCACTGGGGTTACAAAGTGAATCACTTAGAGAGGTATTCAGGTGAAATGAATTCTGTATGCTTTCCCTGAATGATTTTTCTAGTCTCAGTAGAGGTGAAGGAATGGCAAAGCTGTTAGTTACACAGGGAGTACACACAAGAGTTTTGAAGTGCTCCCAAATTCTCCCTAATTAATATGTGGTTTTCAAGCCTCTTGTAAGTAGATGAGCACAAACAGCTGTAGTTCTTTTTATAGATACAAACTAATCTCTAGTACATGTTGGAGTTGAAGGATATAGAGAACAACATGCTGTGGAATCATAAGGCTTTTCTAGCCATGGAAGTATTCTTTTTATACCCTCTAAAAGTGGAAGGGAATGCAGAAGAGTTCAGAGTATAGTCTTTTAGGATACTACTTGGGAACACAATCATGACAGGAACAAAGGGTCTAGCTGTTAAGGACACATACCATGCACATCTTAGCAACACATGAAAAAGCATGTGTGAGTTTTGACTATTTTCTTGACAGGTTAAGCCTTTTGTGACCTGTAAGAAATGGGCAACATTGGCTAGCATTTGTTCCCAGTTTTCACTAGTGTGACTGGCCTTCATGACAAAGGATGGGAAGAATTACATGCTTCATATTTTAAAATAATTTTAAAAACCTGAGCAATAAGTCATAATAAAATTCCTTAGACTTGATGAATATCTCTGAACATACTTCTTATTTGAAGAGGATATGTTTTCTCCCTTCTTTCTCCTTATTTGTATATACTAGCTGTATATAGCTGTATATATTATTGGTTTAATATTGTCTCTGCATGGAGACAATATCCAGTTGTGGTAGCAGAAGGGAGGAACTGTTATAGCTCCTTTCCATCTCCATTCTGTTAAAATGCTAAAGTGGGGATAGTGTGGATTCCACACATCTCTAGAACAACTGTTTTTGGAGAACCAACCCTTCTCCTCCCAAGATGCACTTTAGAAAAGCACATCTAAAGGTACACTACTTTGAAGTATTAGAAGGCAGACATTGACTTACCCATAAGACACTTCAGTGTAGACATTGCTTTAAATTCTGCATTCTTCTCATGGGACCTGCTAAAGAAAATTGGGAAGGAGTTTCCGAATACTATTCTATAGCTCTGGGGAGGTAAGCTAAGAGTGGGTCAAACAGGTCTCTTAAGTCACAGTTGGAAAAAGAAACTACATATGGAAAGGTTCGTAGCCTTGTCCTCAGTGTTATTCCTTTCTCTTGTCCCAGAATCTCAGAAATTAAAATAAAGATCTGAGACTTCAAATCACTGCTCAAGTGCATTGTCTTTCAATCGGATTGCAGAAGAAAATGAGGGCAAATGTGTCATTAATGAGGGAAGGGAGCACTGACTGTGTGATTAAATTTTCATTTGGTTGTGGAAGTTCAAAATAATGAAGAAACCATCTTCAGGAAGTAAAGTACATTTTTCTCCAAATCTCTCAGCTTTAGCTCTGTAATACCTTTGAAGTTAAACTACACTAAGTGAACAGAGGTCAGCTTTGAATTTCGTAATTCCCTTTCCTCTCAAGTTAATCCTAGGAGGCTTGTAAGTAAGATCCATGCAGTGGTGGAATATACCTGAGCAGAGTAAAATCCAAATGGAAGAAACTGTTTCATGAGCTGCATAAATAAGAGACAATAAAATTACAGTGTGACTCAGATCAAGAAGCAAACCACTGGAGAGAGTTCTCATGCTGAAAAGCTTACTCCCCTTGCCTTTATCCTTGCTTGTCTTGTGTTGTGTTTTTTTAGGAGCATTTCAGAACAATGTAAGAAGGTATTCTGGATTCAGCTGGTCCATAGTTGTTCCAGAGATATTGGCTAAGGTGACATTCGGGCTTGCCCACTCGCTTAGCTGTTGAACTTCCTGTTACGCTTATGGCTGTTGATCTTAGGGTGCAGGAAACCAGAGTTGTATCCAGAAGGCAGCTTTACTCCTTGGACATTGCTGTACGTTACTGTAAGGCTGGGTATCTGGGTTGCAGAGTGTCCGTGGTGAGACTCTTCTTTTCTTTGTCCAATACCTTTTAGGCTTTCATCCCTCTAAAGGATTCAAGGATTTAAAAGAAGTGGAAAACACAAACATCTACAAGGAGATCAGGTGGCATCATCTTGAAAAAGTGGGATATATTTAGATAAGCACTGTGCTGATCCCCACAACTAACTCAAAACCAAACTTAAAGGATGGAGGAAAGAGTAGATCTGAACTTTATTTGAATGGGTAACTTATGAGAAAAAAACCCTGTTAAACAAGCTAATATACTAGAGCCCAGACTTTGCATTTGCTACTTAAGAGCTGGTCTACTTTGATGAAAGTCCAGGCTAATGGCAGCACATTCAACTATGAATAAAAGTGCTGTGGATATGCTCAGGCAGTCTATGACTTCAATGAAGGAGTCCCCCCATAAAGAGAGACTAATTAGGTTCATTTGGGCTAGAGGTGATGTAAAATGTAGTGGTAACAGCATGGATAGTTTGAAGGGAAAAGCAAACTTGAGCATCAAGTGAAGAAGGGAACCGATGGAAAGATTAATTAGCATTTTTTGACGGTAGCAATGTTAGCTGTCACTTGCACAGGACCAAAAAATGACTGCGAGGATGAGGCTAGCAATAGCTAATGAGGATCACTGCTAACAATAAAGAGATAATTCAAGATGTTTATATTAGATTTGGGTAAATACTGCAGAGATAAAACTGGCTTGTTTTCACTTGTCGCTCTTTTCTCTTATTTCACTGTCTGCCAGAATTTAGACAAGTTGACTCACTCATGGCAGATGTCAAAAAAATTTTATCAGTACATTGGTCGTAGCTTTGTTACATGGAAGAAAAACAGACACTAGCACAACATCATACTGAATAGGTGCTATGACATATTTCAAAAACTTACTGTGATTTCCTCCAAGTTGCATTTTTTAGATGTCTGGTGCTGCCCAAACCAGAGAATATTAAATAGTTAACAGTGTCACTTTGTACTTGCCATAAGACTGTGGCTGTCTCAGAGGTACAGCCATTGGAATGGCTGTCTCAACTTACGGTGTATATTACTGGTATAAAGATGGCACAGAATTAATGATTGCTGCTTCACTGAGGAAATCACAGACCTCACCAGAGGACCTACTGAATTCAAGAAAATATTCAAGTTTCTTGAAGAAGTTCCACTTAAAGAGAAACCTGTAGTACGTGTGTTCTCTTTCTGCTTAGTTCCAGCAATGATCTACCCTTTGTGGCCACGTTTTCTATATTCTTCTGGGAGTAATGTGTGACTTTTGCATCTTAAAAAATAACTTAATTTGTGCTGAGACACTGGGATTGTCATTAGTTTTTGTTCCCTTGGTTGGCTAGATCCATGCCTAATATTAAAATAATAATTCTTACAGTAGATGTAGCAGCGTACTCTGTGACATTCAATTCCACCATGGATATGTCATCAGCATCTTCAGGTGTCTGAAAAATGAACACAGATAAGAAAGATGTAAATGACATACAGGTATGTCACAATATTTTACATACATGAAAGTATAGGTGAAAGAAAAAAAGGGTGACAGCAGAGGGCTGACTGAAAAGTAGTGATATGCTAAAAATAGCTCTGTTTTTTGTGTTCATTTGATACCAAATGGTGAGACAACAGAAAGGTTGACCAAGTAATGGGGACCGTGAAATACAAATATACAAATATGAATACATACTTAAAACCAAACACAAGACAATATACCACTCAGATGCTAAGTTCACTAAAACAGCACCATTGCTTGTCAGAAATGCAACAAAGATAGCTGAATAATGAACCAGGGTGGAAACAAAAAGCTGATGACCTTTTACAGCCTCTTAAGTCATTACTCACTGTGTTAACTCATAGGTTATCCCCATCTTCTTGACAGGATCCTTCATGATTAATTATGGTAAAATGTGCATATCTGTAAACCTACCAGCTATCAGAGAATTTAGATATTAAGCAGTCTATTACCTTCTCACCAATCCTGGAATCACGGCTCTTCAGTTTACGTTTGGCTCTTACGTCACTAGTTTGAATTGTATGTTTACCCGTGTCATAGGAAATCTGTCTGCTAGCAAGTCTGGAGAACATACTGGGGGTATCAGTTTCTGTGTCAGTACAGCCCTGAAATGAATGCAGCAAAAACAATCACTTTAGCTTCCTTAGTCTTCTGTCCCATAGGAACCAATTTGACCTAGACAGAAATCATAAAAGAGAGACATCGTATAAAAGACATTTCAAAAAACTTATGCCATGTATGACTTCATAAAATCTTGGCTTATAAGAGGTACACACGAAATTATGATATCTCTTGAGTCTAAAACTTGGCTTTTTTTTTTTTCTCCAGGGGATTCACTGCAAAATTTCAAACAAAATAGCGTTTCTTTACAGTCTATTCTTGACACTTCACTGATGGACCTCATGCCTCTGAGGAGACAGTATTTCCATAGCAGTATTGCCCAGTAAGGAAGCACGGGTGTTTGTAGGAATTAGGGCCAAAGTTTCCAAAGTGGCTTGGGTGGAAGGAGAAATAAATAGAAGGAAATGTCTGGAGACTGCAGGTCAGTTCTTGAGAAACATTTTGTTCCGTGAAGGAGCCCTGATTTTATAAACTTTGTTCCAACTAATGGGAAAAAAAAGAAGAAAAAAAAAAGAAGATAAAAACCTCTAACCCACCAGGATTTCCTGGAAATCAAAAATTCTGTTCCTTTTCCTCACTGGCAGTCTTTTCACTGCAATGGTGAGGAATCACAGAGTTCCATAAAACATAACAAAACAATGAAACAGCTAATGGGGTTGTGATGAGCAGCTCATGGAGCAACCTATTCTCTGTTTCACAGTGTACCTTCCCTTAAAATGGGGGCAGTACGATATATATTGTTAATTTTTTTTTACATGGGAAGGGCTTTTTGTAAGCAATTTAGGTGCTTTGGATGTTTTAATAAACTTTCCCCAGGGAAGAAAATAAAAATAAGAATGTAGAAAAATATGAACTTTGGTGGAACTGGAGAAATTGGCCTGATGAGTCTATTATGAAGAGAGAATCTGAGTTAGTGATGCTATACTGGAATTTTAATACAAAGCAGGTTGATTGTTCTAAGGAGGATCATGATCAGTTTTTCTGTGTAACGGTGGGGAAGGATAAGGGAGAAACAGAAAGTGGTTAAGGAAAAATTAATTTCAGTTAGAACAGTGACAATCAAGATGGTATTTTCAGAAGCAGCTTTCTAACTGTTGGAGAAGCAATGATGAAGATGAGTCTACAGTGAAGTGGCTCCAGACTGAAATGTCTCCATGGAAGATTTTTAGAAGAGCTTAACAAAATATCCAGGAGGACAATCTAAACATATGTTTGCCTGCTGAAGCACAGAGGTTGAGCTAAGCTGTTTTTTGGATCCCAGCATTTTAAAAAATGTATACTGTGTTTCCCATTCCATGCATAGAATGTATTAGTGCTTACAGTCCCATTTGATTGAATTTTAAAATGGAAGTGACTTTATTTTCTGAGCAACTGTTCCAGAGCTTGGCTCCTTTTCATTGCAAAGAACTCTCTGGAAATTGTTTCTTTAGGATTTTCCAAGGTAAAGAATATCTCTATATCCACAGGAGTACAAAAAAAATTGCATAAAAATGATTTATCAGCTTACAGTTTGATGACCAGCCTTGACATAAAATACATGGCAGCATATGTACTGCTTTTTTGCATTGTGAGTGTATGTCTAAAAATCTTATAGTCTAATTGAGGCACATATGGTGCAAAAGCCTCCAGAATCAATTATCAGCGAGCATTGAAGCAAGTTTGTTTGTTTTAAACTTGAGCCGTTCTTTCTGCTTTGTACTTCAGCTAAACTGATATTACTTATTAATAAATCAGAGTATTCTATGGTCAAATGAAATAGTTAAGAGAAACATATATTCTTATCAGAAAATCTTGACTCTGTCTGTGTTCTGAACAAGATCCAGACTTACTCAATGCTTACAGAAAATCCCAGACTGAAGGGTGCCAATTGCTTGGAATTTTTTATTTTGGCTAATTTTCATTCTCCATTCCACTATTGTACCTTGAGTATTAAGATTTGCTTTTGTAAGCAAAAAGCATTGTTGAAATAATTGTGTGGTTCCCTTTCCCCAGCACTGATAGTAGTACAAGAACACACAGTGTTACTGAAGGAGCCTGTTGTTTTTTGAAGAACCATAATTTAAAGTCTATGAGATACAATATAAAAATATTTCTTTTTTTATTAGCCAATTTTAAAACATTCCACCTGAATAGTGGCTACGAGCCAGTAGAATTTCCTTTTGATTGGACCAAGAACTCAAAAGAATATAGAGGGAAATCTCACTGTTAAAAACAACTGTCAGATTTCAGCACTTGACTGGATTAGATACAGCGATTATCTTGATTATGAAAAAGAATCACTGAGAAAATTACAGCTTTTCATGTATTTGGAAATTTAATTTAAAACAATTGCAAAGAACTAACTTATGTGCTTAATTGCTTAATTAGTAATGTGACTTTGCATTGCAAGAGAGAGCCTGGGATGCCAAATCGTTGCCCTGTTTCCAGCTGCTGTGCAAAACATTTGCCTTCACTTAGACTGGCAGCAGCAAGCTGTTGAGGTCTTCTGTGAGAATGATTCTGTATTGGATTTACTGATTTGTCTAAATCTGATGATTAATGTTTCTAAATACAGCCTGTTTCACTTTCAGAAAGCATTATCTGTTTCATTACAATCTTGCTTTAGCTTGAGAACTACTTAGTGACCAACAGTTCCTTTTTCGTGTGTATCCAGACTTCAAATCTGTGGTCAGACAAGCATGTCCTAGAAGTATGATCAGAATTTCAAGGGTGCTCTGACTCTAACCTTCACTTACTTTCTAAAATTCCTGTTGTTCCATCTTTCCACTCTTCCTTCAGTGTCACAAACCATAAAGAATACAAAGATCTACATTCTGCCTTTACACTTCAGCCAGACGGAATGTCTTTTATTTCAGTGTGTCTCTCTACTTCCTTTGGGACTCTTGTAATGAGCATCATAATGCATTTCATCTCAAGAATCTACCACTTTGAAAGAATCTATAAGAAAATTAATTAATTTGCAATTAAAAATGGATATGTGGGAAGCGTCTCCCTTACTGATTCACTGTCAGAGAGAGAAGACAGTCGCCTTTTTCCTTTCTGCAGCCCACTTATCTCGGAAGACTGGCTGGTTACGGTCACTCGTCTGGAGGAGGGATAACTGCTGAAAGACCGTGAGTGTTTAGGAGAAACTCTCAGCAGGGATCCAAGGCAAGGAACATATGTTGCAATGGCTGTTCTAATGGATGAGAGGTAGCACCAGTCAGATTTTTTCTGTTAGCACAAAAATTCAGTCATCATAAACAATGCATTTATTCAGAGAGATGAACTAATGCTGCAGGGACTGGAAAATTACTGGGTGCAAAAGGAGTTTTCCGGATATCCAATATCTCATACACAATCACCCTGCAAAATCACTTATTCACAGTGTTTTGCAGAACTCAAATTTATTGCTTGGCAGGGATAAGGGCATTAAAGTATAACTCTTCAAACTGAAGGGAGCTATTAAAATAATGTTTTATCTGCTTTCAGCTTAATCAGGACAAAAATAAAATTCTGTCCCTTTAAACTGAACCTTGCAGAACTACCACATAATGAATTATTTTAATCTTCCCCTAAGCAGCTATTCTAGCTTCCTCTTACACATCTGTCTACCAGCTATCTGTAGAGTTGCAAAAAAAGTACAGTTATTTGACAGTATTTCTTTCTTCATATGAAACATAAGGAAACTCTTTTACCTAGCTCTCCTATTCCTCCCAGCCTTACACATTGAGATGTTCATGCCAACCTCTTCTCTGTCCAGTTCCCCAGTAGGTCTTTGCAAAGGGTGAAACAACAGCATATATGTAGCTTTGCTGCCGTTCATCAGATCTCCCAGCCTGCATCTGACCTTGATATGGTAATGACCTGAGATGTTGCAACTCAGGAGAAATACTATCTGAAATATGAAAGCTTGAAGAAAGGTGGAGAAGATGCACAAAACGTGGAAGAGGTGGGTTATTGAATGGCATCTCTCCCTGGCCTGATTAATGTAACAAGTTGCTATTTGCAACGCTGACAAATGTCTGCATCCCTTGTGAAGATAGTTAAAAAATTTACAGTGCTTTCCTTTGAGGTGGGAAGGTCTCTATCTGTTACCATGTAATCTGTAAGTACAGATCAGTATCCATAAACATCTCTGACTCCCATCTGCATAGTAATTTGTTCCAAGTACAAATTCCACTGACATTTATGTGGCATTGAGACATTTTCTGTGGGAGGGCAAGGTTGTCTTGTAGAGGGAAAATGAACAGGGGAAGCAGAGTTCAGGTACTAGTCCAAAAAGTGGTGGTTACTGTCTGATTTTCTTTGCTATGTTAAACATATTTTATAAGAGTGAACTTACCTGTATTTTGGGTGAGTAATAGCATAAATGATGGGGTTATGGATGACAGAAGCTTTGGCAATCACAGCTGGTATGGAGTTCATGAATGGTGTTAGGACGTGGGAATACCTAGAGTAATGCAAATGCATTCTGTAAGTAGTATTGAGTTCTATGCAGCTTATGCAGTTATACAGTGACAACGCAATGCTTTATTAGTGCCTCAAAGAGAATAAAAGGGGAAATTCTGTACCTAAATAGTGACAGAACAAATTTTACATCCTTTGACTGTAAAGATCAACATCTGCCTAGTTGCATTTCTGAGAAACGTTATTTTCTTGGGGCACTTTCTTGCAGCACTTTCCTATTGTGACTCAGGAAAGTGGTGATTCCCGTGTTGTTGACCCCTTGTCTGCCTTCAAGAAGTGAATGTGCTTTCATCCGAGAATCTACCTGTTCCAAACTCAGCAGATGTACTTGCTGAGTAATATGTCATGAAATAAGAGTACAGAATGAGGCATTATAGAGAAAGATAACTAATAAATCTATTTTCCTGTTCAAACTTTATTTTTTGCCTAATCTGAACTAAAAAGTGAAGGAGTAGTATTTGCAGGTGTTATTTGTTACGCTCTTGTGTTACTGTGACCATGCATATGTGCAGGTGAAGTGACTCTAAAGGATAGAAGAATTAGGATGATGTCTATCTGCCATGCTGCTATCAGCCAGTTAATTTTTGAAGAGAGCTTGCAATAGCTTGTAAGGTCTTGGTCAGAAGAAAGTCAGAAGAACAGCTCAGACCAAAATAATAATAACATCTCATAGGCAGTTTCTACCAGGCAGATCTTCCATAGGCCTCCTCAGAGGCTATGAAGACCTCTTCCTGCATTGGTAGAAGTAGTTATAAGTGAAATGACCCAGTAAGTCAGTCTTTCCTCCCTAGGATAACATCCTTCCTTTATCACTGCTCTTCTTCCTGAGAAGCCAGTCTAAGCTGCATCTTTCAATTATCCTTGTGTTCCTGTATTATTATGGGAGAAAACAGATTTTCCTCCCCATTCTCTCTTGGAGGAAGGTCTCTCATATGAGTGCTGCAAACAAACAACAAAGAGAATTGCATTAATACGTGGCAGCTCATCTTCCCAGTGAAGAATTTTTTCATCATACTATGGGAATATTTATGGTCTGCGATGAGGTAGAAATAGTTTCCCAGTGGTAATATAGGAATCATTTTGTGAGCTGCCTGAATGTTGAGATGCCATTTTGTCTCTAATTTCAAGCTTTTCTCTGATAAGAATTGTCCAAGTAGCATGTTCTCCATAGACAGTTTTTGACATGGTTCTTCCTAATCATACTTTCAAAGCGTTGGTTGGAAGTGTAATTCTTTACAGAGACTGGAGAACCCATAGCAGTATGACCTTGCTGGAATGGAGTTTTTGACCCTGAGAGGTAGTGCTTTGGTAAGACTGATGGAGAATTCAGCTGACAGAAACAAACAGTGACAAAAGCTTTGTTTTTTTTTAAGCTTACTACTCCCAGAAAATACAACCCATAGGCCAACAATATTAATGAGCATGACTGTGTGCTGGATTAGTTGTTATTCTGTCAGATGGGTTGTCTTTAGTCCAAGACTACAGCCACAGACTGGCTTGCAGTGATTTTATCTGAGTTTGGTGTAGTATAAGTTCACAGAAGACCTCCAGACGTGGTCCATTAATCTCTGAAAAATCCCAGAAGGATTGCCTAAAAGGCATAGTTCAGAAATGGAAAAAAAGCTGAATGAAGCTATGTTGTTCACCAGGTGTCTTCATGAGCAAAGTTTGCAAGTGCTCATTTGTCACATACAGTAGAGTTATAAAAGTGTCCATTTTTTCCAACTTTTTTCAGAGTGACACATGATCTCGAAGTCACGTTCAGTTCCTAAAGGTGATGGTGAATTGTATGGGACAGCCTGACAGCTCTACATAGCTAAACTGCTTAGCTTAAAGCATCGCTCATATTTTATTTGAAGTATCTTAGAGCTTGAAGTAGCTGTGCTGCATTTCTTTGTCTTCTTGCTATTCTTCACCCTCTCGCTGGTCACACATCACTAGTAGTGGGCGCCCAGTAACCCAAGCCCCCCTGTGGTAGGAAATGGGACACTGAGACACATCCTAAGGATTCACGTTTCTGAGGAACCTGTTTACCTTCATGGAGAAAATGTTTGCTGCTGCTTGGAACTCACCTCTGAATACAAAGGGAGAAAATCCTCCTCTCTTAGCATTTTTCCTTCTTAAGCATAAGATTTGAGAAGGGCTACATTTGGGAAGCTGCCTTCCTAAACTATGTTTGAGAAGCGGCCTCTTCCTTAGATGTGTAAAAAAATCACCCCTGCCTCCCAAAATGCTCCATTGTGAGTAAATTTATCCTGAGTGTTAATTTTAGGAAGACCTAATTTTTTTTTCTGACTTGAAAAGTAGAAATAGAAGTGTTTTGTACTGTCATAGGGGTCTGCCTGAGGATTTGCATCTGACTTTGTAAAGCAGACAGTCACACCCATTTTACAAAAGCTAAACTGAAGCACAGGAAGATTCTCATGTTAACATGGGAGAAATATCCACAGAGACAAGGTGTCCAGACTCCTGGATAAACTATAGGCTGGTGTCAAGCTATGGACAGATAATGTAATAATAGCATCATGTTTTTGCTGGAATTATAAAATGCTGATACTTAAATAGATCAAGAACATGCTTAGGTGATGTATATTTATGATCAGCATCATAAATCCAGCATCAAAAAGCTGCAATTATGTTCTAATTTTGAACTTGCTTATACATGTAAGGAATTTTAGCATTTTGATGTAACACAAGAAAATGAATAGACTTTTCTAAATTAAAGAAGTGGAGAAAGAAAAGAGAATCAACCCCCGGGGGGGGGACCTTGTTGGGTCCCTTATGTAGCATTCTGGTGCTAAATAAAAGTTCAGAGAGTTTGAATATCCTAGCATAGAGAATCTGCATTCAGAAATCATCAGCGCAGTAATGTTATGTTGTGAGTAATAATCTTCCTGGGTTTTTTCTTTTTTTAAAAAAACTTTTTTTTTTTTTCCTAAGTCAAACTAAGAAAAAATCATAGTCAGCACGTGCCTCATTTGTTGAATGTCACTCCTAAATATGTGAATGTTTTGGATGCGCTTCAGGCATTAAACTTGTCAGGTAGCTTTGACTTTCATCTGTCTTAGAATTTCACACCTTTTGCTTTCACTACATATTCCTTTGCTGATATATTCATAATTACCCAGCAAAAGCTACCAGAGCAACAATAGAGTATGGTGACCAGGAAATGACATAAAGCAAGATGACAATCAATGCAATTTTGGCCATCTTCCATTCATTTTTCATCCTCTGATACTGCTTCTGGAACTCTTTACTTCCATGTTTGCTTCCAAATGTCTGAATAGACCTATGGGAAATAAACATACAAAAGCAACAAAGGGAGGTAGGGAATCAAGCAAGTAGCTTCATAAAGTGGAGCAACAATTACTCTTATGCTAGCTTATGCTAAAAGTCATGCACTTTTAATGCATGTATGTGACCAGTCATTCAGAATTCAGTGCGTTTTTGTTGCACTAATCAATGCTAGAATTCACGTGTGCCTCAGTGAATAGTCCTGTACCAGAAGAATTTCCACATAAATCAGGTATTGAAAAACTCTATATTAAATATAGTTAGAGAAGTTTTTGCTTCCTTAGGTCTGATTTTGCTGTCTTACCCTCACTCTGTACCTCAGAGTGACAAATAGATATCCTGCTATCCACAGGGCAGATCTCTGTCAATCAGAAATGTAGTTATTTTTACAGCAATAGCTTTTGTTTCAGAGACCTGTCATTAAATATTTTAGCTCTTTTTCAGCCTTTGTCAAACATGGCATTTGTGGTTCAATTCTGTTTATTTTTGTGTGGAATAGTTGTTGATACACTGTTGTTTGGTGTCTCTGATGTCCCTTTAGTATTGCTTTTGATTGGTTCATTTCTGTAGTCATTTGCCTTCTTTCAGATTTCTACTGCTGCTACGAATACTCTTTTCTGCAATATTGGACAATTTACTCAACAACTCTGGCTTAAGTTCAGGAATGACCCTTCTAAGGATCATACATATTTCTTACCTTGTTGACTATTGACAGAATTCTTGTTTGGTTTCCTAAGTTGTGCATACACATTTAATGTGAACAATTTCCCAATTTTCTCCTGTTAAATCTTTGTTTTAAGAAAATAAGCAGTTATTGAAACAGAAGGATCAAAACTTAAGACTGTGGGCTACTTACTTGTTGGCCTTCTTGATAGCCTCAAATATAAAGACATAGCTGTATATGATAGCAATCAAAGGAATGAAAAATACAAAGCAGAAAAGCAACATTGTGTAGGCACGGACTGATGGTGTGAAAGTCATGTAGTCCCAGGAACAGGAAGTCAGCAGACCCTCGGGAACATACGCACCTAGAAAGAAAGACAGGAGAAGGCGGCATAAGTCATAAAATAATTCTTATTCTGAGTGCAGAAGTTAGAAAAAGATACTCAGAATAACATGGAATTAAGTCCTGTTCTGTTAGAGGGGAAGAGATTTTAGGGGATACATGAATCTTCTTTCAAAGCACCTCTATTTTTTTTTCTTTTAGTGTGTTGCCCTATTGTTTTTATGTTTAGCAGCCTAAGGCTTCATTTTGAAAAAATGAATCATTTTGTTTCAGTTCTTGAATATTGTTTAAAGCCCAACATAGTGAAAGGGCACCCCTCCAAATACTTCAGTGGTTCTTGGATCAGATCAGTGTTGTTTTTAAGTATCTCCATTTCCTGTCAAATTGCTGTGTTTCCAAGGAGTGAAATGAAGCTGATTGCAGTAACTGCTGCTTTTTTAAGCTTGTGCAAATAGGAGAAATATACTGTGAAAAGATTAATTGTGCCGATCAAATTAATTTTTGTTGTGAAGAAAAGTTGAATACAAGTAAAAAAAAATAAAATTGTAGATAGATAGTATTCTGCCTGACATAAAATATAATCTCCTTAAGGGAATTGTGTCAAACTGTTCAGTAAAGAAATTGTCAACAGTAATGATTTTTTACATTTGTATTTTAATTTTCACTGTTTCCAGTGATATTTTCTGTTGAACTCCTAAAAATATTGTGCCAGATGTGCTCATATGCATCTAATTACCATATGAGAGTTAGTACTGTGGATACTATTGGAATCTAATTACAAGATAACAACACCCTTCGAGCAATTATTCCACTTTCTCCAATTAAGAATCCGAAATGTAAGCCTATAATATAATTTGTTGCTTTGACAGCTCCTCATTCAACTACAGGCTGCTTGTCCCAGTATTGCTGTTTGCCTGCTTAAACATGCTTCATGTTTGTGGGGACCAGGATGACAATAACAAGACAGTAACAAAAATCTGCTTAAATTGTACTCAATAGCTGAGTTGGTTTCAGCATCCTTTTGGAAAACAAAATACTGCAGTATTCTCACCTCAGCTGAGCTGACACATTCTCTTCTGGAATTAGGGAGCACAATAATGGGCTGAAGTTTTGAATGATGAGTTCATTCTAACTTACTGACTGAAACTGGTGACTCATAGGAATTGAATTAATGGTATTGAGGCAGATTCTGTTATTACAGAAACTCTTTGTTACAAGTTGCAAGGATCAAGGAGCTGAATGCGTGTTCCAAATTGCAGGTATAAAATTGACATTTACAAAAGCAAATTAGTTATTACTAAATGCCATCCTTATTGGAAGCCTTAGTAAAGCTATCAATGGCTGAATGGAGAATGTGACCCACTCCCAGTGCAATTGCCCGTCTAGAACACAGTCAAGATGTACTTGCACAAACTACTCAGACTGTATTCCTTTTTTATATGAATAAAGAAACGTAGATGACACAACAATCTTACACAGCACCTCTGGGGTGGAAAAATGCAATTAGAAAAAAGAAAAATACATTTATTTCACTTTTATATTGTTGAATTTGGCTCAACAGAAGTAGGTATGGGATAATATGCAGGCACATCCTTCATAAGTTTTGGCCTTGATTTTATCTCCTGTTCTTTATTCAGTAAGTGATGAGCTTATGGGAAAGTGCCATTGTCATGTAATATGCTGTAACACGCGCTGGATTTTTTTTCCTTTTTATTAGAGATCTTCAGTTGCAGCATGTATTTTATCAGTTTGCTTCAAATGGATTTATTCAAGCCTAATAATTCAAGCCATTAATTCAACCCTTTTTAGTACCTGTAACCAGCCTTTAAGCCAATGCTGTGAGGGAAAAAAACTTTTATTCCATTTCACTTACTCCATCCAAAGAAGGGTGGGAGGCTCCAAGCCAAAGAGTACAGCCAGACTCCTAGTAGGATTATTAGGGCCTTCTTCTTAGACGTCACTCCAATAGAAGCCAGAGGTTTTGTGATGACAAAGTATCTGTCCAAGGCAATCACCATCAAAGTGATCATAGATGTAATGCCAAAAAGAGCTCCGCAGAAGGCATACAGCTCACAGCCTTTCAATGAAGATGACAGAAGTAGCAGTGAAATTAATCTACCCATGCTAATTAATTGCTGGGAGAGTTCAAGTCTGTGTTTCTCTAATTTGTTAAGCAATGGAACTTCAGATTTCCTGCAGCTGTAATGCTATTTCAAAGCTGCTGTCTGTCTTGCTAATTACATTATCCATGGAGATAAACTTCAAAGATGTTGTTTGCTTGAATTGCTGGAAACATTGATACTTAACATATTTTCACTCACTGATTTCTGACATTTGTAAATGGAATCATTTCAGCAGTCCATTAATATCTTGTTTAACTCCAGTTTTAGTGCACCTCACGTAGAGACAGCGGTTTTGCCTAACAATGGGTTGTAGTTACTTTGATACCATGGAACCATTTATATCTCAAGGTTAGCATAACTGAAGTGCATATGCACGCTATGCATATAATAATGAGTGATTTTAAATATTCAAACAACCTAATGATTAAAAGCAGTGGTTTGGGTTGTTGTTTATTTGGTTGGGTTTGGTTTTTTGTTTTTGTTTTATTTTAACATGCATGCAATTGAACAGTAAAACAAACCCCATGCTTTTGGTCAACTAAGTAGCAACATTACTACCCTGACCTTCCTCTCTGTCAGTACCTGCTCAAGAGGCAAAGACTAGTCTTCCTCTTACTGCACTTATATAGCCGGAATGAAGTACTTTCATTCCACGTTTTCTTACTGCACAGGAAATGTTCAGTTTATATGTCTGTTGTGAAAACTTGCTTTTGCCAGGCTTCCTTGCCTCACCTTGTCAGGTGCAGAATGAGACCAGAGCAGGTTGTTTAGCAGAGCTTTTAAGCTAGTGTGTTGAGGGGTGGTGCTTCTTTGTCACGGGACTCTACCAGTAACTAAGTTAAGATGACTAAGGAAGGATACTGGCAAGAGTAGCCCCGTGCCAATGTCACCTTTGTATCTATTTCCTGTATGTAATATTCCTCCCCATGGTGGGAAAGTTTTAATTACAGGGAGACAAAAATGTTCAAAGATACATTTGTGTCAAGACTGAATCAACACTGAGAAATGTTGTCATATTGCAAGTGTACCTGAGGGTAAGGAAATCATAGATTAACTGCCACTATAGTAACAATATACTGATATTTTAGAAAGAATGTATACAAACCTGTCTCACCAAAAATCCAGCGTTTGTGGAGGCTGTTGGTGAAAAAAACTGGAGATTGCGTAATGGACATCAGGAAGTCACTAATAGCTAGATTGATGATGAATGTGTTGGCTGGAGTCCGAAGGCTCCTACTCCTACAAAGATCAGAAGGAATGTTGCTGAACACTGCTGTACCACTAATTATGTTGTTACCCTTTCCTGTGAGCCTTGGCAGCTTCACAAATACCAAGGCACACTACACAGCAGGCTAGAGCAGTGTGCTACTCATTTCCCTCATGAGAGAATGTTAAGCAAGGCTCGATTTTACACCATTGTACTCCTGTGCACTTTAGAGGATTGTTTGGAAAACCATTGCAGTGATGGGGATAAATCATGTTCTTTAAATGTTCTGACCCAGTGCACTGCATGTCCATGATTAACAGGAAATTAAAGTTGATGTACTCTATGGATTTGCTGGATCTGGGTCGTGTTAAGCAGGGGGAGGGCAGCGCATTTTCCAGTGCTGATAAGATCAACAGTGACTTCCAAATACAGGGATTAAGCAAACCCACTATGTATCACATCAAGCATTTTGTGTGACATCAGTTCTTTTCTATGACACTCATTTCACTGGCCCAGACACAGACTTTAAAGAGGGCGATAGCCAGCCTTCAGTGTATCCTGCCTGTGTATGTTATTCATAGCATTACAGTACACTGTTTTAAAGGGTAAACATTAAAGCTCAAGTGAGAGCTTCTCAGTTTGGAGCTTGCTGTAACTTTTTAGCTCCTTTCTCAAATTTTCAGTCTTGGATACAATTGAAAAATATCAGAATAAATGATAGCTTCTTTGCACTGATCCAGAATCAGTTACTAGGACTATTGTGCCCTATCTGTCAATTTGGGAGCAAGGACATACTATTAATAGATGCTTATGGGTTGAGTGTATTTGTTCTGTAGTCTGCAAACTTACTGAACATATTTTTGTTTCAGGGAACTGGCTGCCTTACAGTTTGCCATTACTTGAGACTACTTTTTGGGCATCTGGTGTGTTCTCTGAACTTCTGATGCATTTGTTACTTTGCTATCAGTATCCCTTTCTGTTTCATGTCTCCAGTGGAACTGCAACTGGCATGACTGGATTTCTTGTGTTGGATCAGGCAAAGAGCTAAACTAGCTCACGTACTTCATCCTCACCTATCTGGTCTGCATGCCAACACCTTTTGCATTCTGAAGGCCATGTCATTCACACTTAAGTGTTGGTATCTACTCTGAGTAAATACACCAAACCTACCATCTCATGCACTTTATAAATATAGATGTGAGATCCAGACTGCTTTTATCCACACTCCAGTGATTTAAGTTAGCACAGCCAAATCATCATACCATTGCTATTATTTTGGTTTATTACATTAGTGCCTAAAGACCAATCACAAAGTAGAAGCTCACTGGCCTGGACATCATGCCAATGCTCTGTCCCAGTGTGACAAAACAGAAAGAGGATGAGTAAACAAGAATGGTGAAAATATCGCATTATTGTCAGAGATCCAATTTTCTTCAGATATGAAAGTTGGAAGGTGGCTTTAGTTAAAATGAAATAAGCCAAGTGTTAGAAAATGTGAAAACAAGAGTCGTGGCCAGTAAGGAGCAGAGGGAGGAAAAGAAACTGAGTAGTATGGAGCAGGAGGAAGGAAACAGGTTAAATAGAGAAAATATGTGGGAGTCACGGGTGCAAAACCTCCCATCAGTCCAGTGCAGACACAGTTCAGACAGTAGAAAAAAAAAAAAAAATCACTGTGAGGTTTCTCCTTTGGGTGCTTCTCTGTTGCTTGGTGTATCTGGGTGATTCATTTTGCTGACAATTCTGCTATGGCAGGAAGTCAGAGGGAAATGTCAGGTTGCCCCATTTTTTCCTACAGCAAAGTTTCTTGGTGCATTTCACTATGTGTGCATAGTAGTCTGCCTGGGCTGCATTTGCAGAGCACAGTCAAGGTACTGTTAAAGTTCCTAAATTTCAGTATTTAAAAAAATATCCAAAAGAAAGATACCTGCAAAAAGCATAGATGACCAAGAAATTACCCAGAGTTCCTGTGATTCCCACTATGAGAATGACTACTCCAATTGCGTAATGGGCATGGTCTGGGACATCCACTGTAGGAAAGGCACCAGGAGCATCTTGCATTGTCATCTTCTGTGGAGGAAACGAGGTCATAGGTATATTGCCAGACTTCACCGAATAAGCTGCCCTGTGCTTCTCTAGAAGAGCAAATGGTGAAGAATGCAGAAAGACAGCAAGCAAAAGAAATCAGAATAAGCTAATTGTTTTCATATTACACTTACTGTTAATCATCTTCAAGGAATAAATATGCCATCAGCAGCGGAAAGGTCAAAGGGTGGTTTATATGTTTACTGTTGATTTAGAATTTTGGTGAACACAAGCAATCTATTCCAAAAGAAAGATAAGGATATAGAGGAGAAAAGGAGAGGAAGGGACCCTTTTCCTTGCATCTGACATCAAGTAATGCAGTATTTAACAAATAAATTTTCTGTAGGTTTCATTTCAGGAAAGTTTCTGTGCCTGTGGAGTATGATTTCTGTTGTTATCTGACATCAGTAGCTAGACTTCCCTAAGTAGAAATTATTTTCTATGGATAAACTTATATTTATTCCTTTAGTAGTATGGCTATTTCATTTCTCCCACTAAATAACACTGAATTGTGAGCTGCCCTCAAGACCTGGTTACCAAAAGCCTGGCAACATTGAACAAGAGTTTTGGAAACTAAATTAAGGATCAGAAAAACTGGAACACAAGTCCCTTATACCTTATGCCTGGTTTCCATTCCAGTTCTGTTTTCACTCTGCACTAAATGAAGGTCTTTTGCTCTCTATGAAGTATGTGATAAAGCACTTGATGAAAGCAGCTAATAACTTGTAGCAAAATCCAGTAGCCAAGTCTGAAGACTACAGCATTTTAAATAATAACTTTAAAAGATTTTTTAGTTCAGAATCAGGAGCCACAAACTTATTTTAGGCCAACTGACCCCAGATTGGTAATGAAGCAAACAGTTAGGCTGCACCCAGGAAGCAGGATGACCTGATAGAAACTGGAGAGAAGAACAGCTGTCCAAACTATCACTGTTCTGCTGCCTTTTCATATAAGGTCAGGCAAGGAAACACTCACCTCTGTGCAACTGCCACCGTCCTAAATGTGTCTTGGCATCAGCTCCAACTAGCTAATGGAGCAAGGAAAAATAGGAAGCCTTGTCCTTATTCATCTGCATGGACAGATGCTGTCTCCTCTTCATAGCCAGGCTTTTCTCATCAAGGGTAGCACTCATTCTGGAATGCAATGCCATGACCACTGCCATAGCTCATGCCTGCATGCTGTTGCCATGGCATTCCTCAGCTACTGAGCGAGCTACAAGAATCACACCAGGGTAGTGAAAAACCCAGGAAATATCTTGAATTGTTTGTAGCCTGCCTATGGTAAATACTGTCAACTTGGCTGTGGCCTAAGATCCAGGACAAGGGAATCGCCTGTACCAGAGTCTGTGCTTGTACCAGGCTTAAATAGTGCTATGAGGCTGGGTATGTTCTTTCCAATCACAACTACAGGCAGCAGGTGGTACAGCTGTCATTTGCAGTCATTCCTTCCCAGGAAAAGGAAGATTGCTGGTAGGAAAGGGGTAGACTGCACAGAGATAGGTATGAAGTTCTCCCCTTTATGCTACAGTTGCGTTAGTAGTTGGTATTTGCCGTTAGATTGCAACTCAGAAATGCCTTTGACAACACCCCAGTTATCAAAGAAAATGGATATTTTCAGACAGTAGAGGCAGATGTTACTTCTGAACACATCTGTGAGATTAGGCTGAAGTTATTTGAGACAGTGCATATTTAAAACCAGTGTGCCAATAGCAAGAGGTGAACCCCAGGAGTGTCTGGGGTTCTGGAAGAGATTGTCTTCACTTGTCTGCTGAAGATCTGCCTGCAGCAGTCTTCAACAACTAGAGTACACTCCCTGGGTTTCTACATCAGCAACAATGAAGTGCTGGACAAATAATCTGATATTAGAGAGAGAAAATGTGGCTCTGTTACTTTAATTGGAGCAAAATGTTAAGGTTGATACACTGAATGACAGTACCATGGCATTTATTGTTTACATTCCTGCAGCAAAGTGTAAACTGACATTGCATCATCATCCTCAATGGGCTACTTGCCAGGTAGAAACTGCTGTGCTTAACACACTGCCAGTAAAATAACAAAAAAACCCCCCAAAAAAACCCTGATACTGATAGCAAATGGAGAGGGCATGTCTGAGATAAAGCTGTTTTAAATAAATGAGGTCAGGTGTTCTTTGGTTTGGGTTTTTTTCTCCTTAGCCTTGTGGCTAGAACATTTTTTAGCTGCTATTCTACAGACAGTTAATGACTATTGTTAATGGAGTGGAGATTTCTGATGCTTTTCCCTGTAGCTATCCACTTAATTGCAACTAGATCAAGGTAACAGAAATGAAGCAATTGAAGGAGCTTGTTTTGGATACAAAGAATAGATTAAAAAGGCTTTAATTTGAAGTAAATTTGTGAAGGACTAAGGACAAGGAAAAATTTAAAAGATAAATGTAAATGCACAGAGAAACCACAAGAGTAGAAACATTATTTAAGAGACAGTAGAAGACTTTTAAATCACTTATTCAGAAATGAAGCAAGTTCAGAGTCAATAACAATGTCAAGTGTGAAAAAAATGAAGGAGCAGTGATGGGACATAAATAATAGTGAGTGTAGGGGGAAGAAAGGTCTGTGGTAAAGAGGAAAAATTCACATTTTAGTGTGAGCTTCCTGTAGCCCTGGGATTTTTAGTACAGGGTCCAACTCTAGTTGTTTTCTGAGAAGAAAAAGTAAATTATTAAAAGAAGTCATTTCACTGTTTTTATTGGAAATACAGGTTTGATTCAAAGCTTCTTTAAGTCAAAGAAAGGTACTAGTTGACCAATCAGGCCTAAGCACTTCAGATTGGTCACTAAGTTGCATACATACAGCTTCCTTACTAGAAGATGAAAATGTGCCTGTATCAAGTTTAGCTCTAGATGTTCTATGGGAATTGTACATCAAAAGGAAAGACAGAGAGAAAAAGTGTTGAGGAAATCGGGTCACCAGGATAATCAGGAAATCAGACAATTCCCAAAGCTTTTCTCTATTCAGTTTCTCCAGCCTTGTTTAGTGTCTGTCTTCAGTTCTCACCCCACTGTATGAGTCCTTGGCTGGCAAGGGAGAATAAAAATCCCGCTGTTGCAGTCCCCACTGTAGCAATTGTCCTTTGAGAATACTCTGAACAACTATTTCAGCTGCATTGGTAACGCACAGCATTGTTGCCTTGCATGTGTTTCTGTTTAGCCTTCTTTCTATAAACACCTCGTAATAAGATAAGAAAAATGAACAGACTAAACCAGCACTTCATTGTTTCTCTTCTAAGTGATATGACAGCACAGCTTATTTAAATGTAACATGGTTCAAAACATCACCAAATGCACAAGAAATCTGAGCTGGAAGCTAAAAGGTTGGACATTTCCCAATGGATGGACAACAGACACCACAGCTTTCCTGAGTCAACATGTAAAAGGTGCTAACATCTGAGTCTCTGGACCCCTGGGTGCCAGTATACCCAGAGACCAACTGTGCTGTGGGTGGCTTAGATAGGTATTAATTCTGTAAGAAACAATTCACTGGGAAGCACCAACTTCCTGACAGTCAATATAAATATTGCAGATTTCCCAAGGAAGCAAACGAAATGGTCACAGAAGCTGTGGAGGACATCAAAGCGGTAACTGTAATGTAAGAGAATTTCTTCACAGTGAGTACTGGGAGTCAGTTGGAGAATATATCACCAACCAAGGACGGCATTTTGGTCAACCTTAAAAGCAGGTTTTACGATACTGCTTTTGGCTAGAACTGTTGGTAGTTGATATAGGGCACTCCTTACATTCTCCCAATGGCAAGAGAATAAAGTAAAATTTACATTATACTTATAGGGAAAGAAGAAATCCTCATAAGGTCATTTGGGGATCTGAACATATTTCATTGCTGGTCCTGATTGATCAATTGATTTATTCGTGTGATGCTTTCAAAAGCCAGAAACAGAAGAGACTAGGAGAAGGCCATTTTTCAGCTGCTTCTGACTGACCATCAGATGGATTGTATCTGATTTGGTGTAAAACGAAACAAAACAAGAAAGGGAAATAGGGATTGCCATGTCCTTGCTTTTATGAATTCACCTGGCTTCAAACTGTAGGCACTGGTTTAGCAGAATGAATGAACACAGCCCAGTTCCAAAACATCACCAGTTTTGGCAGTCCCACATTGACTTTGTCAATGTATCAATCATGTTTCATTTCTCTTAATTTTCTTAGAAATAGAGGTAATGAAGCCACTTATTTACACAGTGGGGCTTACAGAACCAATGGTAGTGCTAGGCCTTTTATATTATGAGAAATCACATAGTTTAGAGAAACTATCAGAACAGAAACACTGTAATTTCACAGGGTTTCTAGGTGCAGTGTTGTACTGCCTACCTACAAGAAGCCTCAAACAACTGGTAGCACTTATTTTTCTTCACAGTTCCTTGCTCTGATTTCTGAGATTGCCTCTGTAGGCTCTTGCTCTGTGATGACAGACAGTACAAAGAGGAGTGTAATCCCACCTCAATTATGGTTTCAGAAGGGTGACGCCAACTGCTAAGCCCTCTTTCCAGTAGACAGCAGGGCTGGCTTTCCATAGATGATGTTTGTCCTGTTGAGCAATTTGGATAGCAGATTTGGTATCCTATCTTCAGGATTTAATCTCAACCACAACCAGCATATATTGCTTTCAGTCCTGAAACTGTCTTAAACCAATTTAGTGTCAAGTTAAAATGCAAAAGTTTGAAAATACAGTCACTTGACCTAGGGAGAGGAAACGAACAGCTAATCACATCTTTCAGCAGAGTAAGGAAAAAGTCCATTTTAAATTTTCTGGTGTAAATCACTCTTGCCCAGATTCCTTTTCCATTTTGCCATGTGCTCTCCAGTCCTTCTCCCTCTCTGCTATCCTCTTTCATATGTTATCTAACTTAGTTTTTAAACTCCTTGGCTCACAACACTTGTGTTTATTTTTCTGTAACACTGCACACATACAGATTTTACTAAAAAAAAAAATAAATTAACAGACTGTATTATTAATATACAAGCAATAAAATATTTACTGCTCCTTCATTATAAATTAGGCTCAAACTGAAGCACCCAATCCAACATCCTATATACATAAAAACTTTTGGAGTGTTTGAAACTTGCACACAATTTTTCAGTGTCCACTGTGTTATGTGGGCCATGCCAAAATACCTGGTATGACCACATCAGGATTTTAAGATTAATCTGAGATTTTAAAAACTTCAAAAAATTACCTTGGGTCATTTTTTTATTCTTCACTTTTAAAATAGCTTTTATGTAAACAGCAGGCAAACAAAACTTTCTAATCCTAATAGTACACTAAGATACACAACCCAGAAGATGACTTCTGAACTCCTTTGGTTCAGGCTTGTGGGGTAGAATAGAGAATACTTTTAGTGAACCCAAGGAAATTCCATCCTGAAGTGTCATCACAACAGATTCTCACCTGCATACTTCTAAGGAAATTTTCTTGCTGTTTAGTATTTAACAACTAAGAAAGAGCTTTGATAGAACTCACCTGGGAAAACCTTCTGAACAGCTGTCTTGGGTAACTGCAAATAACAACTCTTCAACATTTAGGTAAGCACTTCACAGCACTTATAGACTGTTACAGAAATGATGGGGATTTCCATCTTGAATAATAACACAACAGCGCATTGTGTTTGAACTGCTAAACAGCTGTTTAATGCACAAGAACATGTTGCTTTGGTAGTTTGCAACATATTTGTTGTACTTTCCCATTAGACATTCCTCCCTGTCATCTGCCCACCTAACTCTACTGAAAAACACTGCTTCTACAGTCTTTTCTGCTGTAAATAAATAGTAAATAAATAAAGGAATATAATGATTTTAAAGTTTTCTCTATCTTGTTCATTATTGCATCACAGCATTAAACGTGCATATGCACCATAAATGTCCATTTAGTGTTCTGTAAATGCCAGCAGAATTACTTGCTACACCTTTTAGTGACAGAAAACACTTACTGTTGGGGCTCTAAGAGGCAGGTCCCTCAGCACGTAGGCATTGGCTCCCGAGTCGTTCCACGCAGTGATGGACTCCACAGATTTGGTACTGTTGGGGTACTCAGAGGAACAAGAGGTCCCCCTTTGAATGGGCTGATTATTCAGGTGAACAAAATCTAAACAAACCAAAAAAAAAAAAGAAAAGCTCTCCTCTGAGTTTAAGTCAGCCAATCTACCTTTTTGCGTGTGTGTAAAGAAGATTGTTGGATTCTCTGGGATAACGTGAGATGTGGTGCAGAGTTTCTCATTAGAGCTTCAGATTGCTTCACTCCATCTTCGGCTTAGCAAAGGGCAGTGGCAGCAGCTTCCATTTAAATAGAGGAGACGGCAGGGTCCGCACATGCCCAGTTTGAAGCTCGTTCCATCCAGATGCCAGCTTCATTTTGATGACAGTATAAAAACTGACGCTCACTTAAAAGTGCTGTTATCTTTTTTGCCTTTGACAGATTTATGTCTGAATTTTTAATGCTATATCCATGTTATCCCTGTATGAAAATAAAGAAGTTGAAAGGCTGACTCCACTATCTGTCTTCAATATCAAACCTTACTGTTCATTTTCATTGTGCTGGTGAATGTGTTTTTTGTAGTCTGCTTTTAAAGAAGATGTATGTGTACAGTTCTGCTGAAATTGTCTGAACTCAAATAGATTCTGATATTTAACAATGTGCTTGCGTGCACTTCTGTCTTGTAGAATTTAGGTCATGGTTATTTGTTGGTCCACTTCTAAAAATAAACAAAAAATAGGGATAAAACCCACTGACATCATCCTTTTCTGCTCTTTGGTTAAAAAAAAAAAAAGGCACACAAATACCTTAGGCAGACAACAGCAAATACCCACTCCTTTTAAGAGTTGTCAGCTTCCTTTTCCAGCTGTATTTAGTTAGGGTGTATATAACAGATTCTAATTCACAGAAATCGTCCTTTACAGTGCACTGTGCAAAGAGATACAAATTGCTGTAGTCGCAGTTGAAGGCTGGTTTTCACTGTGGTAAAGGGAAGTTTAATTGCAATAGAGAATTAGGCATAGAGTGTGAAAAAGCTGTTCTAGCAGATACCGCAACCTGAATATCACAGAATTTAGGCCTTCCACCCACCATCAAGATTACCCTATTAGCTTCATTGCAGTTCGTAATAAAAATAGATGGTGTGAACTCTTTGTAGAAAGCCTTTGTGAGAAGGCTGTGATGATAATGGTGAGAACTGTATTCCCTCAGCTCAGTGCAGATTCCCCTCCTTGTGTACCTGTCCTTAAATTAGTGCTCACAATACCTAACCTTAAATTGAGGAAAAAGGGATCATGTTTGTTTGCATGAACAGGAGCTGTGCCTCTGTATCAAAAGCACTCACCTGTAGTGCTGCAGATTCCTTTTCCTTGATGGTCATTTAAGCAAGGTGGCTTTTACCTGGTGTCACCAAGCAACTGAACATTAACTAGTGGAGATACTTCTTAGACTCTACAGCTCTCAAATTATGAGACCTTAAAAATAATCATTAGCAGACCTGTTACGAAAGGCAAGGAGATTTGTTGTGTATCCCTCCCCTGCAGCGTTAGGTAGACACAACCAAGTGAGATTTAAACTAGCTGTGGCAGAATTGAGCTCAGAGGTGTCTAATCACCTGACAATTTTCAACTTTGTCAATGTCTTGGATTCTATGGTCATTTTCTAGGGTGTGCTCTTCCGTTCTTCTCTGTGTGGCATCAGACACATAAATATCAGGACAATGGTGGATGTGGCATTAATGGCGCGAACTTCAAAAGACATTGATGTGAAGCCCAAATCCACCTCTCTGTTTTCCTGCATACAGTGTTTGCATGCAGCACACATTTTGAGGGGCAGTACTTTTTTGGGAATAACTTTGCATTTTACTACTCAAAAGGCAAGAGATACCATGTCTGATGGAAGCGTTCTCATATGATTACAGTTGTCTGATCCTGTATTATCATCAATTGCTAGAGGCAATTCAGCTGACCTGTTTTATACGTGATGGCTCAGCTTCCAAGGAAGGAGAGGAGTCATATCCTAGAACTGCAAAAGGTGTGAAGGATGAGGCATCATATTCTGTGTATCTAGGGCTTGGGAAGTCAGACAAAGATGTATAATAGCAAATCATCCACAAAACTTTTCTTCTCTCAGATTTACTTCTGGTTTTTATGCAGTAGTAAAGTAGAGAGAACAATTCAAAGTATTTTACTGAGTAATAGTTGTTTTTCTTCATAGGTAAGGCTTAAACCATCAGAAGACTCGATCTGGAGGGAGATTTGCCCTCTGTCTCTCCCTTGTTTATTCTCCACCAAAAGCTTATCTGTGTTATCCCTGAGAAAATTAATGGAGAAAATGTATCAGCTCATGACCCCAGGCACTTTCTAAAACCATCCTGCTTATTCTAAAGTTTTCAAACATTTCTGCTACAGTTTTGTGTGTGAAACACTCTGGAAGCCCCCCAGGCTTATGGCCAAGGTCTGAGTTGCCCTCCAGTCACTTCTGGAGAAAAGAAAACCTGCCCAGAATTTATCTCTCTGAATTTTGTCACGTTGAGCTATGGTGAGAACATCCTTCCCAGCTTTAGAGTCCTGACTTTCACCTGCACCTCTTGCTACTGCTAATTAATTCCTGTTCATACCTTTTTATAAACTACAGTCAAAAATAGCAGAAAGACCATGGGCTCTGGGGCCCTTCCATGAAACTGAGAAAATTCTCTAACAGGACACTTTGTCTAACACTTTTCTTGAAGTGCAGATACAATTCTGGTATTTGAGTTACCACAAATGAAAAATGCACAAAGCAAGGAAGTCGGTTGATTTTCCCCCCCGTTATGATGATGAAAATGCTAGTCATAAACCCTGTAAAACATCTTGAAGATAACAATGCTACCCTCAAAACAGGCTCTGCTTGTGTTCTAAACATGTTAGTTCTTTCTGTAAGTGATGGGATAGAGGAAGGAATTATTGATTTTTCGCTTGAAAGTCTGTCCATTTTCAGCATCTGTCTATCCATTTTCAGTATCTGCCTTTCAAAAGGCAATACCACACTATAAAATCTTCGTCCATAGCAGCCTTCCTTACACAATCCCTCCTGTTGTGAGCCCTTGGTGTTAGGTGTGGTATTGCTTCTCAGCAACTGCAACATCTGAAAACACTTTTCTCTCAAAAGCATTTTCAGAGGCCTACTTTTGTACAGGTACCTGCCACAAATTGATCTGCTTAAATATGCAGGTGAAAACTGGTTTCAACCATCTGTGTTCTTTTTGCCTTTTGAAAAATAAGATGACTGTCAAGTGGGAACTCTCACACTTCCCAACTGGTCTCAGACAGTGTACTGCAATTTCAGCACCCTAAATAACAAAGCAGGGAGAGAGTTGTGTAATACATATCTACTTTGTGTTCTATTAATGGTAGAAATTACATTTAGTTCTTCATGCCTGGAGTAACTTGGTAAGGCAACATGCAGGCATGAACACCCTGTGTAATTAAAATTGTTAAACTTGAGTATAGGTTCTGCATGGCCTTTTATGGGAGCACACTGTTGGGACTACCAAAAAATCAATAGACAAAATGGAAGAGAGTAAATCGAATCAACATGGTTTCTGCTTGGCTGTAGAAGTGAATAATTCACCTCATAAGTGGTTCTAATTTTATAGGGTAGACAAGTTCTATAGCAAGCAGCAGAAGCACAAATGACTGGGCACAACCAGCAGGCATGTAACGCTGCAGAGCTGTTTAGCCCCACAGCAAGACAGCGAGAATCCCAGGGCTAGATGGAGTCAAACATTTTCCCTAAGACTTAGCAAAAAGAGAAAAGGTCATTTCCACTGAGATGAAAAGATTATCTCAGCAATCTCTTCGTCAGTATAAATTCAGCTCTGTAACATGGCATTAGACTGCCACTCTATGGTAAGATACAATCTGGCAGGTGGTCTCCCTTAGTTTCCCCAGTAGTATTTCCAGCTTGCTTTAGCGGTTTATGGCTTGCTTCAAGGCCACATGGCTTGAAAAGGTCAACCCGCCTCTCTCCTCGTCATTCCTCTAGTGTCTGAAGACAAAACAGTCACACAAAGAGATCTCCAGACCAGCCAAGTTGAGTTTGTAGTGCCTCCAAAAAAACCTTGTTACCTTGTTTTGTGGACTGAGTTCTCAGATTCATCCTTCCTTGTCTCCTATGGCTTAACCTCTCTGCAAAACCTACCTTTTTCCGGGGAACTTTGATTAATCAAACTCCTCTCAAATAATTTCAGCTGGAAGCTTCTCTATTTCCAGTTTCAAAAAAAGAGCTCTCACCTTCCCAGCCCTTCTCACATGTGTGAAATAAAGCTGTATTTTAAAAATGATAGAAAAGTTGCTGAACCATTGCAGAAAGAATAACCTCCCCATGTTTCAGGCAATTGTTAGAAACTAAACTTAAAGGAAACTTCCCTTGCTATTCCCTTGCTGGTAATAAGTCAGGTCTGTGTCTGCAGTGGCCTGAGGGGTGGGATCGGCACACGGTGGTTTCCAAGTTGCCTTGTCATCTTTTCTGGAAGCAGATGAGATGAAAGATTTGTTTATGCAGAGATACAGCAGAATAGTGTGTTGCCCAGCTAGGGCAGGACTCAGATAAAAAAAGAATTATTGGTAGAGAAGATGCAATAAATAAAATTGCAGGGAAATTCTATTTATCAATCATTTTCCCCCAGTCAAGTACTGACTGCTGTTAGAGGTGCATACAGTGGCCAGGGACAGACAGTAGGGCCAAGTTTAGGTCAACATGAACAGAGAGTTTATGCCACTGACAGGAAGAACAATTGGTACCATTTGTTTTATGACTGTTTGTTAATCTCATCCACTTATGTGGTATTTACTTCTGGAATAGAAAGAACTCAGTGACCAGAGCCTATCATTGGGAGGGGCTGCATTAATACCTTGACAGCTAAGATAGAGGACAGTAATGGAGACCACCAGGTCTGCGATGAAAAGACTTAGGGAAGAGGAAAAATAAGCAATTTGTACGCACACACAGCAATCAAAAAGAAAATGCTGGTGTTGGGGAAATAATAGTGCGTGATAACCAGGGGCAAACAAAGTGTGGTCTCATTTGATATTAAAGAATTACCAGCTTTCTCCTTAGATAATAGCACCATTGTCTTCAAACGATCCACAGATAACACATATACTGCCCTGATGGTTATACAACTCTCTCTCTTGGCACGTACTGTATTGTCTTAAAACACCCCTATGAAAGAAATCCTGTGCTTTCTAGAAGTTCCATCGGTGATTCTGAAAAGAAAAAAAAAAGTGAATGTCAATCCCCTGGTGGGAGCAAATTGTTAATAAGCAGACAGCTTTATTACTGGCTACAGTTTAAGTCTCAGCAGCTCACAGCTACTGCAACTGCTCTGTTCTTTGCTGTTGTAGCTTGCTCTGTGCCCAGTGCTTTGAGGAATTTGGGCAGGATGAGGAGGGAGAAACTGACCAGTCAGTAACATCACTAAATTTTCAAAATCTTGTATTGGAATAGTTTCAAATAAAACCTCCTGAAGTGTGAATACAAATTTAAAATACCAGAGAATATGTTGGCTGGGTCTGTAAGAGATTTCAGTGACAAGTGCCTTGCCCCAGACATTGGCCAGGAGCAGCAGAAGCAGGATTTGGCTCAAATTACAACAGTGTTCAGGATTCGGGCAGGGTTCTGTCATGACCATTGACAACAGAGACATTATGAGGAGTTTCTCTCTGTTGCAACTTGAATCCTTTCACACAAAGTCCAAAATCCAACAGACCTAATGCTCAAACAACAAGGGAATCCACCACAATTCTATAGTCAGAGTTTCTCAATGTACAGAAGCGTAAAGCATTATACCCTTCTGCTAGGGCTTTATAACTCTTTATAAACTCTCCTGCTAGGGCCATCATCCAGCTTTTCATCACCTTGGGCTCTGATTTCTTAAGTGTTCACGAGGCCCCTAAATGAACAGAGGTTCTTCTTGGGTTAACTTTACAGTGTGCTCTTTATTAATACTGACTGTGCTGAATGCCTCCTCTGGATCCTCACTGACTTCTGTTTCAGTTGTTATGACATCCTTAATTAATGGAATGTACAGGGCAGTTATCACAAGGCTGCAGACAGGGTGCAAGTGTGCCAGTATGGCTTTGTCCAGCTGAGTGATCCCTTTTCATCTTGACCCTGTTCTCTCCTAGCCCGGTGCTTTGACTGATGCTGCCACGCATCCCCTTCTTTGACTCTCCCTTTTCTATTAAATCATTGCTAGTCTTTACTTCCAAGGGCCTTGATGGATTATCTATCTCCAGCTTGCCTATCATCTTTAAGACAATATTGGCTTGCCTGCTCTCACATCCTGTCAGCTGGTGATGCTCATTTCCGTCATTCACTGAACAGTTTCCAATGTGCATGATTTGCTTGTCTTCACGCAGTTCCTCATGTTGCTGGTGGTGGGAACAAGAGCCACTGACAATAGCAAGGCTGCAGGCACACAGAGCCTGCTGGCCATATTGTCAGCACTGACTTATGTTGTCACATTTTTACCTGCTAGTTTCCTGCCAGTATGCTTCCATTTCTCATCTCCCTGTACTGCGATAACAAGCTCTTAAGCAGAGACTTTTTATTCTGTGCTGGTATAATGCTTTAACTTGCCTAATATTTCTAGGCATGAATATGGAAAACATGGTGAGCTTCTATTCTCTGGTAGTGTCATGGATATATATAACAAATACACTCTGCTTAATTTTTTGGTGATGAATTGGTACATAGTTCAGTATGGTTACAATAAGAAGGTAATTGAAGATCAGGGGTTTGTTTTAATAAAAATGCGGACTTTTGTTTGAAGATTGTTTTCAGAGCTTAAAAAACAAAACAGAAAGCCTTCTGAATAAACAAACATCTCATATGAACTACAGCAATAAAAAACACTGGCACTGATCCAGGCAAAGGCTGGCAAGGATCCAGGAAGTGATAAGCCCATCAGTCTTAGTTCAGTCCCTGGGAAAATTATAGAACAAATCCTCCTGGGCGCTATCACGAGTCAAATGAAGTGTGTGATTGGGAAAGGCCAACATGGATTCACCAAGGGCAAATCGTGTTTGACAAACCCAATTGTCTTCCATGACAAAGCAGCGTGCTCAGTTAATGTGGGGCAAGCAGTGGACATTGTGCACCTGGATTTCTCCAAGCCTTTTGATACAGCTCTCCACAGCCTCTTCCCAGAGAAACTGACATGTTACAGTCTGGAGGAGTGGTCATCGTGGTGGGTGGGGAACTGACAGGCTGCACCCAGAGGGTGGTGGTGATGGTAAATAGCTGCTTTTCAAACTGGCAGCCTGTCATAAGTGGGGTCCCTCAGGGATCCATATTGGGCCCTAAGCTGTTTAGTATCTTCATAAGTGATTTGAAAGATGGGATCAAGTGTATCCTGACAAAGTTTGCTGATGACACCAAACTGAGTGGGGAGTGCACACTTTGGAAGGGATAGCCATTCTGCAGGAATACCTGGATAGACTGAAAGAGCAGGCAAACAAGAACCTTATGGAAGTTCAACAAGGACAGGTGTAAGGTCTTGCACCTGGGGAAACATAATCCAGGAGTGCAGCACAGGCTGGGTCTAACTGGCTGGGGAACAGCTCTGTGGAAGGGGACTTGGGGGTCCTAGTGGACAACAAGCTCAATATGAATAAACAGCATTCTGCTACAGCAAAGAAAGCCAACAGGATGTTGAGTTGCATCTACAAGGGCATGACTAGAAGAAATACAGAAGTCATTATCACACTCTCCTCAGCCACTGTCAGGCCAAACCTGGAATCCTGTGTTCAGTTTTGGTCCCTGCTATGCAAAAAAGATGTGGACAGGCTGGAGAGGGTCCAGAGAAGGACCACAAAGATAATTAAAGGGCTGGGAAGCCTGCTGTGTGATGAGAGGCTGAGAAAACTGGGTTTGTTCAGCTTTGAGGAAAAAACAGGCTTATGGAAGACCTTATCACCACATGCCAGTATGTAAAGGGTGGGTACAAAGAAGATGGAGACTCCCTTTTTATGAGAAGTCACATGGAAAAGACAAGGGGTAGTGGGTCCAAGTTACTCCTGAGGAGATTCCAATTGGACACAAGAAGAGAAATTTTCACAGAACAATCAGCCATTGGAATTATGTCTCCAAGGAAATGCTGAATTCCCCAACATTGGGCACATTTAAGATTCAGCTGGACAGGGCTGGGCCATCTTGTCTAGATTGTGCTTTTGTAATGAATGATTGGACCAGGTGATCCCAGAGGTCCCTTCCAACCTGGTATTCTATGATCCTCAGAAAGCCAAACTTATTTCTCACCACTCTACTTTTATAATTCTGCCTTCTCCCTACAGAATGGCATTCCTGTTCATGACTTGCAGATGATGCTGCGAATCATGAAAACATAGCTGGGTAGTAATTTTGCAGCACAGCAGACATAGACAAAGTTGTCATCTCTACTTACCGTAAGAATTTTTCACTGAAAGAATATCCTGGAATTTATATATATGATCAGGAAAGGGTACAGTTGTACCTTCCACTCTCTCTAGCCATCTGCAAATATGATTGAAACACCAAATCACATTAAAAAACATGAATTGTTGAATCTGGATTTAATTTCTGGGTCTGATTCCCCAAAGCAGTTGAGCTATTTTGCACAGAACCATACAGTTTCCTTTTTGTAAGAACATCACCAGTAGAAAGCAACCAACCTCTCCCTGTATAGTAAACAAGTGGATCCCATGATGAGGAACATCAGATTTAGACAAGCCTTACCTCACTTCTGAGTGAATGATTCAGCTACTTCTTTTCTGATTAAGAAAATCAATGTGCTCTTTTCTAAGCAGAGTTTCAGTAATGAGACTTAAGACAGCAGAACACCTCAATAACGAATGGACATTTAGAGGCACTTTTCCCCTGATTACAACATGATTACAATATTTTCTTTGTTTATTTTTACCCCTTTTTGCAGCATTTAGTAACAAAATGTAATTTACTACAAGTAAAATTCTTGTCCCCTCCTTGCTCCCCCCCAAAGAACTCTATCCAGCCAAAAAGGTAAGGCTTCGCCCTTACCACGTAAAGAGTATTTTGCTCAACAAATGCATTGCTGCTGTCTTTGCCATAAGAAATGAAAATGCTACATTTTTCCAGTGTTTATTTGTACTCATTAATTGTCAGGGGAAGGCAGCAACGAGAAATACAGTCACTTCTGTCTTCACAGATTTATGTGAAAATAAGTTGAAAAAAATCTGAGCCAGGCAAGAGGTACAAACTGTTGCTATTATAATGCTGACTATGGACATACTTAATAGCCTACTCAGTCTTTTTCTAATTCATTGCTTTGTGGTAGAGTTACTTTCTTGGATTTCTTTTAAAGTGAGGGAACGGGGGTGTTTATTTTGCAGTTCACAGAGAAAAGTCTTGGTGCAGCAATCAGAACTAGTTACCATCAACCAACTGCAGCGATCTCTATGTGCTCCAGCATCTTGCAGACAGCAAGTCAACAACAGTCACGTTGGTTACGCAGTAAAAACAATAGAAAAAGAATCTCTTGGCAGCATTTTGAAGTTAGATACCAAAGAAACTCAATCCTATTTTCTGAGCGTAAACATTTCACATTTAAGGAACAGTATACCTGTTAGGAGTCAATTGTACAGTGCACCAAAATAGATAATCCACAGGATATATAATAAACTTCCAGGTCTAATTACCTTTACCAAATTAAGCAATTTTGTGCTTTTATGATGGATCTACTCCTCAGATAGTTTAAGTCAACATGGCCCTACTAACTCAGCTCATACCGCTCAAGGATCTGAGCTCCCCATTACAAAGCAACTGCAAACTGGTATAACCTGTCCAAGGAAGAATCTGCCAGAGAGTTTGCAGAGCGTGTTCCCTTCCTCACAATGCATGTCCCCTGACAGACTCCAGCCTCTGGACAAGCCCTCCAGAGCTGCTTTACAGTGGGAAAACAATGGACACTTGGTTCCATTTGCTCTGCTGATTGAGTGCTACAGGACCCCGTTCTCCAGAGGAACTTCTTGACAGTTTAACAAGTGACTTGATTTCACTGCAACTCCGGCCCCACACTGCAACCCGTGGAGCAGAAAGAGTAGTTTTTCTTTTTCCTCAGGATGTTTTAAGGTGATCAAACGGTCCAGTATTCAAACACTAAAGCACACAAACAAAAACTAAACTAAGAGTAATGAAAAGCAAGAATTTTAAATGAGGACATGAGTGCTTGGCTATGTAAGGGAACAGCAAAGGCCAGCTGCTCTGTAGGAGCCAGGAAGCAGAGGACAATAATAAACCAGGAGCCTCACCAGCCAGAGCACCATCCCACAGCATATGAGTGAGGTGATCTAGACAGACCCAGGGATGACAGTCAGGATCAGCTGAGTGTCTGAGCTATGAGGCAAAGGTGGGAGCAAAAGGCAACAAGTCAGGGCCAATATCCAGGGGCAGATCAGGGAGGCCCATGGTACAGGCATAGCTGTGATAAGTTCAGGAAAGCAGCGCAGAGCCAAGCTAAGCTTAAATGCAGACCATGGCCCTGTGGGTAGAAGGGGGGCATGAAGTTATCAGGTGAGGCTGGTCAGGGCAATTAAGACCTATTAGTGCACTCAGGCCCTTGGCAGACCCTGAGTCTCAAATTCTTATTGAATGCTCACCAGTAAGTTCTGCTAAATTGTTAATAAATGAGCACATTTTCTCGAATACAGTCTTATTACCTTGCAGTGATGTAACCTTAAATGCCTATTTACAATCTGGCCATTTATTTCAGATCTTAATTTTGCATATGGAATCTTCTGACAGTTGAGGAGTTTAGAGCAAGAGATGTCATGAGGGATTATCTGTTTGCTTTTTTAAAATCACTTGTTGCATTAGAGAAAGATGTTGGTATTTGATAACTATCTCTAAAAACAGAAGAGTATGAGAATGACCAGTCTGGGTCAGTCCAAAGGTCTAACCCAATATCTAGTAATTAAAATTAACAGTCCAGGAAAGAGTGCAAGAACATGGCAAGATTTCCCTAAAACACTCTAAGCTTCCAGCAGTATGCAATTCAGCAAACCTGTGCCTCTCAAATCATATTTCAGTGATCTAAATCAAACATCAATGAGGCTTTTGTGGGTTTGTAAGAGGTTACTGGATGTAAGAACATAGTTTCAAGTTGCCAACATAGAAGTCAGGGAAAAAAAACAAAACACTGCAGTCTGAATCATGAAGTTATTTTGGTCCACATCAAATTACTCTTCAGCTTGAGCACAAGCACAGAAATCCGAAAGCTAACACAGCCCCTCTTGGAGAGCTTGGTATAAATTTAAAGCACAGTCATACAACAAAACCAGTTTTCATCTCAGGTCAGCAACTCTTCATGATAATGCAAGTACCTTTCAAAAAATGCTGCCAGAACAAACCAGCATTTTGGAGCACTGGTTCTGGAATTTCACCTGTATACCTGTTGTGAGGTCATTTGATGCACTTTTCTGAAAGCACATATATAGGACTGAAAGATGCTGATGGACTTTTGTACCAGTACTTATCTAACTCAACTCTATTTGCAATTTGGTTTTAGTGGCTGCTTTTACATGCCCTGCCAACTTGTTACTACACGGTAATGTCTGTGTGTCCAAAAACTGTCTAATTTTTCCAATTATGCCAGTTCACCCAATGAAAGATATTTAAAGAGCTTCCACAACCTGTCTTTACACAAAAATAGTTACAGCAAAAAGAAACAGAAATAATGGTATGTTTTGCTGACTTTACAGCCCCCCTTTCCAACATTTGTGGAACTATACCAGAAACAAAACACAGGACTACTGTCATTAAAAAACATAAAACAAAGCATGGGTGGGTCATGTAGAGAAAATCCCAGCCACAGATATAATTTGCAGCTGATTTTCCAGTATCTTAATGAATTGTTCTTAGGCCAGCTTCTATGGAAGAACATGAAATGCCACAGTAGGCAATGTGTGACAAACAGGGTAAAATACAAGCCATTTGGCCCTCTATAAGAATAATGGTGTCTGTTTCAACAGAATAATTGGGAACTAGAAAGCAGGGCTTTAGGGGACACAAGCAAAAATTTTGGAAAGGGGAAAGTCCAGCTTTACTATAGAATAGCAGATACTCTGTATCCCAGTGATGGTCCTGTTTGTTGTGTCTGCCATCCACCCTAGGTTTTACAGATACAGAAGTAGCCAATTTCAGTTGAGTCTCACAAATTGTGTATGAAATTTAGCAACTGAGCTGGATTATTTAAGCTTTCTACCCTTTCTCCAGGAATAACAGTTTTCAGTCACATGTTGTCACCTTTATGATTATGTTTGAGCCGAGACAAAGCTCAGCAGTTTTTCTTGATCATGATAGCTCTGTACTGTTAAAAAGACTTCAGTACTCCTAGAATGTACAAAATATAACAGTAACTGAGGCATGACAATGCTTTTGTAACAGAGTTCTTTAGATTTTTCCTAACTATAAATATGTTTAAAAAAAATTGTTGTAAAAGATTTTCTCTATAACATACTAGTGACTGGCCAAGGGTGAACACCAGAAAATCTGTAACTTTCTAGCTGCTACTGGAAGTTACTAACAGACACCTTTACCACATGTCTGAGTAAACAAACACACTATTTTCCCTGCAATATTTCACCTGAATATTTGTGTTAATAATGACATAAAAAGGACAAGAGGCAAAGGTCACAAGTTTAAAGTTGGTAGTTTCCATTTGAATACAGGAAAACAGGTTTGGTTTTTGTTTTTTTTTTTTTACTGCGGTGGCCAAACATTGAGACAGGTTGCCCAGAAAGTGTACAGAATCCCCAGCTTTAGAGATACTTAAAGGCTGACTGGACACAGTCTTGAGCAACCACCCACCCTCCCCAGCCATTAATTAACTCCAGTTCTATACTCTATTTTGTCCATTTGACAGACGTAATATTTCACAAGTTAAAATAAATGCTCATCGATAAAATTAGTATTCCAAGTTACATGTAGTGTCTTTATCAATGTTCTGTAGTCAATAGCAATTCCTCACCTCTATAGAGGAAAAAAAGATGTATGCAAGTGTTTTTTACAGTTTTCATTACCAAGCAGTTCTACATTTGGTTGATGTTACCAAAATGAGTGTGATTCTTGCTGTTACCTGAACCCAGTTCCTTCTTTGTCTTCTCTTTCTTCAAGGACGAGTCACAGGTCTTCAATTACACAATAATCCAGCCGTTCAGAAGCTTTTCTGCATTGGAGAGTTAAGGCAGAAACCTTTCTTCAGGCTAGACTGCAGTATCTAGAATTCTACCAAAGACTTTGTTTACAACAGATGTTCACCATGTTTTGCCAGAGGCTTGAACAGTTAACACTTTTCCTAAACATCAATTGTTAGTACAAAAGCCAAACATTCCATCTGTCTTTTTTCAACAAATTGGAGTAAAAAACATTGTCAGCTGTAGTGTGAACTTCCTACTTCCCCCGTATTGAATTTCAGAAGCAAAGTACTGTGTTGAAACTGAAGTTGTCTCCAGATAAAGTATCTTTTGAGAAAATGGTGTCTCTAAATACAAGTCAGATCTCAGCCCTAAAGAATCTGTATCTACATTAAGGAAAAATGACATGTTTAGTCATCTCCTAGGGCTCCTGCAACAGCTTCCTGGCACTGTAAAAATAATTACAATTACAAGGGATTAAATTTTTACGATCAGAAGTTTTTTATGCAGATACAACACAGACCTTAAAAAAAGTGTGTATTCGTCTTAAATAGCCTCACCCATTGAAAACTTCTCTGTCTCTTCCAAACTAGGTGTTTGCCCTGTTTTAAATGCCTCCATCCCAGCTCATCCCATTCCAAGATGAGTGTCTAAGGTGGCCAGAACAAGCCACCCTCTAGGGAGGCCTTTTAGCCTCCACACTACAGAGAGGGCATAGATGACCAGCAGAAACAAGCTGTAAAACTCCCACCGAAGGTTAGCCAAGTTGCATCCACCCTCAGGACAGAGCTATGGGAGAAATACAGCACATGGGGGAAAAAGCGACATTATGCTGAGGTCTGGCTTTTTAAACTTCTTTACTGTTTCTGTTCCACTAGTACTAGTGGATCCTAGAAAGAGAACTTTGAATTAGACTTGAGCTTCCCCTTATTATTTGGACTATTTCAGATGTCACTTCAAAAGTAGCCTCTATTACTTAAATGTCATACATTCAAACCATACAGGAGACTGCTCTGTGTATTGAAAGAGATTCCTTTTTAGGAAACAGTGTACTAGAATGGTATGTTAGAAAACAAATCTCTCCTTAAATACTTGAAAGCCTCAAAGTGACAGGACAGTGCCAGCAAAAATAAATTGTAAGGGCTTACTACTGCCGTGATAGATAATGCAGGAAAATTATTGCATCTGTTCCTAAAGTAATCTTAAAGAGTCTTCATGTCTGCAAGAACTAGTAAAAATCATCAGTGCTGAAGCCAGTGAAATGATTTCCAACAGTTCCAGTAAGCAGTATTAATGCAATTGCAGAGCTGTTACACTGTCTTATTTGGAAAAGTTTCTTCCTTTCACTCCTCTGTTTTCATGTTTCTGTGATGACTTATTTCAGTTTATCTATAGGAATGTGACATTACTGACTCTGAAAACAAGAGTTTCTACTGCTGGAGAATGAGGGGTTAAGCAGGATAAATACATGGGAGAGAGAATACCTGTGTCACAACAGGCATAGCACAGTTCTGACACCATGTATGTTATTAAGAAACAAATGTGCAACAAACAGACCATTTGTCATAGAAGCCCATAAATTGCCATAGGTACTCCTAGTTTTTAAGTTTTATACGATTTTGACTCATGGTCAAAATCAGTCTGTCTTCAGCAGGAGAGAGAGGACAGTTTCATACTTGAGTTTCCCAGAGGTCAGCAGAGGCACTGGGGTACAGCTTTCCTGCTGTGGAAGAACACCATTCACCACACGCTCTTCAGGAACGCGCTACAGCCCAACAATTGAAATTTCGATTTGCTCAAGGGTCTGACTTTCATTTATAGTGACACTGCCCTGTCCTACAAGGGGAAAAAACAGGTTTGAATGAGAACAGGTCCTTTTCTTCTAGCCATACTACAGAACTCCCCTCTGCTTGACCAAAGAGGAAATCAATGTCACTGGGAGAGAAATCAGAAACTATATTTCAAGTGGCTTTTTTTTTTGGTTGCTAGGAGAGCAATAGAAGGAAGTAGGACTTTTGACTATTCTGTTTTGCTGGTACATCGGCAGCTATAAA
This sequence comes from Nycticryphes semicollaris, assembly GCA_013400055.1. Taxonomy (NCBI): domain Eukaryota; kingdom Metazoa; phylum Chordata; class Aves; order Charadriiformes; family Rostratulidae; genus Nycticryphes; species Nycticryphes semicollaris. Next base: position 478,569 of record VXBJ01001722.1, read on the forward strand.
TTCTAAAGCTTAGGGCATACATTATTCTATTTGCACCAAGGTAAATAAACATCTACAAGTTCATATTGCTTATGTATTCATATTAATAGAAATTAATAGCATCTGTATTTATCCAGAGGCTTTGTTCTCATAGGTCTGGGGGTTGAAATTCAAAAGACTTTGCACTGATTATCCCCAACTTCTCAGTTTAGGCGAGACAAAAGAAAGCAAGAAAGAAGGAAAAGGCATTTCTGAAGGAAAGTCCTTGTATTTTAAGATTGTTGGAGTCCTGACATCCAAAATGTCTTAGGCAAATGACAGTTGTATTTCTAATCATACACCTAAAAATATATTTCTTGACAGCCAGTCTCTGGCTCTGACAGTACATGATAAGTAGCTTGTGTACTTAAGACACAATAGTTCTAGATTACCATCTCTCATGGGTAGCCACTTACATGGCAACAGGGTGCCTAAGTGCCCTCCTGGGTATTCTGAAATCTCTTGTAGGGTCCAGAAGCTGGGAAGATAACCAACAAGGGGAAAAAGTTAATGCTAACAGAAATCAGGTAACTATGCCCTCCCTTGTCCTATTTAAAGTACTATCATAGGCATTGAGTGAAAAGAGAAGGTATTGGTACCAAGAAAAGGATGAATTAGCATGGTATGAAGCAGGAGTTTGACATTGTTTAAATTCAGGATACAATTTTGCAGTGACTGTTTTATTTACCAAAAGATAGATACTAGTGAGTTGATTTAATTTCCATCTTCTTTCTTCACAGACATTACCCAAAAACCTTAACAACCTGTCCCCACCTGAGGAACTTCGTGCTCCACTTCATACAGAATGCTTGGCTTTGAGTCTCCATGCAGAACAATAAAGGCTATTAGGTGACAAAGTTGAACAGAAAAACACTACCCAGTCATGTGGAACCAGGTACATGAAAAATCCTATTCTATAACTCTTCCTTTACAGCCACCTGCACTTTGATATCAAAGTACCAAGCCTTAATTTACATAGGCAGGTGATCTTTGTATTGCTGTCCCACAGCCAATGGGGACATTCTCATTTTGAGAATTAACTTTGGTAACTAAATATTACAGACATTTTGTAACCTGGTATTAAGTAAGATTTTCCCCAAACCACCATTTAGGTACTTAAACTGGATTTGCAATATGGTGTAGATTATCAGTGCTGACAGTAATGTGACACCTAATTATTATGGCTGTGCAACAAAAATAGCAAGGGACTTAAAAAACACAGGCCATAAGTTAAATACTATATTGAGCAAAAGGTCTGTGATTTACTAAAGATAAGCTATCAGACACCTGTAGAATAACATGCAGAAAATAACCAAAGATATATAATCTGTACTGAACAGAGGTGCTAATGACTAAAACATGTATTCAACAAAGTAATTCCAAAGTGCAAAATAGGAAATAATAGCCAGAGGAACATGTGCAATGTCTTAGGTTCATAGTTAAAAAGATAAGAGGAGCTGTAGCTTGTAGCCTCTGAGTTCAATAGACTGAAGAGCTGGATCTGGTTGTATGGGGCTTGGTCACAAACCCAGAATACACCAATTCACTGTCCTGAGTGAATCATGAGAAATCCAGTGCTAAGTAAAGCCACATACCCTGGCACTGCAAAGAATCTGGAACCTGGAGGTGGTGGGATGAGGAGGAGTTGTTGCCACAACTGAGGAGCCTCTACAATGCCAGCAGCAGACTCTGGTACCTGGAGAGGTGGCAGCCAGGGACAGAGCAGCTTATGGCCAGTGGTGGAGACAGGCTCTGCAAGGAGCAATAAATGTGAAACACCACACCATTAACTCTGAAAACACTGCGGCACATGAGTCTATTTTTATACTACCTATCCTTTCAGAAGTTTAGTGTAAGTTCCTCTTATCAAAAGGCAGATGAAACAACAGAAAAACATAGTGACAGTGAGAACAGAACAGTGGCACAGCAACAGAGAGGACCAGAAGAAAGGAAAGAGACATAGCAGGGAACTGACTAAAGCAAGCAGTAATAAACCATTCACCTAACAACAATAACAAGAGGTGCCAGTCCTTTGCTTTCTAAGAGCAGAAATTAATCTACTTAATGCATCAATCAGTAAGGCTTGAAATCAATAATACATAACAGACTAATGGATCTGAGAAATCATTAGTGGTGTGTAGGAAGCTTACTTCCTAAAAGTGATCTGAATGAACATTAACATTAGAGCTAGTCAGAAAACAATCTTGCCTGTGCAAAAACTGATACTATATCTTCAAGTGATATGAAAAGCATAAACTCAGTTCTTCTGCATGAGAAAGTCAGAATAAGTCTCTTAATAGGCCCCTTTCAATATTTTTGCATGAAGCTTCTAAACTAAAACTACGCTTATTTCAAAAGATGTTGTGCAAGAAAGCAGATATTCAGGTTTTTCAGTTTTCCCCCCCTCAATAGAACTTGGAAAAATATCTAATTGAAATGTCTTTTTCTAAGGGACTTTTTCATAAAGCTTTAGCTAGCACCAGAGGTCAGGGATGTGAATAAATAAGGAAATAATGAAATACAGAGACTGTGCCATCTTTTCCCTTCAGCTGGATAAAAAGCCAAATAATTTTATCTATTGTATCTAGACAATAAAAGGCCATTCCATTACAGGAATGTTTTGTTGCAGGTTTTTTCTTATTCTTTAGATAGAAGGAAAAGTGCTGTAAGTGCTGTGATAAAGCTAGTAAGTCACATCAAATATGATTTTCGTTTTGTAAGAAAAATCTACTGACACCAGATATGTTGACCTTGCTAATAGCTTGGCATAATATTTATGTGAGAGGATTACAAATCTGTAAAGCAAGTCTGTCACATCAATCATCTGTTCAAAGAAGGGATTCCTCTGGAAGAACAACTGTATTTAGACAAAAACAGCCTTTGAGTGTCTAAAGCACATGAGAAGGGTCCCTTCCAGGTTCTGCTCACCAAAAGACAGATACCCCTACTAACAAGTAGCATAGAAACAGAATGGGAGAAGGTATCTTCCTCATTCCCACCACCCATGAGGAAGAAAAACCTCTAAGACAGGTTTGTTAAAAACAAAAACCACCATAAATCTGAAAATCTATATGGAATGTTTTTCAAAGCAACCAGCAAACATTTGAGACCTCCAAAAATTACAAATGCTGATCATATTACTTTCTTCCCCATTCTGAAGGAAACGTAGTAACTTCAGGCCCCATTACCAGCTTGCTTTCCTTTGGTCCTTTTTCTTTGTGCCTAGTAGTTGCTACTTCCTTGAAAGACAAGCTAAGAAAGCAGAGGTAAAAAAGACATAAACCTAGTAAGGTTAAAACTACATACATACAATAACCCACACCCCCAGACAAACTCAAGAACAAAGCTGGCACCCGGGGCTGAGCTTAAATAGAGCTCCTGGGCAGAAAGAGTAGGTGGAAGCAACAGCTGGTGCTGGTCAGAGAAATTAAGGCCTGTTAGTTCACTTAAGGCTCTGGTGCTTCCCCTAAGAGTAGTTGATTTACAAGTACCTGCATAGCTATTCTTTTGGTTTTTCTTGCCAGACTTGCCAAGGTAAAAAGTTAAAAAGAAAGCTTCTCCTTCAAAATTGCCATTTGAGCACACAAGTTTGAATTACATCCCCAAATATTCCTCATGTTGCATTTAAGTTCACCGTGTTTTTTCGTCAANGGTAGTCAGGAATCTGCACCACCTTGTGCTTTTGGATATCCCTATGTTGGATACATGAAGATACCTGATATGGGGAAGGTATATGTGTAGCAGGTTCTGCAAAACACTTTGGGATATTCTTTAAAATAGCAGTTGGAGGGAAAGAGAACTGGTCACATTGATTCAAGACACGTACTGCAGGGCTCCTGCCATTTTCCAATGGCTGCAAGTGAGCACCGGCAGGGAAAAGTGTTCTGAGCTGTCACTAGGCTGTGAGGAATGTGATCACCTGCTGTGCAGGCACAAGTCATATCCAGAGCCAGCTGTGCCAATAATCACTTGAAAATTAAATTTAAGAGCAATGGGGTCTGTGTAGTTCTGTGATACCTGTTTGAGACNTTTCTTTGTGCCTAGTAGTTGCTACTTCCTTGAAAGACAAGCTAAGAAAGCAGAGGTAAAAAAGACATAAACCTAGTAAGGTTAAAACTACATACATACAATAACCCACACCCCCAGACAAACTCAAGAACAAAGCTGGCACCCGGGGCTGAGCTTAAATAGAGCTCCTGGGCAGAAAGAGTAGGTGGAAGCAACAGCTGGTGCTGGTCAGAGAAATTAAGGCCTGTTAGTTCACTTAAGGCTCTGGTGCTTCCCCTAAGAGTAGTTGATTTACAAGTACCTGCATAGCTATTCTTTTGGTTTTTCTTGCCAGACTTGCCAAGGTAAAAAGTTAAAAAGAAAGCTTCTCCTTCAAAATTGCCATTTGAGCACACAAGTTTGAATTACATCCCCAAATATTCCTCATGTTGCATTTAAGTTCACCGTGTTTTTTCGTCAAGTTCCTGAAGTGAATGATATTTAAGTGATTTTTGGCTTCTTTTTTACTCTCTATAAGTTGGACTATAACAAGCTGTGAGATCACCTACATATGAGGCTGTTCGTATTTCCACTCATTTTATCAACAGAGCAAGAGTGCTCTGAATCAGGGAGAGAATAGAGGGCATGACGACACCATATGATGAGCACTAAGGAGAGATGCTAGTTGGGATCACAGAGGCAAAATGGAGACATTGGTTCAACACTTCTTCCCAGTTAATTACTCCTGCTGAGCACTGTGTTTCAGTAATGCTAAATATTCTAGTTTTGTTCTGTAACTTTTGTTACTACTAGCTTCTCTGCACAGCCCAATAGCATATGGTATAGGCACACAAAATAAAATAAAATANGGGATATTCTTTAAAATAGCAGTTGGAGGGAAAGAGAACTGGTCACATTGATTCAAGACACGTACTGCAGGGCTCCTGCCATTTTCCAATGGCTGCAAGTGAGCACCGGCAGGGAAAAGTGTTCTGAGCTGTCACTAGGCTGTGAGGAATGTGATCACCTGCTGTGCAGGCACAAGTCATATCCAGAGCCAGCTGTGCCAATAATCACTTGAAAATTAAATTTAAGAGCAATGGGGTCTGTGTAGTTCTGTGATACCTGTTTGAGACAGTACGAGTCTTTCAAAATCCTTGGTTGATGCAAATACAGTATTTGTGTACCAGTGGATTCTCTGAAGAATTGTGTTACTGGTTTGGGGTTTTTGCTTAAGATAAATGAATTAAATATGTCAGGGCCCTGTGTCAAGGCCTTAATGCCACTAATCAATCTCATCTGGAACCCACACCCACACCCTCTGTCCATGGGCCCAGGAGCAATACTTAAACTCAGGTCTGGGCCTTTGTTCTCTAAGTTCTACTGTAGAAGTGCTGGTCTCTAGCTTAGTACTAGTCTTAGGTGGCTGGGGATTCTAGTTGCAACCTGCAGGCTGTCTTTCTAGTTTCATTTCTGGTTTGTCTTGTTTATGGGGGGTGTGCTGGGTACTTAATGGCTGTTTTTATTGGACTAGACCTGATCTGTAGTTTGATTTTTCTGGTTTGACTTTGGACCTGTACTATTGCCACAACTTGCTGAGTAACCTGAATGCTATCTGTGGGTCTGTTTGGCTCAGGTACTGTGGGTGCTACTAGCCTTGTATCTGGTTCCTTATCCATTAGGGAACACCTAGTCCTCGCTGCATCTTGACAAAATAAAACTTAGTAGCTATAGCTTTGTATAGCTTCTGGGTATCTTCAATGACAGTGTTTCTATTCAATGTAAGCTTTCTTCTTATTACTACTATTAGCAGTGCCTAGCAACTCATAGAGACCCCTCTGCTTGTTCTCCTCAGGCTGTTCTTACAGTTTGTCACTTATGTAATGCACCTTGACATTGCTTCCTTATAGGTATGAGTCTTCCTTCTTGTGAAAAGAGACTGTTAAGAGAACTGGAAACAAAGTATAGCAGAATTGAGTGCAGAGAGCTGATGGAGGCTGAGCATGATGGATGATAAAGCTCTATTTTGGCTTCTTTAAATATGCCTATTAAGTCAGGGGGTTGACTTTGCTACTTCTGAAAGCAATCACAGGGCAACTGTTCTAGTGAAGACTTCTACTTTATTTGGTGCTTGATGTAGCCCCTGTTGTTAAATCTCAGGAGTAAAATAATGACAGAACCACCCATGTGGTACTGGATTACCATGCGTTTTGACTTTGTCCTATCTTAAAAATGTGAGAAGGCCATTTGTTGTAGGATACTGTGGGCCAAACTGCAACTCAGATGTGACCACTCTTCTTGTATTGGGCAGGTCCTACCACACTTTACAATGGAGGCCTGCCAAGCCAGATGCTGCTTTCGTAAAGCAGGCTATGGAGGGAAGGGAAGTAATAACATTCCCTGCTCCCCAGTGCAACATTCCTCAACACAGAATGAACTCTTTTTTTTTTTTTTTTTAAGTGAAAGCTGTAAAAGACTGCAAGGGTCAGCAGGTTTGCATTATAAGCGTGTTAAAAAAAGGGGGATTCCTCACACCCAAAACAGGAAAAAAAGCAGGAAGGCAAAAAGATGCAGCAGCATCTTTGTCTTGTAGTTCAGAAATGAGACATGAAGTAAGAGAGTTGTGTAAAGCTATTTAGGAAGTCCATAGCTGCCTAAGTCCCAGCCTCTTTTAGAAGACCTGTCTGTCCTTGCTTACGCAGAAAGACTATGTTGTTCTAGAAAGAAATTATTTCTGCCTTGTGGCTACTACCAGAGAAAATGTAGGTTGTTCGGTAATCTGTGTACAGACAATTACAGATGCAGTCTGTATTTCGGGGTGTGAATTTGCTGAGGGATGAGAAAACTGAAGGCAGAGCCTGGGAGTGGTCTGATGTGGCAGCAGGTACAGCCTGGTCAGTGGAGACTAAGGCAGCAGAAACTATCTTGTGGAAATTATTTATGTTCAGAGATACTAATGAAAATAATCTTGGTTGCTGTTATAGGAAATATTTGAAGTGATTTAATCAACCCTGTATGACTCTATCAGATACCCTAGAAAGGACAAGAAAGAAAAATTATATCCTATTTTTGCTTTCTGGTGATACAAGAATCTGTTTTCAGTGTAGGACTTATGTATCAAGTATGTTGCTCTTGCATCAGTGTAGAGGATGCTGCCTTTAGGCAGGAAAATACTTTCCTCCCTCACTTCTGCAATTCTTGCAGTTTTAACGTTATTCCACCTTCTTCCTCTTAGAGGCTGCATTTGGTTGTTAAATCATTTTTGCTCCACAAGGAACTGCTTTTTTCACAATGTTCTGTATGCTGTACGCATGCCAAGTAATTCGGCATGAAACCATGGTTGTAGGAATTGATGTTCAACCTAAGTCACCAGTCTTTCTAGTGTGTTGGGCCAGCATCTTTCAAAGGATACTGTCTTGTGCTTAGCCTTCATGCTGTTCTCTGCCTTCCTTAGAGCTTTTCTTCAACACTTGCAAGGTTTTAAAGGCAAGGGCCTCCAGGGTACCAGTGACCCTTGGTGCTTCCCTTAGGGAAGCAGTGCCAGAGTCTGTAAATTACATGTTCACCTGCTGTCAGAAAGCTTTAAAGTCTTCTGCTTTGTGGGAAACGCTTTTCTGGTCCCTTCTACTACAACGCCAACAGTCCTTGATGGAGCAGGGTTGGCTTCTCTCCTGACACTTTCAGGCCCCAATGTTCCTGGGGTTCAGAGGTAAACAGAGGCTATGCAAACCCCAGATGGTTCATGGATGTGATACAGCCTTGGGAAGCTTTATGTGGAAATACTAGTTGAGGCAGGAGGCGCTGTAGTGAGACAGCTCTCAGGCCTTGCAATGGTGTAGTCCATTCCACCAAATTAATGTATGTAGCTCTCAACAGTATCGGAAGGAACAGTCCTGCACTAACAGAGAAAAGGATTATATATAGAAAAGATGCAACTTTTTTATCTTGTAGAACTTTAGGTTACAAGTTGCCACTTTTTTTCCAAGGAAGGATGACAAGAGTATAAAAGAAAACCAATAAAATACATGTTAAAGAGTGACAAGTTGGGTATTAGCTTTGGCTAGTAGCTCTGAAGTGTGTAAGAAAACTGAAGCTAAAAGCATGTTATTTTGTCTTTGTAGCTATTTTAATCTGAATTAAGAACACTTCTTTTTCTTCTAGTGTAGAAAAAAACTATATCCATGCGTATCTTAAATGCTCCTTAGTTACTGATGTATTATGAGCTAGCAAGTAAATATTAAATATACATGGGGTTTTATACAAGGGCAGACGCCTGCAAACAAAGGAAGTGGTAATATTCTGGCATGTCAAACCTATTTACAGAGTGGCACTTAGGTACACTTGTTTAATAAACAGAGCCGTTCAAACCTACTGAATAGAGGTAATTCCCACTGATATTTTATGTCAGGACCTACATAGACATTTTCCAGGCCACAAATTATATAGCTGAAGAGGTTGGGAGCAAGCAGTGGATTTAGGTGTTCAAACTTCTGGCAATACACTGTTTATAAGGGAATTACTGTAAATGTAATTCTGTATAAGAGAATTGACTGTGATCCATTTTGAAACATAATTACTTTAGTTAGCTCCTCTCCTGAAAGAGAAATCAAATGTTTGTGGGAGTTGAGTCTTCTGGAGGTGAAAAAAAAGAAAGTTTTTGATTAACATAGAAATGTGTTGTTATAAAATAATTGGTTTTTTTAAAAGTATAAAGTAATGTTTGACTAAGTTGCAGTCATCTTGTGATGAATACGTTCCCTGGGGGCTGTTGGTGGGAAGATGTAAGCTTAATTTGAATTATTGGCTTGTATGAAGCCAAGCAATGTGGTGGTGTGTGACGATGTGCACTAGGGTGCACCAGGATAGCCTTTTGCTGCTGGGATTTGCCTGTAGGGAGGGAGCAAAACTCTTAGTCTAGTTTAGTTATTCACTTCGTTGTACATGCTTCCTTTTGGGGAAAAAAAATAATGAACTCCAGTGCCTTAGAAAAACCTAACCTGTTTTCACTAATTTAGCCAGAGGGCAAAGTTGTGTTGATCTGGATGGAAGCTAAATGCAGTGATGAAGAAATAGGACAGTTACATTATTGTGCCATCCTCTCTAGGTCTGTCTTTTCTCCTCTGAAACATGTCAGAGAAGCCAAGACAGAAAATACAGGAGAAGTAGGAAAGGAGGAGAGGGAATGTGGTAAAGAGATGGATGTGAGACGCCGGAGGAACAGTGAGCAGGTGAAACAGACTGAATGAGGAATGATGTGGTGAAGTGTCTGGTTTGCTAGTTTGCACTCTCTGCCTCCATGATGATTATAGCCACGGCTGTGCAGAAGGACTGGCATTCTGCAAGATGCTGTGTGACCTGTCTTTTAGTTGGTGAAGATACATATGCTTGGCTGATCTGGGAGCCTGTAGACCATGTCTGTAGTTGATGTATTTGATGCTCTGGAAGCTGTGTAACTGCAGATGGACTTTGTCATGCAGTCTGAGGAACATCTGTCAGCTGTACTCTGAAGCATCAGCTGAGACCAGCTAGTGTCTCTGAGTGGCTATCCTACTCCAGCACAAGTCCCCAGAGTCCCTGTTTGCTAGATTCAAATTAGATCTTTTGGAGCAAGTGACTGGCTATTAACCAGCTCTGACATATGGAAAAGTTGATCCCTATTTATTGAAGAACACCACATGCAGAATTTCCTCAACTAGACAAAATCAGCAGTATGCCTTAGTTCTTTGCAGGGCTACATCACCTTTGTGAACCAATCTTCAGAGTTCTGAAAAGACAAACTGTTGCACATTAAAAGCATAGGTGGCTAATCATCAGGTGTTGTTCTGGACTTGCTGCTTTTACTGATTTTCCTCTCTCTGGTAGTTGTTTTTGTCTGTGTGAGAGCTGTGAGTTAACTGAATGTCGTATTGTATTGTGTGATGTGGTGGCAAACTCCACAGTGGAGTGGGGCCAATGGTGCCAATACAGCAGTTCCCAGAGAAGCCCTGTTTGCATTCTTTGTGAAGTGCTACTGCTGCCTCTGCAGGATTCAATTTCCTTTCTATTTTTATATCATTTTCCAAGTCTGTAGTTAATATTAACTGACAGGGCCAGCTGGGAATATTGGGATTTCCTATTACAGATAATTAAGGAAAATACTAATTCATGTACAGACAGATGCCTTGTGGTAAATTGCACTGCATGAATATCATTGCTTCACTGCTAATTCTGTTTCCTACTGATTACTGGATCTGTCTTCTGGTATAAGGTGCTAGAGGCACACAGCAGGTTTTCCAGCAAGCAGACATGTAAAGAAAGCTGTGGAGAAGCTCTTATTCTTATTTTCTTCTGAAGTATTGCTTTTAGGGGCCAGTTGCCCTATATCATTCTGTACCTAAATTATATGAGAATTTGTATTTTACACTTTCCCAGTAAAGCTTGGAGAAGGACCCGGGAGGGGGACTTGCATTTATCAGGGGCTTTTCCAGTTTACCTCAGTTATTACCAAATTGGTGTATAATTCCACATTAGGTTGGAGTTGAGCTTCCTGTTTTGTTCAAAGGAAATACTGCCATCAGGGAACAGCAGAAGTGGGCTGCTCTGCAAGGTAGGCAAGCCAGGAGCTGAGAATGACAGCAAGACAGGCAGAGGAAGTAGCCTCACCAGTCCCACGAGGCTTGTGTGGTAAAAGCAGAGAAGGGCCAGTGGCAATTACCAGGGGTGGCCACAGTCATCACGAGAAAAGACACTAGTGATGAGGCACATCCAAGGTCTAATGAGAGTCAGAGTCTGGATTAGTGAGGCACAGCACACTTCTCACAGTTCTTACAGTGCTGCTGCAACCTAGGTCAGTGTATCTGAGCTGGCCTTGAGCACAGGGCACTCAGAGGTAGGGGTGGCAGGTTGCAGAGCCTGTTGATGCCAGTTGTTAACTACTACATGTTTGCCCTGGTTTTGAGCTATTTCCTAGATGGGAGGGCATTGGGTTAGATGAATCCATAGTCTGATGGGGTGGAGTCATTGTTACGGTAACGAGTTAAACCCTTCTGGCTTCAGAAAAATCTTAATTTGGACATAGAAGAACAGGACTTCAAAATTCAACTGAATTAACTACCTCAGGCTGAGCAGGTTTGAAGTGTAGTACTTTGTAAAATAGTGTTTCCTTATTAGTTTTCAGCATATATATATAACCAAGTATTGAAACAAGCAGGTAGCTGTGATCAGAAGTACCAAGCTGTCCTCTAACAACTTGTGGAATAGATCTGTTTCCTGGGAGACTGGCTTTGACTGTTCATCTTGTCAGTTAGAGGATCTGATCATTTAATCCCTGTTCTCTAGGAAGGAATGTGCTGTAGTCTTCTGACTCATTACTAATCAACAAGCAGATGGGTACATGCTGATTGTAACATGTCTGAGTGCGATGAAATACAAGCAGAGAGGAAGGAGATCTGTGCTTGCCTTTCACCTTCTCAAGTGTCTCCTGCAGAGGGATATGAGAGCAGCTTCACTGGAGGCACACCAGTTTGCTCTCATCTGCCCACAGTGGGTACCAGCAGTGGGGACACCATGGCAGGTCTGGCTTTTACAGTCATCTACCTGAGGAAGGTCGAGTTTCAGCATTCAGACACAGATCATGAGCATTCTGCTTTCAGTACAGGTGTGGCCCCAAACTAAGTCAGTAGAGTTGCTACTTTAGAGGGGAGGGGGAAAGACTATCCGGTTGTAAACAGATCAAACTTCATCTGGAATCAAGGAAACACACAAGTGTGGCCTGAGGCAGATCAGAGGTTACACTTCAAACCTGCTTAACCAGAGGCATTTCATTCAGTTGAATTTTGAAGCCCTGTTCTTTTATGTTCAAGTTAGCAATTTGAAGGCACTTTGGATGAATCAAAGCTACTAGCAGGCATGCTTCACACTCACTTCCTTATGCTGTTGAGAAAAGAAACTAGAACAGACTAGTTTCCCGGAGTTTAGCATGAAAGATGGGAAATCAGTACAAATAAACAGGACATAAGTTTATATAGCATGAATGTACTTGAGGTTGCTGAGTGCCCTTTAAGACAAGGATGTGGCAAAGGTCTGTAGCTGGATTTTGACAGACCCCATTGCAACAGCTTGCTTTTCTAGCCCTGTTGTGCCTCTGCTTTTATCTGATTCATATAAATTCATATCTCAGCATGGATAACCCTGGTTATGGTCATTCTGATATCTATTAAATGAACTGCTTTTTACCAAGCTTTGTTTCCAAAACCCTTGACTACTAGGATTGGTTAGTGGCAGAATAAAGGCAGTCCAAGCACCTCCAAATTGCCACTAATTCTTTATTTCCTCTTCCTTGGAACACTGGAAAACCAGTATCTAACCATGAACACTTTTTCTATTGATCTGAAAAACCCAGTGAGTGATGATGAGACTTGTGTCTTCTATTCATTCACTGCAGCCATCCTAACCTACAGCATTGTTCTTACAAAGAAAGAGATGTTCTATGGGCTCTAATTTAAGCAGCTAATATTATAGAGAGCTGAAGTTAATATATTTTAATGTATAGGTATTAGTGTGTGTGTGTATATATGATGCCATTTTCTATGCTCCAGGATGGATTTGGGGTCCTTACGCAGCATTTAATCACGCAGGGAGCTCAGTGTCTGCAAGTCAGCCAGAGTAGAGACTGTTACAGCAGCAGTGCCACGACACCAATAGTACTCCAAAGTAAACGATGTGTTTGTAAAAGTTGTACTGAATCTTCCATACCTTGTTTTCCTAACAAGTTTTACACATCTTCATTCCCTGCAATTTAGGCATGATTCATATCTGTGTCTGCTGCTGCTCATATCTTTGTAGAGCAGCAAAACCAGTATGAAATTGATGGGATCTTTTTTCACTGCTGCCCAAAAGGTTCTCAATAGCAGCCCTGTAACAGAGCAGGCTTGTTGACTTGGTTCTGCAGCTGCATGACAAATCTGCCTCTAAGCCTGCAGCTTCAAGGAGACAGTGCAGCATCTGTTCACATAAAAGATAGCTTTTGGCTTGGGTTTTTGAAATAATGAGAAATTTAAGCTACTGGGTTTAAATGGAAACTTAGAAACAGGTGACTTGGGCTTCCTTCATTTGCCAAGAAAAGCTTCCTACTCATCTTTGACAAAGGGCTGGATGGATTATCTTCAATTTCAATTAAATATTTTCACTCCACATGTGGAGAAATTAACATCTCATTTACAAGAAGCTTTAATCCTGGCATAATAATTATATTCTATTATGTGAAACTCTGTTTAGTCAAGGTATGAATACAAAATCTCTTTGATTTTTATGGCTCCTTCTATATGCATTTGCTTGTCACCATGACAACTTCCTGTCAGTTTGTCTGACACTGGGCACTTCGGAGAAGTTACAGTTAACCCAGGGCCCGAATGTACCTGGGAGTAACATCTGAGCATCTGATTTCCATGGGGTCATGCATAGGTCTGCTCTGATGAAGCCTGATGCGTCCATGCATGCAACTTTAAGAACAAAGGACTATACAAGCTGCAACACACTGCAATTTCTCCAATATTTTAATTCTAATTATGTACACAGGTTTGTAAAGCAAATATTATGGACATGTTTGTAAAATCAATATTTAACCATCACTTTACAGACTCATAGCCCGACTTATAGAAACATCTTCATGTTTCCTTTAGAAATTACCCTCTTCGTACTCAAGCTTAGGAGTTTTTATTGAGTACTGGGATCAGCACTTAACTGGCAAGTGTTCTACTACAGAACTAACCTGCCTTACTCATGTCCTATATGGTCTTCAGTAACCTAGAAAAATATTCTTACCTGTGCAAATCTGTCTGATCTGCTCAGTCAGGAGCTATTTTTCGACTTAAACTTTGGTACTTGAAGGTTCTCAAGAGATCTGCACGTTTTTTGATCTGAGATGCCTGGGGTGATACTTTGTGAGCTGTGCTGATTTATGGTGTTGGGTGCTCATTGCCATGCTTCCTCACCACTCCATACTGCAGGGTCTTTTTTTGTCTTGGGAGAGTTTGCACTGGAGACTGGCAGACTTTACCAAAACAGACTTTTGGGCAGAGAAGCGTCAGTTCTTTGAAGGAAGGATTTGCCAGAACAAAGAGTTGAAAAATTTATTTGGAGTATATGGCTTGTCCATATCTGCAAGTGTTCAAGGTGTGAGGTGAAACTGAAACAACTCTAAGCCTGCCAGAGGTAGTAAGGGCAGAGTTTCAAAATGAAACTTGAACGGCTTGACCTCTATCAGAAATGTTTATTGCCAATTGTTTGGTGAGACTGCGGTTAGAAACTTTGTATGTGTTACCTTCCTGTCAACTGCTGAAGAAAACCCTTCATCACAAATTGTCTTGAATGGAAATATTCATGTCCATACAGTGAACTGGTTGACATAGTGCAGCCTAATGGTAGATGGAGGGATTAGTCTGCTGCACAGAGCAGCAGTACTGCTTTTGCTTAGTGCATTGATTCTGCATGTTCCACCTGGCAGCTGCTGTGTCTCTGAATGTATATCACACACATTGCATCCATTTTCTCTGTGTAAAGCCTTGCATCATGTTTGGTTTCTTGAAGAATTGTAGTGGATAAGTTGAAAAATGCACAGGAATATTCTATTTTCCTAAACAAAGAATCTCAAGTATCTGACAAGGAAATTGGTTACCCTTGTCTGCATTGTCTGATCAGAAAGGCATGTAGAAATGTGACAACTACAAGGATTTCCACCAAAGAGCTGCTTGTTCCATTTTTTGCTGAAAAGGCCACTGGAAATGCCTTATTTGAATCATGAACCTGGAGATGGGCAGGATCCTTCTGTTTTGCCATTGAAATAAAGCCTTCCAGAAGGAGTTCATTAGACCTTGTCATTATAAAATCTCGCAGTAAGAGAATAAGAAAACCGAGTTTCTCTTATTGCCCCAACAGAAAAAGAAGGCACAAAACACTCTGGGGGTGTGTGTGAGAAGACTTCCAACTGTCTCTTAGGGAGTTCAGCGCTCCAAACACCAGGGATTTGTCACAAAGAAAACATGATCTCATCTGGTTGTGCAGTAGTGAGATTTTAACTATGGGAATCCGTGCTAAAATGCATGCAATTGAAAGAGAATTAAGATCTGTTAAATTATTTACCTTTTCACACTACCATTATAGTAGTGAAATTATGAAGGAAATTGTTGGAGACCTATCCAAATGTACTCTAGTAAACCAAAAAGCCACGGGACTATTTTCATGTACTGCTGCCAATAGCAAGATATATGACTTGAAAACATCCTTAGGATGATAAAAATGCAGTTCCAAGTAGTTAATAATCAGATGGAGTAAAAATTCTGTTTTGAAGAATAAATACATAATGTTTCATTAACTGTAAAATCAAATTGTAACATGGTTCTTAGCCTGAGCTGCCAAAAAGTGTATTAGTGATCCGAAGGGCAGGTGCATAAATTAATGGTTCCACATTTTCAAGAAATGTTTGGTAACTTCTTTGTTTACCAGTAGATGTCACTGGAGTCCAGCAGAGAGCTATTATTACTTCAAAACCTCTTTTCTGTTTATTTGAACCTTTATTTCAGAGAGACATTCGTTATTTGTATATGTTGACGTACATCCAGTAAAAACGAAGAACTGTAGTCAATGGTCTTTCAGATGTTTTTTCCTGTCTCAGCTACTGATAACTGTAGGTAGGTAATTCAATGGTTTGAGAAAGAATTCTGAAATTTTTTTATCTGCAGTATGCCTGAATCTAGTCCAAGCTGATAATGACCGAAGTGGTTATTCGTTGCGAAGGTGAAGCCAGTTAGTGGTGCCTGTATGATTACTCAGCCTTTGCCCAATCTTCCATTTTGGTGGCAGACGAAAAAGATGGAAAATCAAGCCAAAAGACCTAACATTTTGTGGTACCTGTGCTGAAAATACAGAAGGTCTGTGATCATGGGACATACCAGACACAGAGCAGCTCTCTGCAACACTGAGAAAGCATTTAGGAGGAAAACTAGTAGAAACTCCGCTTTTGATACCTGTAGTTACCTACCTGTGGAAATAAGCAGTATGGTCTTACTGATGTCAGATGGGTTTTTCTTCCAGTCTTAAATATAAATTGCTTCCAAAGAATACAAAGAATCTATATAATCACATGTCACTAGTTTTAAGCACTCGTACTTTATTACATGAGTATTTCTCTGAAGATACGGATCTTGCTTCCTATACCTTGCACTAGAAGGCACAGCACTGTGCTGGAAAAGGCTGCTTGGGATCGTGCTGAAGTAGAGCTGGAATGATTTGGGTTTTTTCTGTTTTAATGAACTGTAGTTCTTGTCTGCTGTGTGTTTGCTAGACAGGTGGTCAGCAAAGGTGTCTTGACTGAAATGCACTTTGAGGTACGGTCAGATATTTGCTCTCTGAAAGGCATAAAAAAAGCACCAAGTAGATACCTGTGGTTACTGCATAATGTTCAAGCCACTTGATATCATACTTCAAAAGATAAAAGTGGAATTGGGCTTTGTTTTCCCTCAGATATGGTAAAAGTCTTATTCTTTAGAAAAACCATGTGGGAGGCATTTTGAGTTAGTTGAAACCATTTTAGTTTGAGCCTAAGCTCTTGCATCAATACATTCCTCCAACCTCTTTCAAATGTTTACCCAGAAATGACTGTGCTACACAGTAAACATTTATCTTGGAAATTCAAGATCACACCTCCAGAGCGTATGTGCTCTAGATAGCACAGGGAGGCTGCTGCAGGCCAACATATTATTAAGATAATTATATGCTTTTGGATGGTAAATGCACTGCCTGTTCTGTTGCCCTTCCATGTGGCTAGATCCAGTAATGAGTCATTTGTTCAACATGGTCAAGGAACCAGTCAATGCACAGGTTGTTTTTAGCCTTTTTGTTAATATTCTTTACATGAATTTCTGCAGCACTCTGCCGCCGCTCATTCATTAGCAGGCTCCCTATTGCATGCTGTAGGATGGGTTTGGACCACTTCACAGAACATGGTCACATCGTATGCAGTGAACCCTGTTAAACAGGGACAGGATTGCAGAACTGGCACCATGTATGGCCCTGGATGTACCAGAGTATTACACAACAGGTTTCTTCAATGTATTTTGAATAAAGGTGAAAGTAATTTGTTCAGAGCTGTCTTCTGGCAGGAAACAATGAAGTCACTAGCTGATATATTCCTCCTACCTTTCCATGAGGAAATCTTTATTTAATTATTTTTTTTAAAAATTTTCATTTTATCAGCTTAATTTGCTAGCACATTAATTCTGCCATGACTTTTGGGGACACGCCCATCCTTAGTCCCACAGATTTTAATTCTCTGTTGATTCTCTTTTGGAGAATTTTGCTGTTCTGTGTATCATCACACACAACTCTCATAAGCTACACATACTGGTCTCAGTGTGGCAGCTTAGCAGTCTGACCTGATACTGCTATGGTTTAATGTTTTGCAACTGCTGTAGAAGTGCCTAGTTACTGGCCAAGTTCTACTCTTTCTAAAAAGTTGAAACAAGTAATTGAGAAATACAAAGGTGAAAACAAAAATCTTGTAAATAAAAATGGAAAAGGGAACCAAGTAATTGTAGCATCTGCACATAAGAGCCACAGGAACCTCAATGATCAAAACTAAGAGGACAAAGGAATATAAGGGGTAAGTGTTGGTCATGTCCGTGCCCTTTTGGTGAAGAAAGCAAATGAGCAAAATAAGCAACATAAATGGCTTCCACCCTTTTGCATGAGGAAGAATAGGGTAAGACAATGACAGTCCCACCAGTGAACTCTTTATAAGAAAAATTTAAAACACCAATTGCTTGTTGTGTTCCCATGTTTTTCCTTCCCCAATAAGCACCATGCCAGTGCATTTTGGTAGCTTTTCGTTAAAGCTGCCACCGTGAAGACAGACATAAATTAAATCATGATGTGAAATTATAAGCTCTTAAAAGCAGCATTTAAAAAAAATCTTCAGTGAGAGGATAAGGTTAGTATTGAATCTGGTCCTCCTATAAGGCTGCAACAGATCTCAGGCATTTGAAAGATCAGCCCCTTTTTATTTCATAAAACAAGGGAAAGTTTATGTGACCAAAGAATCTAGATTTTCCTTGCTGGTTTCAAAGTTAGGCTGCATCCTCACTGCAAATGGGTTGGTTTTCTTTTTTTCCTGAAACACCTTGGCACATTGTAAAATCTTCATGGGAAACAGCACAGGTGGTTACTTTCTCAGCAGAGCTTGCCCAGATAAACCACGTGGCAGAATAAAGTTCTGACCTTGACAATTATAACAAGGTGAAAGCTACTTTGTGCTTTTCCCACTAGTATTTCACCACAGGTTTTTCCAGTAGACTTGCAGGGTGATCACTTAGGGGAAAAAACCTGCACAGAACTACCACTGAGAATTTAGCCGTAGGTGAATGACTGCTGTTGGTTCATCGAGTAAAACTAGTCTTTCCAGAGGCTTTTTACATTGCAGAGACGATGCTGCCTCTCACATGATTGCAACAGATGGGTGTACAGACCAGAGAGAAGGTGGAGTAGCACAGCCTTTTCTGCTAGCTGCCTGGCTCTGATTCAGTAGTGCCTCTTTTTACTTTGTCACAGAGAACTGGCTCCTGTAAGCATTCCCTTCTTCTGTCCAGCGGTGCTTGTTTTAACCATCTGGTTACTAAACTTAATGCCTTGGTTTGACCACCTTATACGAAGAGACAGCTACAATGTGATGCAAATACTGGAAAATATGATCCAAAACTGTATGAAGATCCTCTATTTGAATGCCTTTCTTCTCAGGGTGCAGTGTCAGAAAAAAACAGCGTGCTATCCATTGGAAACACCTCACAAAGAAAAGCCGTGTTCTTGACAGAAGTCACACTTCCCTGTACGCTGGGTTGCAGATCTTCCCTCCCTCCCCACCTCTGTATGTCCTGCTTTAAGGTCTGCTCTGATCCAGTTGCTGCAGCTCTCCCTGAACCCAGCTGTTCTCTCCCACTCCCGTGCTGCCACTGGTGGTGTTGCTGAACTTCCTCCCGCACACATTAGTAGCGATACTAATGTATAAATGACTATTTTCAGACCTGTTTCAGGGAGGTTGACTAAAGCATGGTAATTAGTTACTTAATGTGTCTCTTTACCCTCCCTTCATCTTTGCTATGCAAATCCAAGGGGGAAATTTTAGCCCCAGTGAAGCAAAATGGCAAAGCTCTGAGTGTTCTCACCCATGCACGCCGTGTGACACTTGAAGGACAGGAACAGGAGGAGACTGACATTTTGCAAAGAGAAAGCAAAACACACTGAAATGTTTAGCATATTAAGTGGCACTAATTGGGACGTGAAAGCACTGCAGCAGCTGTGAGTGCAGCAAGAGCAGCACAGCATGACACCCTCTTCTCCCTTATCTCTGCCCACCTGGACAAGAGGCAAGGAAGGAAGTACTAAAGGAAGCTGGAGAGGACTTGGGAGACAAATGGTGACTGGGCTGAGACACAGAAGAACAGGGAAGAGGTGAAGGAGAAGATGTTGAGTGGACTGAGGGGAGTGGTCTGGGTATGAGGAGAATGGGGAGACCCTTCCTGTGAAGTACTGTTTGCTGCCTGGGCAGCACTTTGCAGGGAAGTAGGGTAATAGGCAAAAGAACATTGAGCTTAGTCTCCTTTTGTTGGAAAAGGAATGGAGCAAGGATGCCTTATGCTGTTAATTCGTGTACTTGACCTGAAGGATACCTAGTGCTATGGTCCTTTTAAAGTCTGCTTGTAGCCTCGCTTGAAGCTGATGTTACTGTCAAATGCTAGGGTGTAGTTTTTGTCCACAAGGCAGCACTGAGAAACCTTCCCGAGACCTTCTGGAAGGATATGACTGGCTTCATCTTTCCCCAGAGTATCTGCTGCATGGGAAACCTTCCATTTTCTTACTCTGTTGCCTCGCTTCTCCTTTGAAAGAAACTGGAAATTTAACATATTTGAATGGCTGCCTCAAGACTGAATGATGTGGAAGGCTCCTTACCAGGCCACAGCTCGTTTTGAAAAGTCTGTGGTGTCCCCCCTACAGAGATCTGTGTGCGGAACCTCAAAAAGAGAACTGGGAAGGTTCTGGAGTCTATAAAGATGCGATATATCTAAATAACGGTTCTGTCCTTATATGTTCCTTCTACTGTTACACTTTTACCTCGTTTCCAGCTTTGATGTATTTGAGCTGTGTTTTTTGGTGCTTTCTGACTTCATTATAAATAGCAAAGATGCTCATTTCTCCTGATGAAGGGAGTAATGGAATGCAATAGGAAGCTTTAGGCTTTCCCAGAAAACTCTTCAAGATGAAAAAGCTAAAGTTGTAAGATGGCTGCTTACCTCCCACTGCTGTTCTCATGGAGGTGAATGCCAAACTGGAATGTTTCGTGTGCTGGTTTTTGGGGGTTTTTTGTGAAGGGTTTTATGTGGTTGGGTTTTATTTTGGTTTTGGGGCATTGCTTTGAGGGTGGGTGTGTGTGAAGGGAGATGGCAACTATCAATAATAGAATTCCACAAAAAACTTAAGATGCCTGTGGAATTCCATCTTCTTTGAGAATTAAATATAAATGGGATTTGGCTTTTATTTGCCCTGTCTTGGTACTTGCATATTTGAGGTAAGACAGATGAAAATGGAAATAGCAAAGCTTAACGTGTTAAATGCCAAGCTTATTAAGTCACAAAGTGTGAAATTTTCAACAGTGTCTAAAGTAAGTTAGGTGTGGGAAAATAGGCCTGTGTTTGCTGGTCCTGAACATAACAATGTTTGGTTTCCATTATCATGTAAGTAAAAGGTTTTATTAGATGTACAGGCTTCTGCTGATACCTAAGTTAGGATAGGCAGCACATTCAGTTTAATTTATTTTCTTAGTCTTGTGAAATTCCATCATGACCACGAATCTGCAGCATTCTAGATTACTGTGTAGTCTACAAAGTAGAAGAGACTTCCACAAAGACTGAAAATACTGTTGGGAATATGAAGCTTGCCCAGAGGGCATAAGGTGTGTGTGAGAGCTTTCAAATGACCTGCAATTACTATCACTGTACTACAAAATTCTCTGAATTACTGTTTAAGTGACCTATGTAGCCCAGGCTTTAAGTAGGAAATGTATTTAATGTAATTTCAATGCATAACTTTGTATCTAAGTAGAAACTATTTCCAAATAGTTTCTTGCTGTCAATTCTTTACTCTGGCCATATTCTTAATTTTTTTTTCTGAATCTCAGGACAAACTTTTTGGGTTTTTCTGTATGGTGTAAGGAATTCCACAGAGCCTCAAAGTATTTTGAGCTCTCACAGTTTTGGGGTTTTTTTCCCCTCTAACAGATCAGTTAGTCACCAAGTAAGACTTTTAGACTCACACAATAGTACACAAACTTCTGTTTACCTATCCATTTTACTCTTGAAGTTTAAACAAGCTAATTAGTAACTCTGATAGAAGAAGAATCGGGGGGGGGGGGGGGGGGAGAACAT
>VXBJ01001722.1:502172-518004 GCA_013400055.1 Nycticryphes semicollaris
GGGCCGGGGAGGAAGGGAAATGACATCAGAAATTGCCAAGCGTGCACGGTGGGGTGACCCGGTTCCGCCGCTAGCACCCACCCCACCTCCTCCCCCTCTTCTCCCCCCGCCGTTGGGGGAGGGAGGAGAAAAGAAACTGTCACCGTGGGATTTCATCAGCTTCTTCTGCCTCCGTGCATTTAACCTATTTTTCTTTCCTTTGATTATGTAAGAAGAATGGTGTAGAGAGGAGCGATGAGTCGGGATGGCTGATGAGCTTTCTGGGGAATTAGTCGGGTTTTTTATGTCTAGCTGATCTGCCGAGTTAGCTTCAGGAAATGCGGGAGAATTATGTTTCAGGATTTTGCTTGTGTTTACGTTCCTTGCACTGCTCCAAATATTGCAGCACAACGCAGGAGAGAGGCAGGGAGTGGAAACAGTGAAATTGGCCAATTTTATTATTTCACATTGAGTGAAAAACAAGGGAGATTTGCAAGTAAAGAATAAAAATTCTGTTCTGATGTTCTCATGTAAGGTCATACATGTGTATTTCCATGTCTTTAATCTCAGCCTAATATACAAGCATAGTGTGTTTATATTTTCCCGATACTCATCCTTCAACCTGTTTACATCGTGTTGAATATTTGAGTTTTGATATTTTGACTCTAAACTCCTTATTGAGATGATCTTAACTTTTAAATTAATAAATAGGAGAATGTAGATTGAGGGGCCCTACTTTCTGAAAATGAAATCCACTTGACTACAGGAATCTTCTCTTTAAAACTGCAAGACACAAGTCATAATTTAAGCCTGCCATTATTTTTGCAGATGTAGGAAATATAGTGTTGGAAATACTTATTTGAGTTAAAGGGAGGAAAATGTGCTGGTGGTGAGTGAAGTTGGGTTACTTTTTTTTTTTTCTTCTGTAGGAGTTACAGCAAAACTGAGCCATTAATAAATATTTCACTTTAGTTTCTATGGCTCTAAAAACTGGCCTTTCTGGTGTAAAACATTTTGGTTACTGTTTTAGGTATTTTCAGGCATCAGCGAAATAAAACAACTAGGTTGGGCTTGTTTTGCGATTCATTTTTGAAAGTATTTGAGGAAGTTTTAGTTATGCTTTTGGATGGAAAATAGGAAATTAGAGCTACTTACAGGGGAGCCAAAAAGAAAAATTATTTTGGTATGGATGTGTTTGGAGCAGCAGAGAGTAGGCCAATGACACGGGGGTGGGGGTTGTGGGGAAGAGGATGAAGGTGGGGTTAAAGAGTGATATCTACTAGGAGCAACCAGAAGCAGTCTGCAGAATGGCATTTAAGCAGGATTCTGGTTGGTAGATAAGCACATGCCTTCACCATCCATCTGTTAAACTGTTGGGGAGAAGAGTGTTTCCCAAAGTGGTTGTTCCTGTATCTCTTCTGCATTGCAACACCATCTGTCTGGTAAACTTCTGAAGTTCAAATTAGATACTTTTAATGCACTTCAAATTTGCTCAAACATAGATGACCAATTAATTGGTCCATTTATGTGATAAGTGAAGGTTGGCCTGGTCTGATAAAAGGAGACTGTTATTAGTGAGACAATCTTGCTAGACTGAAGTGGTAGAAAGACATTTGTGGAAACCAGTCTGGTGTTTTTTAAGAAGCTAGTCTGGCACTTCAGGTTGAGAAGCTGTGAATGTCAAGATGAAAAGTAAAAGATGGAAGAAAGACAGTATGCCACGTATGCTGGGGAATAATAATAAAACCAGTTGTTTGGAACAAATTGATCATGTAATGAGTTTATTAAAGATTATCTTAAGCGCTTTTTTTAATATACATATATATATGAAGGTAGTTGGTGCTTTAAAAGTTGGATTTAATGTTTCTGTAGCTTAGATAAATGCTTCTACCCCCTTTTAACAGAATTTTCTCCAGTATGAATAGTTGTTTCAGAGACAAAGATGGACTTGATTAGATTCAGACTGACTATAAAGAATTCCAATTTCCTATTCATGTTTGGGCCAAAAAAAAAAAAGAAAGAAACGCTGGTTTACAAACCAGATATGATTGTTTTGTTTTTATGGTGTCATTTGTCTAGTAGTTGAGGTATTTGTTTTGGGAAAAAGAAATGAAGTGATCTGTCTTCCTTCTTTGGTTAAACAAAAGTAGGAATAGAACATACACAGGGAAGTGTTTAAATGTGTTTCTGTTTAATCTGTTCGTATTTAAACTTTATTTTTCTGAGAGACCAAACCGTCAATCACGCTACAGTGGTGACAGCCAGTAAACAGTCATGGTTTATACTGGTCTGCATAAGATGGCCTCCACGTTCTTAGAAATGGATTGAGAAGTGTATCTTTGTTCCTGCCCCTTGATCAATCAGATTTACTGATGGGGGATTGCTGTGAACCAGTCTTGAACGTGACTGTGCAGATGGCATAAAGCACATCGTGTTACCAAATAATACGCTTGTGAAGTAAGTCTGAGTGTGCAAGAAGAACGTGGGGTGAAGTTGTCATTGTTATTTGTGATTAATTAGTATTTAAATTATCTGTAGCAACCTGAAATACTTTTTTTTTTTTAAATTGAACTACAAAGAGTCTTTTTAAAGCCATGCTGTGTTCTTGGACTCTAGCAGAGAGATGCATGTTCAGATGTGGTGAAAATATTGTGTAGTTTTCTGCCGATGTTTCATGAAAGCGGTGCCATCTATGCTTGAAAATATAAAATCAGAGCAAAGCAATACCAAAAATAAGATATTCATAGCAGGTTTTTCTCAAGGATCCATTGTGCCGTTGTTGTATAAATCTGCAAGTAGCTGAATTTTTAGTTAATTTGGTAGATACATTACTTATTGTACAAACTTTGACATAATGTCATTCCCATGTAAATGAGTCTATAGAAAGAAGCAGATGATGTATCTGTTGCTTGTGTGAAATGTACATGCTTGTAGGCCCAATAAAGGATGGAACTACAATCGTTTGTACTGAAAAGTTGGTGAATTTATATTTCTTCTGTCTTTTCCAACAGAGAATATGAAACAGGAGCCAAAATGACATCTCGATTTGGAAAGACCTACAGCCGCAAAGGGGGAAACGGCAGTTCCAAGTTCGATGAAGTATTTTCCAACAAACGGACCACCCTTAGTACAAAATGGGGAGAAACCACCTTCATGGCCAAATTAGGACAGAAGAGGCCCAATGTCAAACCAGATATTACCGAAGTTCCTAAAAAACCCAAAGTTGAAGATGAGGTAACAGAGGATCCATTTGGATTTGACAGTGATGAAGAATCTCTTCCTGTGTCTTCAAAGAATGTGTCACAGGCTAAAAGCTCCTCTCAGCTGGAACCTGGTGAAGCTACTCAGCCCGAGGACTTCACTCCTCTACTTGAAGCTAACAGCAGAATTAATCAGCCAGACAGTGGAGAAAACATTGCATCCAGCAAGTGCATATCTTTTGACAATACTGTTCCTCTCTTAAAAGAAAAGAGCACAAGCAAAAGTGTGGAAGATGGAGAATGCAAAGGCAGCAGCGCTAAACTTGTATCTGCAGGTGCGTTTACTCAGTTGCCCGGACAGTTCTGATGTCCTCTGATTTTTACTCATCTATATTAAGTGTTTGTGCTTTCAGGGGGTGGTTAAAAGTTCTAATAAACCCATTGGGAGATTAATTCTTAATTGTAAGAAATTGTAAAGGTCACTATTTAACTAAAAACACCAGGAAGCATTCTGCATTTTACACATTGGTCTGAGATCCTTGGCACTCAAGTCCTAATGTCTGCAAATTGAGATATGGTGCCTTAGATTCAACATAGTATGTTAGTCCACCTTGAAAAGAGTAGAAAATTAATCTTCTTTTTCTAAAATTTGTTCTGAGCTCGATGCATTTGTGGATTTTTTAACATGTAGTATTTTCAAGAGTGATGACTTAGTAACAGAATGCTTTATTCTTAAGTTGCTGGCTTTAATTTAGTGGAGGTACATGGTTATGCCATGCAGGTGCAGATACAGCTGCTGTATTTAATTATTTGGATGGAAAAAATAGTTTTCTGAACTTCAGTTGCACAAAGGTGTATACATATATATTTTTTTCTTTTTTAATTAGCACACCTTTATCAGTGTGTACATAAAAAGCTTCAGACCTATGAAACAGAATTCTGTCAAAATTCTAGGAGCTGTTTTCAGGCTCTGAAGTGTTTGAAAGGTATCTTCATGCTTTTGAGAGAGAATTCACAAACCCCGTGGAACTGAACATCGCTGTAATTTTAAGTCGTTCTTAGCAAAATCAGATGTCATTATATGTCATTAGAAGTTTTCATATAATGGGCTGATTAAGCTGTGGCTTCTAAAATTGGGCAGAAGATCACATTAGATGAACCTTGGTGAAGATGACGCCTACTGACTTGCTCTGGGTTATCATAATCAACTTTAATGAGAAGAGCTTGTGTAACTTTGAATTCTCAGATATGGTTAACTTAACCCTAGGATTGGAAATTGGAGTGGACTTCTAGAATTGTGTTACAGTGGACAAGAATATACTGAATAGTGGAAGATGTGCATAGCTTAGTTAATTGCAAGATAATTTTATTAGTGATGCAACACAAGAGAAAACAAGGAATGTTTTGAACTGTAGCTTGACAGACACATTAATGGGATGTGTAGTTTTCTTTTGATCTTAACCTTATTTCTGCTGCTGAAATGTTTTCATATGGTTTTCTGCAGTTTATTTATCTTTAAGTGTGATCCACCTTCGTTCTGGAAATATAATTTATGTTTTGCTAAATTTGAATATAGATTTAATAAGAGATTGAGTAGATTCATCCCCCAACATTTACAAGAAGAAATGGTAATGAGTTTCCGTAGTTGTTTGAGAGATTGTAGCAGAGCAGGTTGTCCAGTGGAATTGTTTCCACATAGAAAAGCTTTGTTAGAATAATACTTTTTTAGGTTGGAAAAAAAGAATGTGAAAGCGACAGAGCTCTGAAAATTCCTGGTGTGTGAAAGGCCAAGAGGAACAGACTTGAGCAGTTTCACTGGTGCTTCCGAACCCCAGAATTGCGAAAAATACTAAATTGCAATATTTAGTGCAGAAACACATTTTAATTGAATGCTTATATAAATTCTAGAACAATATTACATGTACCATTGTCATGCTTTTGGCCAAATTTACCAAAACCAGACAGATGTCCCTTCCCTCCCTCCCCCCTCCCGGCAAAAGAGAGAAGAGCGTGTGAACTAAACTACTTGGATGAAGTATTAATATTAAAATAAATAATAAAAAAGAAGAAAAATAATGACATAGATACAATATTTACAAAACCTGTGAAGCTCAGAGTATGACAATCACATCACCAGCAGGCAGTGGGGAAGTCCCAGACTGGACTCAGTGACAGATGGAAACTGGATTACAGATCTGGAGTCAGGAACACACAGATTGGGATCAAAGGCGGAGGAGCAGACAGGGTCCTCTTTGGACGCTGACCACGGAAGGAAGAGAGTCTTTTGATGCCTCAGCTTTTATANGTCCCTTCCCTCCCTCCCCCCTCCCGGCAAAAGAGAGAAGAGCGTGTGAACTAAACTACTTGGATGAAGTATTAATATTAAAATAAATAATAAAAAAGAAGAAAAATAATGACATAGATACAATATTTACAAAACCTGTGAAGCTCAGAGTATGACAATCACATCACCAGCAGGCAGTGGGGAAGTCCCAGACTGGACTCAGTGACAGATGGAAACTGGATTACAGATCTGGAGTCAGGAACACACAGATTGGGATCAAAGGCGGAGGAGCAGACAGGGTCCTCTTTGGACGCTGACCACGGAAGGAAGAGAGTCTTTTGATGCCTCAGCTTTTATACTGAGCATGGGGCAGATGGGATAGAATACCCCTGTTGGTCAGGTTTGGGTCACCTGTCCTGTCCACTCCTCCCTGCAGGTGGGATCCCTCTATGCTTTTCTGTTTCTGGCCCTCCTATGGGGCAAATAATGAAATAGGCTGACCTTGGTTGATACAGCAGTAAGTATAAGCAAGAGCCTCTCTGCATTTTGTTCCTTGGTATGAAGTACAAACATTAGTCATACCACTCTGAGAAGAGGCCTACCTAAGATGTAAAATTACACAACAGAAAGTTGATTCTGTTTTACTTCAAAGTAGGACATTCCACCCCTTCTTATATACCGGTTTGCATCCTGCTCAGATCACTAATACTTTTATCTGTACACACCCACTTCAAACTGGGAAAACCATAAATATATAGAGGTTTAAAACAAAGGAAGCTGCTGAGTCTTGTTGGATTCATTCTTGTTGGAATCGATGCCTGTTGAGTGTGATGGTGGTCTGGGTATGGAGGGGAAGGTTCCTGAATCAACAGTTACTGAAGGAATTCTGTTCTTGCGTACTTTCCTGAAGTATTTGTTACTGACTGCAATTCAGCCAGTAGTGAAGAACAAGGTGGATCTTGGATCTGATGATATACTGTTCTTTCAGAATCTATTAGATTCTATTTACATCCAGTCAAATGAATATAAACCCCCATTTCCTAGCTTTCTTCAGAAATTAAATTCAGCTGAGAATGAGTCTTTGCAAAACATCTGAAGAAGGTGTTTAAATAAGGGTAAGGAAACCAAGGCTGTAGTTTTGGTGATAGTGTTTATTTTGGACAGTTAGTGTAAATGAAACTCAGATGGTTTAGGCAGTTATTGTGCTTGTGTGTAGACAGATCCAAAATAAATAAAAGTTGTCTCTGAGTACGTCACTCAGAACATTGAGCAATCGGAGATAGTGGTGTAGTTAGCCAGTGTAAATGCAGGTACTTCCAAGGCTTCTTTGTTATATTGACTGTTAAGTGAAGTTTGGTGCTATAAGGCTATCCTTGAGAAGTGGAGAATTAATTTTCTTTATTTGGGGGTGTGATATGAAGGAAGAGAGAACTTGAGGGGCAAAAACTGAATTACAGTAAAAAGGTCCTAAGGCATAGTGTCTGTACCTCCACTGTTCACATGTCCTCCCCATAATCATTCTCCCCTTCCTGGTGACTCTTGAACTCCACCAGGTTCAACCAGATTGATCAAGGGGCTTACGGATCCTTGAGACAGCAACATTCTGAAGAGGAAAGAAAAGGGGGGTGGGGGTGGGGAAGGCAAGCAGATAGAACAATATTAATATTTGCAGCGTGAGAGACACTGCAATGTGAGTTCAACCTTAACCCACATACCACGGTGTATCTCTAGGTACAGGAAACTAGGCTATATTGGTACTGATGCTCCTGAAAGTGCTCATTAACTTATTTCAAGTGCATTTTGCTAGTCCCTGCCCTGATACTAACTGGACAGTGCCCAAATTAAGGTCTCAAGACTTCCTGATAGCATGTGCCCTTGTATCTTAATTCTTAACGTAGGTGAAATAAGGTTAAGAATTAGAGTAAGGTAGAAGCTGGCTTCAATATGGCTGTGGGCTGGCTGAGAGCTACACCTGAGCTCATTCTGCTCCAAGTATATTAACCCTGCCTCAACTTCCATTTGTTTGGACATTAAAATGAAGGTGATGCAATGTCAGTTAATTTTAACTAATGTTTGGTATTAAAAAGCACTCAATTTTAGGGTCATTTTAATAGTTGTGCAACAGTGTAACACAATTGAAGATCTGTATCTTGGGTATAAAGCAGGTTGACTTAACTGGTTTTTGTTTGTTTTTTAACAGCCTTCAGCTAGTGCTTGTATCAATCTCATTTTAAAGGCTTTGAGAAGCTCTTAATGTGGAAAGCTTCTCGTAATCTTACCCTAATGTTGCTTGATCGAGACTTAATACTGTTGAAGAAAGTTCATGAGCAATCCGGTACGTAACAGGTAATTTATAGATAGTAAGAGTTCAGGTAAATTAAAAAGTTCAGGAGGACAGGTAAATTAGAAATACCAAAAGCATATTAATAGCTGCTGTTAGGTCACTTTTGTTAAGGTAGGAGGATTTAGTAGCTAGAAAGTAAGTCATGTCATTGGGAAAATATAGTCCTGGTAATTCATATAAAGCAAAAATAGAAAAACTTGGTACTTAGAAGGGGAACTTCTTTATGAGAGAGTCTTACAGTAGGATAAGGGGACAACCCTCAGAGCAGTTTCTGAAACACCTTGTTCTTGTTTGTTTGTTTTTTTTGAATTGTTATGCTTATTCTGTAAGACATAAACCCAAATAGTATTTCACGCTAAATTTACCTGTGCATGAGCTTTAGCATAAACCCACTTCTGGCCTTGCAGAGCAACTTGTGAGGTGCTTTTTGTTAAGAAAAAAATAATAACTTTGTTCTTAGAATATTTATATTAGCTTGAATGTTGAAATTAACAGAGTATGATAGCATTTTTTTTTTTTTTTGACAAAAGTTTGATGATTGTAAAGGATGGGATGGCGTTTCATAATTATATTAATGTATGGGTTGGATAACGACTTTCCCTATTTGGGCTAGTTCAGTTTAGGAAGATGCTACTTCTGGCATTGTTGTGTGTGAGTTTGGTTGTGACTCTGGATGTGTTGATCCCTTGCTGTCCTCAGCTTGTGTGCCACCAGGCTGAGCTCTGTCACTCAGGCCTTTGGAGGGTCTTCTCCAAGGTGTTGATGTTGTTTCATCAGAGAGGGCACTTGGGTCAAGACACATTTCAAGTAGTTGGGCGACGTGTCTCGTCTTTACGCACCTCGTATTCCTGTTTGTGGACTATGAAATAATGCTACTTACTTATGTTAATGCTGAGTTAAAATATTAGGTATTTAATGATGCTTTTAACTGAGAAGTGTTTTAATTGGGCATGGGTTAACTCTGACTTGTTTAACAGCCTGTGAGTTTTTCTTGAAAAAGTGTTTTGCTTTTTGTGGAGAAATAGAGAATAGAATGGCTTAAAATGTCTTTTCAGAATACGGGGTGCTGTAGGAATAGTATTGCTTTCTGCTGTGTTGTGATGCAAAGTACAGATTTTGGGGTTATTGTCTTGGTGGTGCCTTTTGAGACTTTTTAAGACCAAAAGGACAAATTCTTGTGTTTAAAGTTTTCTCTGTTATCATTTTTTCCCCCTTACATTTAGAGTAATTATTAAAATAACTATTCTGCATCTTGTGATTTGTTACTGTGTGCTGGTATTCAAACAGTCTTTGGTCTGGTAGTAGTTTTGCTCAGGGTGCAGTAGGGGAAGGTTTGCCTGTTATCTGCTCTTCAGTCCTTCTGTCTTTGTAGGTAGTTGTTAACGCCTTCCTTTGTCACTTGAGGCTCACGCACACATCGGTAGCAAATCAAAATGGTGAATGTAGCCCTTCTTACTGACTTGTGCTTATGCAGTGCAGGAGTGAATGGATACAACTGGGCTTTACCATTTCATGACTGAATAGACAGAGTCTAGTTGCATTGAGTGGCTTTGGAAGCGTACTGGGTGAATGGAGTCATTTGCAGAAAATGGTTGCCCTGAAAAGAAGATGGTCTGCTCCTGACAAACTGTCCTGATAGTGCCTTGGTGAATGTTTCTGCAAAGCCTCTGCATCCTGATTATCTGGGTGGGGGAGCCCTATCTTTAGAGGTTGGGTTCAACTTCTCAAATGCAAGTTTGTTACCTAATTACATTTGACAAGGTTTGCCAGCGTATTCCATTCAAATTGCTTTAGAGCTTATATTTTGTGTTTAACAGTGACATGGACATTTAAGATAATAGTTAGGTCTGAGTAATCTTATCTTTCTTTCTCTGCAGAGTTGAGTGCAATTTATTTACCTCTTGAGGAGGAATATCAGTTTAGTCATTTTCTGTCCAAAAATGGAGCAAAAATTTGGGGTAAAGTGAATGAGGTCTGAGTATTTGGTGGTGTTGGGAGACAGCTGGCAGCAGCCATGATTAAAAAGAACTGCAGCTGTGCTCTGGCTGGCTCAAAGCATTAAGAAACTGATAGCAGGGAAGGGGAAAGGTCTATTAGAAAATATGTATGCCCGTAGAATTTCAGTGTTAAGAGGTTTGTTTAGATGGCAGTAGTTATGCTGGGTACACAGACAGCTGCAAGTCCCCTCTTCCTCAATTGTTTTTGTTATGTGCCCTCCTTTTAAAGACATCACCTACATGCAGAATTTTCTTGCTGTGTTGGTAGCACAAGTTCAAACTGGTGTGATAGTTTTTCTCAAAAGATTTTTGCTCTGGTACTTCTTTGAAGATTTGGTTGGATTGGGTTTTTCATTATATTTTTAAAAATTCTGAAAGGACTGAAATTCTGTTTAAATTTCAGTATCTACGCTGGTTTGTTAAAATAGCAATATAGGGGAAAAACCTCATATTTAGGAAGGAATCTTCTGATTCCTGTCTTGATTTCCCTGCAAGGCAGAAATAATTATCATTCTGCTTCAGCTTTCTTCTGCTGCTGTGAGCAAACGATGCCCTTCTGAGCCACTGGTGAGAAGAATGTGTCTGTTTCACTGGACTTGCCATCAGAGGTGAACACAGGATACAGCTGGTTCAGGCCCTGACAACTCTTGTATTACAGAGTGTAGCAGCTCTTCTCACCATTTGATTTGATATTGCACAATTTCTTGTCTCTTCAGGACCATTTTATTTTCGGATTTCTTACCAGGTAGTCTTGCTTGAGGTGTTGTAGAGGTCTTCAAAGCTTAATTCTTTGCTGTAAGACAAAAAAATAGTTCCCTTTCTGTAGGAAAGGGTTTTAGCATTGGTTACCTAAAACTGCAATTTCTCCTTTGTTTGAGAGGGTTGTGTGTGGGCTTTGCATTCAAGTTGGGTACAGGCATTGATAACATGCTGCATGGTGTGTTGTGTTTTTACATAATAGTAGGGTCTGTAGAGTCACATTATGATTTATATTGTTATGTATGTGGATAGATAAAGATGTGAGGCCATGTGGAGAACAAAAAAAAGTTATGTTTGCCTTGTATATAAAGTATATATTCACCAGAAGGAAACCAGACTTTAAATGAGGTTTTCAGATTGTTGTCAAAGTTTTAAGCAAGATTAGGAGAAAGAGTAAAGGAGGAATGATGGTTATCCCAGTTGTGAAAGACAAGGTCCGAGACACTTAAGTGCAACTTGGACAAAAATACTTGGGAAAACAAAAAGGGTTGAAGTGCAAGGGGAGTTACAGGGCTTTAATTTGATAGAAGTTGAGACTCTGGGTATAGCTGATGACAAGCGACCTGGGTTAATTTTTAGCTATATTTTCATTGGAGGTGGAAATGCCTTTAATGAAGGAGTGGGATAGTAATTTGAGGTTTGATGTTTTTCCCTCCAATGTTTGTGGGAGAGGTAATTGTGCTGAACGTGGCCCTATACGGGGTTTGGCCAGGTGTGTGTCTAGAGATTGGAATGAAGGTGGTACTGAGGTAGGCAGTGCCTTAAGATACAATGAAAGGGCAGTGATCTGATGAAAGATGAGGCAGAGTATCTAATGATTGCTAGCTGAAGAAGTAGAAGAAAGAGGGGAAAGCTAGATTGTTACTTCAAAAAAAAGAACATCTATCCATACCATTGAAAACTGTGCCTGAGACAAAGGCAAATGGTTAGCTGTGTGGATATTTTCTGTGCAAGGGGAAGGGTGGTCGTGTCAGCCTGCACCCCTGTGGAAGGCTTCCTTTTCCATTGAAATATGAGGATTTTTTTTTCTTAAAAAAAGCTGTACACTGGCTGACAGGAGGTACCATTTTTGCACCAGTGTAAGATAACCTTTCAGAACGCTGGTGGTAGTATGTTTTCCCAGTGGAAAAAAAGGCTACAAGGAGTTATTTCTTGCAGCTCAAGGATGTAGGGTGAGAAGCAGTAATGTGGGGGTGAGGGTTTAGCCTTTCGCAGGTTGGAGCCGCAGCATGATGTGGTGTTGTGCCAACAGCAGCACCAGCAGAACAGTTGATGTTCCGAAAATGTGACAATCTGTTAGGTTCATGGTGTATTAAAATAATGGTTTATTAGAGATGCTGAATACTGTGACACTGAACTGAAAGGCTGGATGTAGGTGACTCGAGAGAAGAAAAGGTGAATTCTGTCTCACAGGCTGTAAGTTTGGAAGAATAGCTGCTCTAACTGAAATGAAGAGATGTAATGTGATTGAGAACTTGTTTTGTACATACTCTTACAATACAGTCAAACTTTTCATATAAATTGCCTTAGAATTCTGATTTTCAGGGTGTTGGAAAGGAAACAAGCAAACTGTTCTTAAGGAAAATAGTTTTGCGATGGCAATAAATTAAATCTCATCCCTGTATGGGTTTCTGTGGAATTCTGCAAAAGAAGATGCCACTTAAAACATCTGCAAATAGGCAAGCAGTAGCTATCCAACCTGCATTCAAATTGGTTGGGAACTTGTTTTGATTCAACGAGAGTAAAGAACCAGAATTACTTAAGAATTTGTAATCTTAGGTATGGATGTGGTGGTTCTATAATTTTAGCTATTTTAGTGATTGTCAACCATGAAACTGGTCTTGAGAGTAATCTTCTGAGGCTCTTAGACGTTTTTCTTCTGTTTATGCCTGCTAACAGACACTGCTTTTTGAGGTCTTGTGGGTATCTAGATAATGCCAGGTCTAAATAAATTTTGCCCATTCCTTGGAATTGTGTATTTTCTATATCCATAAGCTTTTTTTCTGTTTCCCAGCTGTTCAGTCATAGACAGAAAATGGATCAAAGGAGTTTAGACTGTAACCTTTTCTCCTTACCAACCAAACCATTTCATTTCCAATGTAGAAGGGAAGACAAACTGTAATGAAATTTCTTATTTGCAGAAAAGCATGGCTTCTCTGCAGTTGCTGATTTTCTGTCCAAAAGAGAGAAGACACTGCATGTATGTCTCATGTGGGCTCTCTTCCCCGGCATGAGGAACATGATACAAGCACCTGCTAAGGATTTGTCTTTTCCTTTAGCTTCGTCAGCTTCAAGTTGTGAAGTGTTGTAGCTTTATGCTGGGAACATTGGGGGTGGTGTAATGGAGCCATAATAAATGTTTCTGAGTGTTCAGGATCACCAGGCCCTGCTGTAGCTCATAATGAGCTTAACAAACTGTTTCCTACATCCTGTGTCAGTCGTCTGTTCATGAGCTGTAGCCTGTTAATATTTGTGCCTTCAGTAGCTGGGGGGATCTGAAGGCCCTGGATATGCTTAATCTTACTGCCGACCCTTCCTTGATGTTTCATTTTCTTGCTTTTATGTCTGCCTTGGTAGTCAGGTGTCTATTTGATAAGAAATAGAGGGATATGAAATTGGCGTCATGCCACCTGCCTGCCTTTTTAAAGATTTCATTGCTTCTTGACTAACTTTACTATTACCTCTACATTTGCAATGAACTCTGCAAATTTGCGTGGCTAATACTACAAGAAACCTAGTTTCGATTTATAGATTCGTTTCTTGTGTATAATAATTCAAACAGGCTGCTTTTGGTTTTAAGATGAAGGTTTCTACAGGTAGTTACACAGCAATAAAGGAGCATAAGGTTTCATGCTGCAAAAGCTATAGAAGGCAATGTGTCTTTTTTATTTTAAGCTTGGAGTATACTTTGCTTAGCGTTCATCAAGAATTGCTAGAAATAAGAGAGAACTAACCTGAAGATCAAGTTAGTAAGGCTCACATTTAATAGTGGCAACTCTTCTGTGAGTAAATAAAAGAAATAAGCGTTTATAGTGACTATATTTTGACATCATGGCACATTTTCTTAGCCTACCAATATTGACTGTCCTTTCTACATTTTTTTTCTCCTTCAGTTTCCTAACCACATTTTTACTTGTTTTGATCAAGCTTTAAGTGATAAGGAGAGGTTTCAAACATGCAAAGCTATTTCAAGCCACATGAAAAACTGAGTTGAATTGATTCATCTGTTCCCTGCCCTCCCTCTCGTCTGCGTGCTGGTAAGGAAAATGCGGTTACAGCTGGGTCTCTAACCCACTGGAAAAGGTGGCAGCGAGCTGGCCAGCCAGCACGTGTTGCCAGGCATGATCTGCAGTGTGTGCTGTCTCCTGCCCGGTCTAACAGGTTGGTGTTGAGGAGGCTGTAGGGGATGGTGGTTGAATTATAAGGCAACGAGTTTTGTATGTTCTGTGAGCCCTGGATCTGTTCAGGATGGAAATTTGCATTAAGGGACATGGTTCTCACAGCCTCTTAAAAGTAACTTAAAAATAGCAAGTAAGGTTTTGTCACTCTGACTGAATGGTTAACAAAAGCATATAGCGTTTGACTTTAGGCAATTAGTGTTAGGCTGTTGATGGTTTGATTTTTATGGAGCTGAAAATGATGTATTCGGATTTAGAGCCAAGGACCTTAGTCTTGTGAGTTAAATGGAAATGAAATTGAAGTGAGAACTAGACTGGAGGATATATCCCAAATGCTAAAAGTGCAACACTTGGTGATCAGTCAACTGTATCGATGTGGTTTCATTACTGTAAATGTGCTAGTATGTCAGCAGTGATGATGTGAGAAAATACCAGTTTGAGCTGTCTAAAAAATTCTCTGAGGAATCTGTGAAGCTGTCCAGGCAAAAAGCTAAGTGGCTCTGGTTTGACCATACAGAGCAACTCTGCAAGATGAGTAACAAATCCTGGAAAAACACTTCAGGCTCCTGGGCCCTCTTGTACAACCACATAAGCTCCTGTCTTCCTCCAGACATGTACTTTATTCTCCCCAGGTGCTTTCAGGTAGTTTCTGGTGTTCTCTACCTATATCTCCTTTTAAAATCACTAGCAGGAAAACTCCGTTAATTACGCATTTAATTCCTTTTCTTGCTTTCTACCTTCCTTTCTGGACTGCTGGCCTGTTGCAGCTATGGGTAGTACAGCTGGTTTTTGCCTGTTCCTCTTGGTCTCTTGATGCTTATTTCTAGGTTCTGGGATTGTGCCCACTGTGTTTCACGGAAAGCTGCCTTGTACTTCTAGAACCTGTTGGTCAGTGGCTGTCACAGCTCTGTTGCTCCTACCAGTAACTTCCCCTTATATGTACTTGTCATTATCAGAGGTGAGAAAGACGTGAGGAATGTGTTCCACACCACTCCAAGCAGGGACAGTCAAAGGTCAAGTTTAGAATCAATAATACCTCTGCATTTTTAAAATCTTTATGCATTTGTCTCTATGTTTCTCTGCCATTTTATGTACAATATAAAGTAACTGGAGTCACTTAGCTAGTTGTGGAGGTAAATTGCCATGTGGTCTCGTTATTGGTTCTTCTAAAAACTTCACTTCTTTTTCTTAATTCATCATCAATCCAGAAGTGAAGTTTTTTGAGCCAGGTGAATAGAGCATTTCTTAGTCTCCTTTTTATGTTCACTGCCTGTGCTAGAAGGCATCTGGAATTAGTACCAGAGGTTCTGCTCAACTGGATTCATATGGCTTTTGCTCTGGAAAAAGCGTTGGCCCTTGCTTTTTTTGTTCTTTGAGGCAATACATAGCTAAAGATTGGAGGTAAGAAGCATATTGGGAGTTGTCTGTCCATCTTCAGCTAGTAACTTACCTTGTTTTCTTTGTAACATTCAGTTTAAAACACTTTATGGGTGACATACAATTAAAAAAAGTCACTTGGCAGTTTCTGAAAACCTTGCCTTTTTTTTAAACCTTTCACATCTCAACAAGTTTGTAATTATATGGTGCCTTTTATTATTACTGTGATTAAACTAAATGTTTTGTGGGTGGGGAGATAGATACTCCCTCCTTTTCTTATATAGTACAATGAAGAAATAATAATGATTCTGAGGGCTATTTGGGATCATGTTTTCAGGTAGATATTAGTTTCTTAAGAAGAAAAACCATCTAAACTAAGGATGAGGTGTCTTGTGGGAACTTGATGAAATAAAGTTGACATTTGAGACATCTTAATGTCAAAATTACCAGAGATGTCCAACTGAAGGAGGTAGTTGCCTTGTACCTAAAAAAAA